>CM046031.1:20087170-20129670 GCA_025215565.1 Flaveria ramosissima | reverse complement strand
ACATACATACATACATACATACATACATACATACATACATACATACACACATACATACATACATACATACATACATACATACATACATACATACATTCATACATACATACATACATACATACATACATACATACATACATACGTACGTACGTACATACATACATAGATACATACATACATACATAGATACATACATACATACATACATACATACATACATACATACATACATACATACATACATACATACATACATACATACATACATACATACATACATACATACATACATACATACATACATACATACATACATACATACATACATACATACATACATACATACATACATACATACGTACATACGTACGTAGATACACACATACGTACATAAGTACATATGCACATATGTACATACGTACCTACATACGTACGTACGTACGTATATTCGTACATTCGTACATTCGTACATACGTACATTCGTAGATACAAACATACATACATAGTCCAAATCATAGATTTTATCTTGTGTTCTTAGTTTTCATTTCAATAAAACATACTTAAAAATCAAAAGATTTCAGATCATGATCACCATTATTCATGGACCATCTCAATCCTTTATGAAATTAAAGTGCAAGATGGGTTCAAGAACATCATTCTTTACATGCAATCATGTATTACCCATTTTTATCATTATGGTAAACTCCTTTTGGAGATGGGTTCATATGATGTTCATAACCTCAAACCAAAGTTTGATCATCTTGCATGCAAGAGAAAATCAACAAAATGTTGAAAGATCATCAAAAACGAAATCATTATACACATACACATACGTACGACACACATGCACTCACACACACACACATTGTTTTAAAACGTATTTTCTTGTTAAAAACCTTTGTTGGAACCTTGGATTTCAGTAAAAACTAGTTTTTGGTAAACAAATCTTGCAACAATCATCCAAAAGTCATGTTTCATGTCATAAAAGTTCAAAGTTCATACCTAAGATGAACAATTTTTGAAGATTCAAGAATGATTTCCTTAGGGATTTCTTCTCCTTTGAGTTGAATTTATGCAATGTTTTGCACCACACTCATAAGGGATCCTTGAAATCCAGAAATCAAATATTGAAAAAAGTTTAGGATGATCAAAATCAAAGAAAAGAGGGCTGTTCCATTATGGTTTCAGCCAAGAGTTATAGAGAAAAGAGAGAGAGGATGGTGTAGGTGATTTCTAGTGAGAGAAAGGGTGGGTTGAGTGTGTGTAAAAGATGGAGTGTGGGGTGGGTTTTATAGGAATGTCCAAGTATGATTAGAGTAATCTAATCATGTAATTTAGTCTTAAAAATGGCTGGTGGATCTCTAAGTGAGATGCTACCGGGTGTAAGGCGGGCGTCGGTCTCGTTAAATTTTTTGTAAAAATCTTAAACGTCCGGGTTTTTATGCGAAAAATTTCTATAAATTTAAAATATTAATTTGAGGCTTTCCAAGGGTTCACAACATTAAATAATAGTGACAAAAAGTCAAGAATAAAAATATACACAGTATAACACAGTATGCAATGGATTGTACGTTGCATCAAGGCAATGTTTTAAAAGTCTTAATTTTACGTGATCAAGGTAAATAATATTAATTATTATTATTCATGACTAATAATATTTTCATTTAAGATTCACTAAGTCATAAAAATCAACATTTCTTGACCAAATTTTATTAACCAAATTATCACCAACGATCGTTAAACGTTTTATCGCTACGCGACCCGATAATTCTCAAAATTACCAATTATAAAGTTTATGCACAAAGGGGCTTTGCTAGACCTTAAATGACCTTTCATCAAATTAAGTCTTATAAGCTGTAGTTCCAGATTCTGATCAAGACAGAAAGAGGTGAGGGTATTTGCGCTTCATCTAGTAGCGTCATTCCCAGGTGAACTCGGGACCACGCTTAGAGTTCAATCTAACCTTCACCAATGTAACACCCCGAAAAGTCGAAACGAGTCATTAAGGATAATGGGCTTAATTATTGGGTATTTTAATAAGGTAAAGAAATGGTCATGGGCTAAAATTAGGCTTATTGGGTAGTGGCCTATGGGATTAAAGGCCCATAATCAGCCCTTAAGCACCCAAAACCAGCTTCATCTTCCTCATTACAACCCTAGCCACCAAAATTCATAGAGAGAGAAAGTAGAGAGAGAAAGTGAAGAAAACTCAAGATTTGAAGCTTCCAAGGTGAAGAGATTGAAGATCAGGGTGTTGGAGCATCAAGATCTAAGAAAGAAGCAACAAATACAGGTAAGAATTGACCTCTAAACCCTTCTGTAGATCAAACCCGGATTCTAGGGTTTTGGGTTTTGAAAAGTTGCATAGAATCGCATAAAGGTCACATTTTTACGTATGAAAACATGTATAAAGCTTAGATTTAGCCTCATGGATGATAAACTAAGAGATTGGACGTAAAAAGTTATGATTTTGGGTTAAAAACGGACTGGTTTGTAATTTTTATACGATCTGCGAAACTGTATATTCATCAAGCGAATTTGCATATTCAATCAGCGAAACTGTGGATCTTCCTGCGAAATTATAGTTTCGCAGGTAGTTTCGCAGACATGTTTTTCCAACGAAAGTTGGGCGAAACTGGCAGCAAAACTGGCAGCGAAGATGCCAGCGAAACTGCCAGCGAATGTGCTAGCGAAACTAGCAACGAAACTGCTGGTGAAACTAGCAGCGAAAGTGTTGGCGAATCTAGCTGCGAAATTGCTGATCTTGCAGCGAAATTAGCAGCGAATTTAGGTAGAAAATTAACCCCTTAGAGTGTTAACTTGTCTGCAGGTTGTGTAGTGGGATCCTAGCCTAGAAAGCTTAGTCTAGAGGTTATTCGTGGTATCCAAGTGAGTTCTAGATCCCCTATTTATAAGTTTTCCATGTTTTGGGGCTATTATGCATACTAAATATACGTTTTTAAATGACCAAGATTTTAAGGGGCGTTGCCCCTTGGACCCCACTAGGGGCTGCTGCCCCTAGGACCCCGCTGTCAGGGGCTGCCGCCCCCGAACCCCCGCTGTCCCGCGGCGGGTCGGTTATGTTTTATGATGATTAGTACTTGGTATGTTGTGTACTTGCTAAATTAAGTATTATATACTAAAGTGGAAGATGATATTAATGAAAAGCGAAACTTAATGAATGTTACCCCCAGGCCCGTTTGATGATGAAAAGTCTTGCAAGCATTATGATAGACTTCACTTATGTGAGTCTGATGTATGATGATGGATCTGTATTCATGAGCGGGCTATGTGCCTTGCAGTGTGGATCAACTGTCGGGGGTTAGCTACCGTATTCATGTGTACCGACAGGGATTGACATTTGTTGTCGATCAACATGGAGCTCTTGCTTTGTGCAATCTCATTTATGATGAAAGTGAACGATAATGAAAGAATGAAAGATAATGAACATGCTTATTATGATGCAAGTAATGTTATGTACTATGTTATATGCATGATCATTATATGAAGGATAAAGTTTATATTTTCTTATATCATTTAAAACTAGAACTCACTCAGCGAAGCTGACTTTTATGCATAATAGTTGGCAGGTAATAGCTGATGCTGAGGATGGCACACAGAGCTACTTGGGGAGCTATAGATGGCATTCCTATTTATGAAATATTTATTGTAATTTAAGAACAATTAGCATGTTTTATTTGAAATTAAAGGACGAATGTATGAGTACAATATGGTTTCTAAGTTTTAAATGAATGTCTAATTATTTCCGCTGCAATGTTTTATTATTAAACTGATTTTATGCTATGACAAACCAACTGTGAGGCTTCCCGGGAACGAGGCCTTACAACCAACTTAACCAGACTCCTAAGTTTTTGTATTCTCTAGTCCATAATTTTGACTGGTTCCTTGGTGAAATTTAGTTTATCATCGATACAAACCTCTTCAGGTTGAATAACCGAAGCTTCATCACCCAGACATTCTTCAGATTGGATACATGGAACACGTCATGTACCCCACTAAGCTCATGAGGTAACTTAAGTCGATATTCAACTGGACCAACTCGCGCCACAATCTCAAAAGGTCCGATATAAAGGGGGCTAAGCTTTCTTTGCTTTCCAAAACGAACAACTCCTTTCCAAGTGAGACCTTCAGATAAACTTTGTCTCCAACCTTGAACTCTAGTGGTTTCCTTCGATTATCGGCATAATTCTTTTGCCGACTCATAGCGGCTTCTAACCTGTTTCTGATTTGAATGATCTCGTCCATAGTTTCTTGGATAATCTCAGGTCCAGTCAGTTGTTTCTCTCCAACTTCCGCCCAGCAAAGTGGCGAGTGACACTTCCGTCCATACAAAGCTTCAAACAGAGCAACTTTGATACTACTGTGATAACTGTTATTGTAGGAAAACTCAACTAAGGGCAAATGAGTATCCCAACTTCCTCCAAAGACAATCACACAAGCTCACAACAGATCTTCCAATGTTTTAATAGTCCTTCCACTTTGGCCGTCAGTTTGCGGATGTTAGGCAGTACTCATGTCCAAACGAGTACCCAAAGCTTGATGTAAGGATTGCGAAAACCTTGAAGTAAATCGACTGTCTCTAGCATAGATTATCGAGATCGGTACTCCATGACGAGATACCACCTCTTTGAGGTAGATTTTGGTTAGCTTTTCCAACGGATCCGTTTCCTTAATAGGTAGGAAATGAGCAGACTTAGTCAATCTATCGACTATTACCCAAATAGCGTCGTGACTAATGTTCGGGGTAACTTTGTGACAAAGTCCATTGCTATCCGTTCCCATTTCCATTGAGTAATCTCTGGTTTTTGAAGAAGTCCTGATGGGTTTTGATATTCCGCCTTCACTCTAGATCATGTCGAACACTTTCCCACGTAGGTTGCTATCTCACCCTTCATATTGGGCCACCAATAATGTTCCTTCACATCTTTGTACATATTATCCGGGGTGAATTGAATACTTAGATTTATGGGCTTCATCCGAAATCAATTCACGTAGGTTTCAAAACGTGGAACAAAGATTCGATCCATGAAGTACATCACGTTATTGGTTTTAGGCACTAACTCCTTTACCATGCCTTTCAATCCTTCATTCTTCAAATTCTCATCTTTTAGAGCTTCGACTTGAGCATCACGGATTTGAGTATCAAGACCCGAATGAATAGTCAGCTCCAAAGCGCGAACACACTTAGGCTTATCATTCTCCTTTCTACTCAATGCATCGGCCACAACGTTGGCCTTGCGCGGATGATAGCGGATCTCACAATTGTAATCATTTAGCAACTCTACCCATCAACGTTGCCTCATGTTAAGATCTTTCGGATCGAAGATATGCTGAAGACTCTTATGATCCGTGTAAATAACACACTTCATACCATATAGGTAATGCCTCCAAATCTTGAGTGCAAAAACCACCGCTCCCAATTCTAAATCATGAGTGGTGTAGTTCTTCTCATGCACCTTTAATTGTATGGATGCATAGGCTATGAACTTATCTTTCTGCATCAACACGCAACCAAGACCTAAACGGGACGCATCACAGTACACAACGAACCCTTCTGTTCCCTCAGGAAGAGATAGAATAGGAGCACTACATAAGTTCTACTTCAGCAACTGAAAAGCTGCCTCTTGCTTATCTGTCCAGTCGTACTTCCTATCTCTTTGAGTCAACAGCGTCAATGGCTGTGCTATCTTCGAGAAATTTTCAATGAATCTCCAATAATAACCAGCCAGTCCAAGAAACTAACGAACCTCGATCGGGGACTTGGGTGCCTCCCAGTTCTTGATTGCTTCAATCTTCGCAGGATCTACATGTATGCCTTTCTCATTAACGACATGTCCGAGAAAATGAACCTCTCGAATCCAAAATTCGCATTTTGAGAACTTTGCATACAGTTTCTTTTTCCTTAACGTCTCCAAGATGATCTTCATGATCTTTCTTGGTTCTTGAATAGACTAGTATATCATCGATAAATACTATTACAAACTTATCTAAGTAAGGTTTGCATACTCTATTCATAAGATCCATGAACACAGTTGGCATATTTGTCAGACCAAATGGCATAACCAGACACTCGTAATGGCCGTAACGTGTACTAAATGCTGTTTTTGGAACATCTTCCTCGGCTATCAATAGCTGGTGATAACCTGAGCGTAGATCAATCTTTGAGTAGAAACTAGATCCTTGAAGCTGATCAAACATATCGTCGATTCTTGGTAATGGGTATCGATTCTTGATAGTGAGTTTGTTCAACTCTCGGTAATCGATGCACATTCTGAAAGACCATCTTTCTTTTTGACAAATAAGACTGGTGCTCCCCATGGCGAGAAGCTTGGTCTTATAAATCCCTTATCCAACAAGTCTTCTAATTGCTTGGACAATTCTTGCATCTCCGAAGGCGCTAATCGATATGGTGATCAGGCAACAAGAGTAGCTCTAGTTACCAAATCAATTCAGAATTCAACCTGTCTAGATGGAGGTAATCCATGCAGATCATTAGGAAAGACATCTGGATAGTCTTTCACTATCGGTATGTCCTTAAGCTTTCGCTCCTCATTCTTAGTATCCACTGCCTTGGCAAGAAACGTTGGATACCCTTCACGTAAATACTTGCAAGCCTTCATTACATTTACAATCTTCAAGGTAGGTCTCCCTTTATCACCTTGGATAGTCAAAGTTCCACCGCTTGAAATAGGTAGATGAATAGTCTTTTCGTAGCATACCACTTCAGCATGATGTTTTGACAACCAATCCATGCCTACGACAATATCAAAACTACCAAGCATAACAGGTAGGAGGTCGATGCTAAAGGAATGACCCTCTAACTGCATAGTGCACCCTCTAACTACATCACATGCTTCAATTATCTTTCCGTTGCCTAGCTCGACAATATATTTCTTATCCAATTTACTAGATCTAAGGGCAAGTAATGGTTCAAAGTTATTTGACACAAAACTCATATTGGCTCTAGTATCAAATAATATAGATGCGAAATGGTTGTTGACAAGGAACGTACCAGTAACAACAGACGGTTCCTGCCTTGCCTCCTTGGCATTCATCTTAAACGCCCTGCCCCTTGCACTTGATCCTTTCAGCTTAGGGCAATCCCTCCTGTAGTGACCTTCAACTCCACATTCAAAACACCTTTGCCCAGTTTTCTCAGGCTTCTCAGTCAACCTCACTCGACAACTCTGAGCTTGATGCCCATACTTGTTATACCTCGAACACACATTCACATTGTAGTTACCACCATGATGAAGATTACAATTGCTACACCTTAACTGTACACCAGCTTGCCTCCTTGCCTCGGGCAAGTTAGTAGCATACATCCTTCCTAATCCAACCCTCTGATTCTTTTGATTCCCAGCTCTGTTCTTGAAATTTACACTCCACTTCCTCTTTCTCTCTAGAGACCTCTTATCAGACTCTACAACCTTTCTTTCGTTTTCCATGGGCTTCTTACCAGTATCCCCTTTCTTAACTAGCATACCTCTCCAAATAGCATCATCAGTCAATGAATTAGCTAGTGCAACTGCGCTCTACATTGTGGCAGGGTTTGATGCTATAACCATGCCTATGACCTGGGGTGCCAATCCCCAAATATATCTCTCAATCCTGACGTAGTCTGGAGTCACCATTCGGGGTACAAGTCTTGCCAGATTATTAAACCTGGAAGTGTAGGATCTAACTTCCGCACCTTCCAATGTCAGATTCCAGAATTCATTCTCGACCTTTTGAAGCTCATTGCGAGGACGGTACTCCTTAAGCAACATTTCCTTCAATTGATTCCAAAGGAACCATACACCGCTTCCTCTCCTAGGTTTTGAACTTGTGAATTCCACCAACTCAGTGCTTCATCTTGGAATGAACATGTGGCATACTTCACTCGCTGATCAACAGAACAGTTGCTGATTGCCATCATAGATTCCATCTTCTCTATCCATCTAATAATATCAAGAGGACCTTCAGCTCCAAAAGAGATTTATGGATTAAAAGTTTGAATGTCTTGTAGGTACAACCCTGAGCTTGACTCCCGATGGGATTTCCAATGGAAGTGCCTCCACTAGAACCACCCATGGTGCCACGCCCTCTACCACGCCCAGCATTTGCATCATGTTGTTCGAGTGCAGAGTTGACATGTTGGGATATCAATTGTGCTAACTCTTCAGTAGTGGTACGTAAACCAATACCTCTAGTACCAGTGGTATTTCGCGTGTTAGGTGCCATGAATTAACTTCTGTTGTGGATGAAACACAAGATAATAAACGACATACATGAAATAATATCAAAATACATAATAGCAATAAGAATACAATCACAACATTTTGATAATCATGTCATTCATTAAAATCATCAAAATGACTTAATGAGAGAGATAATTCCTTCAGAATATATGTCTAGAAACAACCCAAAAGAGATGTTACAGTAGCACCAACATCATTATAAAATAGTTGTTTCAATATTCCGATTACTAACATAATAAAGACCTTAATAATCTAACGAGAGAATCATGCCATCACATCAGCATGCACCATCACTGAAGCCATCATCATGCAAACCATCGCCAACCCTAACGCTGCCTCCACTCGCTCCTCGAGAGAAGTCACGTGTTGCTGTGCTGCTACCAATCCAGCCTCTGCAGCCTCCACCTTCAGTTCTGCCATCTCTAGCTTCTTCGTCGTCTCCGACAATCCCATCTCTAATTCACAAATCCTGAAATGCAGCTGGTTCAGGATGTCATTCTCAATCACCTTCTCCTCCTCGAATGTCATCATCCTTCAATCCATCACCTGCAACATCTTGCTCGTCACTCCCGCCTTACCTTGTAAGGATGAAATTTGGTGCTCATAGTGAATGTATCGGGTAGCCAGAGTAACTAGGGTGTGATGCACAGGCTTATCAATCAGTGGTAGGTCTTGACAGGCGGAGGACGATTCACCAACCTCAAATTTTGAGGGTACACCACCCTCATAAGCCCACTCCTGCAATCGTCTAGTCAACCAATCCCACTGCCCGTCCCGCACTCTAGCCCTCTTGGGCTCGGTTTCCTCCAGTATCTCACTTGTAGTATGTAGGATCGGGTTTGTTCACTCAACACGATTATGGTCTCTCAAACTCACTAAGTTCCACTTGTATAGATGATGATGTAGAATCCTCTAAGAGTTGATAATAATATACTAAGTATAAATAAACAAAAACATGAGAGAATGGTTTTCAAGATACTTGTATATATTACTTCTTAACTCAAAGTTTTACAAGACTCTTACAAGCATGATACATGAGTTACAATAAGAAACTATATATACTACTATCTACAGCCGAATATACTTTGATAACAACTGGAACTTACAACCAGACAAATACTACATTACTAGAAGTAAGGTATCTTAGATAAAATACTATCTAAGATTTGAAAGTCATGACATGTCCATGACTTACGTTTTGTCACCAACTAAAGGTGGTAACTGTACTAACTGATAAAAAAAGAACAGTGGAATAAAGTATGGTCAACTACATGGGCGTGGGAAAACCACCATGTAGTATCTTAGAGATTTGCAGTGGAGTGTCAGAGGAACCATACTTATGTCCACTGGTTCATAGTAGGTTCTTCCGAAGGTTAATTGCACCAAAAATTGTCTAAGTGTTTGTTTTGGTTGCACCAGCCTTACTTGATCCAACAAACTCCCCCTAGGCCAATGCGATCAAAACCTTACTTGTTTCTACTTCTCAAAACTTTTAGCACCAGGAAGAGAAAATACTTACATGTTTCCTTGTTCTTCCCAGATGTGGTGCTGAGAAGTTTGTACAAATCATTTGTAGACGGGAGATCCAATCTGTCACTTTGAATGATATGTACCCTCTGTTGTGGCCCTGTGAAGAGAGTTAGTTGACCCGAGTTGTAGTCCTACTCCCATCTAACTATGGATTCTAGTTCAAGGCCTTCAACCATTTGTAAAAAGGCTTTACCTTTGGTGGCTGACCCTTCCCCTTCTTCCTTCTCTCTCATCTTCAACCCTTCTTCAATCACGACTCTTGCATTCAGCTCAGCCAGATGAAGGCTGCTCAGATTATTCCTGATGTTAGCAGCTGCCTTAGAGTTGGAGGGATTAGAGAATGGTTTCTCTGCTAACTCAGCAATGTTAAATCTGCTCAAGTGTATCAGAGAAGAGGCATTGAGCCTATTGATTTCACCATTCTCCCTTTCTACGACAAAGTTGTAAGAAAAGTCTTCGAACCTCCATTTTACTATTTTCTTTCTAGGAATGAGAGGTTGAGATGGTAGCTTATCTCCTTTCCTAGTATCCAGTAAAGTCACCAGCTTTCTTCTTAGCAATTTATATTCTTCCCTAAGAGTATTAGAGTTGGTTGCCAAGAGTTTAAGAGCTTGGTCCAGTATTCCTCTAGGCAGATCAAGGAATTGTTCTCTTGTAAGGGAACATGAGAAGCCATCAATGAAGGTTAGTTTGATGGATCTCTCCTCACAAGAGATATCGCTCAGGGTGGTGCAGTTTATGAGCTTCCTCTTGATCTCCTTAAATTCCTCTAAGGAAAGAGGTTTGGATGGTTGAGAGGATGACTTAGGTGGCTGTTGGGTAGGTGATGTTTGGGTTCTGGGGAGTGTTTTGGGTTTTAGGATGGGTAGTTATGGTTGTTGTTGTGATTGAGTGGGTGAGGAAGATGGTATGGTTGATGGTGTGGGTTCAGGGGTGTATGGCTCAGTGGTTGGCTCGGTTTGATGGGGAAAGGGAAAGGGATTGGTTTAGGTTGAGGTTGTGGTTGTGGCCTAGAAGTCATCCCCTGTACTCTTCTTTACATCTCTTTCCTTGTTCCTGAGCGAATGTCAGCTTTGATGTCACTGACATGTCGCTGTAGGGTCTTTTTAGGCATGGGATCCACTTGTCTGCCAGAGAAGCCATGGGTCCTGAGATAATCTTTCATCCAGGCTCATTAATCTTCTTGATAGCCGCAAGCTTAGCTTCTTCTTTCTTCTTCTTCTTCTTCTTCTTCTTCTTCTTCTTCTTCTTCTTCTTCTTCTTCTTCTTCTCCTTCAGCTTCTCTTCTTCCTTGGAAGCTCTCTTTCTCTCTTTCTCCATTTGATCTTGTTCTTTCTTGACAAGCCACAAGATCATGTCAGTTTTATGAGGAGTTAATTCCTCAAGAGAGAATCCCCTTGAGCTTAGGAAAGCTATCATTTCACTCCTAAGATGTTGGTCAGCTTCTTCTTTATTTCTTCTTCTTTCTTCCTCTAAGGCCAACCTTGCTGCTTCTTCTTGTTCTATCCGTAGCAGGGTTGCCTTTTCTAACTCAGCCAGCTCCTCAAGTGGTAGTAGGATCACATCTTCACTAGCAGCTCCCAAATTGACAAGTCAGTCAGTGATCTCCACCCTTCTTTTATCATTGATAGCCTCATGGTTGGCAACAACTTTTTGCTACTTGCAGCTAGTAGCTTCCCACTGGGGAGTCTACCTTTCCTTTTTTGCTTTTCCAAACTTTCTTCCTCAAGAATATCTTCCGCAGTCAAATTCCTCTTCCCTTTAATGTCATCGGAAGATTGAGACTTGAGAGGTTCTTGTGTAGAGGTTTTTGGTTGGGAGGTAGTGATTGGAGCATGAGGTGATGATGGTGTTTGAGTGAGGGGGAAATTGAGAAAGTCTTCACTATTTACCTCAAATGCTAGTTCAAGAATTGCATCTATGATAATTAGACCTCAGACAGAGAAAATAACTCTTCTGCAACTTGTATCTTAGCTTTGGAAGTTTGTAGTGATTCTTCCGAAGCTTTGACTTCAGCTTTGGAAGTCCGTGGGATTGCACTATCTATCCCAACTGTTTTAGTTGCTGGGCCATCAGTCCTCATTTCCCCTTCGAATTCAATCTCAGTTCAATGTGGACCTTAGGTTGACCAACTTCTTTGACAGTGGTAGAAGGTGCATTCAACCTTTGAAACTCTTCAGCTCCAAAGTATGCCACAACAACATCCAAAATTGGCTGTTGAATAGAAGATCCCATCAGGAACTTGGAAAAGAACCTGTTTAGATCTTTGAGCATCCTTGGGTCCACTTAAAGAATGATTGAAGGAGGCTCAGGGAAAACTGTTGATTCCTGAGCAGGATATCTAAAAGTTAGTGTAGAAAGAGCTAAGCTTTATGGTTTCTCATATGCTTGTCTCTGAACACTCTCCCTCTTTTTGGTAGCATCATCTTAAGAGCTTGATAAGCTAGAGGAAGAGGTTAAAGAGACTTGAATCGGTACGTGCCTAACAGATCTCTCAGTCTGTTTCTCAGCTAGTTTAGCCTTGAGATTTTCAATCTCAAGATGATGAGTGGCAGACCTATCCTCTAAAGTCTTAACACTGAATTCAATGTTTGAGACTTTAGAAAGTAGGTCTCTGATTGTGAGTTGCATACTTCCCTCGTCTTCTTTAAACAAATCATGGGGAGATGAGGTAACTACCTAGTATGTTCATCCTCACCACCAGTTGTGGTTTCTTGGCGCACTGGTTTCCCTTGCCTAATGATGTCTCTTTCAGAGTCATCAAAGGGCACGGTTGTCATAGATTCAGTCTCAGATATGTTACCACTATCCTGAAGGTCCAATGAGGCACCTTCAGTAGTGGCAACTGAATCAACATGAGTCCCCTCCATACTAGTGGGACTCACCTCAGTTGGGGATTGCTGATGGGGGCTAGAAATCAGAGATCTCTCTAGGCTCAGTTGATCCTTAATTAGGTGTTGTGGATCAACCTCATGGCCTTGAAGAGACATGATCTCCTCACCAGTTCCTATTAAAAGGTCAGTAAAGGATATGGAAGTTATACCTAATGAACCAGGTGTTGGGTTTGTTAGAACATAAAACCAAGTTTAACATCTTAAACTTTCTGAAAAACGCAGCGGATATATATATATTAAAACATGATTATAAAGCTGAAATTTCATGTTTTATGGTGACACATATATGTAAAAAAAATAAACCCAAAACAAAAGGATCATTATATGTGAATAAGCAAGCTATGAACATAAGAAAATATACATAAAATCACAGCCACAATGAGCTGTGATTTACTACCTTTCAGCAGCTCAAGTAAGTCGAAATCTTTGAAGATGATGATGGGTTTTGAGCAGCAATTCTTCAAGGAAGAAGACCTCAAGATGTAATACCCATAAGCTTCTTCCAAACACCTTGCTTTGTTAGGGAGCTTTACACCAAAACAATCTTCCAAAGCAACTCTAAATCCGAATTTCAGCCCCAAAATCAGCCACACATCCGAATTTTTGTTGTCTCTTGAGTGTTCTTACTTCAGAGAAAAGAAGAGAGAAGATATGTCAAATGATGGAAGAGTGTGAAGGTAGTAAAGGTTTGCTTGAAACAAGACAAGATATGGACTTCCCAAGGCCCCTTGGGCGGCCGAAATCCTTCATTTCAAAATGGTTTCCCACCTTTAAAATTTGTTAAAATTAAAACACTCTTCCATACACTTAGATTATATAATTAAAACATAGTCTAATTATATAACTTGACACACTTTTATTTGACATTATTTAACCATCTTAAATAATGAAACAAATAAAATCTCATGAACAAATTATCCATATAATGTTGTTCTATCTCAAAAGCAATATTTAGAAAACCAATTTTCTAAATAGGTGTCAATATATTTGTATGATCTTATCAACAAATAATTAATTATTGGTGTTTGTATAGCTTGTTATTGGGTATGACCCGACTTGGATCATAACGTACTAACCACATCAATCTTGTATGTGTCTTGGGCATATAAGAACCAACAATCTCCCACTTGCACAAGATTCATAAAAGATTGATGCAAGCAGTAAATACCGCCTAACAACGGTTTACTACCCTTAATACGTATGACTAAGTGCCATTCAATAACATCATCCCCTTCAAGTACCATACTTGAAATGTTTTAGGTGAAACAATCATCTATCCTTTTGTCGCAGATGTCATGTTAAATTCTAGAGACACAGAGTGATCATTCTCCATTGATTTAACTTTATCAGGCCTTAGACATCTTACTCTCAACGAATAAGAGGGACAAATCCCTTCTTGACTACATACGTCTCTCACAATTACCTTATATCATACCTGAACTCAAACTTATGTACTGCCATATTTCAGATCAGCGAAGAACTAAGTCAAAGTATAATATTTGGTAAATATCAAGACCCAATATGTATCTCAGGTCAGACGATACCAAATTATGTTCGCCTTTACTCAAAATTACTTATGATCAATCAGGAAGATCCCATGTAGTAATATTTGAGATGCAGGTCAGTCCAATATTTGCATCCCACAAATATCTATGAACTTTGGCAGCAACCCTTTGCTCTATATTCATCCATATGAATATCTACCAATCCAAATTCATAATAATCTTACCCTCATACTTGTTCCCACAAGTCTGAACGACTACGGACATTTAGAGTAAACAATTTACTCATGGATTAAACATGCTAAATTGGAATATTAATTGAAACATTATAACCAAATAATTTTATTCAATAATAATAATAATTCCAAATACAAATACAGATCAAATCCAATCACTAGAATATCGAAGTCCCATGGCACAAGTATGACCTTCATGCTTTGCCTTTTTAAGGAGCTTCTTGAGAGGATCCGCAATGTTGTTTTGATCCGTGTGAACTTTGCGAATACATATCTTTCCCTTTTCAACTTCATCTCGTATGTAGTTGAATCTTCGCTCAATGTGCCTAGTCTTTTGATGAGCACGAAGTTCCTTGATTTGAGCAATCGCACCCTCGTTATCACAAAAGATCTCTAGGGGGTCCTGAATGGAAGGGACAACCCCTAGATCGGCAATGAATTTCTTCAACCATGCAGCTTCTTGAGCTGCCAATGAGGCGGCGACGTATTCTGATTCTGTAGTTGATAGAGCCACCACATCTTGTTTGGAGCTCTTCCAAGAGACCGCTCCTCCATTCAGAATGAAAATATATCCCGATTGTGACCGTGAATCATCACGATCGGTTTGGAAACTCGCATCCGTGTAACCTTTTACAACGAGTTCCTCATCACCAGATCCATAGATTAGGAACATATCTTTTGTCCTCCTTAGGTACTTAAGTATGTTCTTAACAGCCATCCAATGACTGTTTCCAGGATTTTGCTGGTATCGGCTTGTCATGCTTAAGGCGCATGACACGTCCGGTCGAGTGCATATCATTGCATACATGATGGATCCAATAGCAGATGCGTATGGGATTGCCTTCTTTTTATCTTGCTCATCCTTTGATCTAGGACATTGAGTCGTACTCAATATCGTTCCTCTTTGAATAGGTACCGTACCTTTCTTAGAGTTATCCATCTTGAACCTTTTCAAGATTTTATCAATGTATGCACTTTGATTTAAACCAATCAACCGCCTTGATCTATCCCTATAGATCTTTATTCCCAGAATATAGGCGGCTTCACCAAGATCCTTGATTGAAAAACAACTTCCAAGCCAGGTTTTAACACCTTCCAAGGTTGGAATGTCATTACCAAATAGTAGTATGTCATCAACATATAATACTAGGAAAGTGATGATGCTCCCACTAGCTTTCTTATATACACAAGCTTCATCAGCGTTCTTGATGAATCCAAATTTAATTATTTCTTCATCAAAACGGTGATTCCACTTCTCGATGCTTGTTTCAATCCATAGATTGATTTCTTTAACTTGCATACTTTATTAGGATGTTTTTGGATCGACAAAACCTTCAGGCTGAACCATATAGACATCTTCCTCAAGATATCCATTTAGAAAAGCGGTTTTGACATCCATTTGCCAAGTGGTTTTGACAAAACCTTCAGGCTGAACCATATAGACATCATAATGAGCAGCTATGGCAAACAATAATCTTATAGACTTTAGCATCGCAACAAGTGAGAAGGTTTCATCATAATCAATTCCTTGAGTTTGAGTGAAACCTTTTGCTACAAGTCTAGCTTTGTAAGTATCCAAGTTTCCATGCATATCGGTTTTCTTCTTGAAAACCCACTTACTTCCAACTACTTTGGAGTTAAGAGGTGGTACAACCAAGTCCCATACTTGATTGTCATACATGGATTTCATCTCAACGTTCATGGCTTCAAGCCATTTGTCACAATCCAAATTGGACATTGCATCACGATAGGTGGTTGGTTTATCGGAATCTACCACATAGCATCCATCAACGAAAAATCCATATCTTTCAGGTGGATTACTAATTCTACCAGATCTGCGAACGTTTTGTGTATATTGATCAACCACTTGATCATCCTCAACATCCTCATGCTGAGTGCTAGTTTCAACCAAACGTGCATCGGGTTGTGGTTCTTGATCCTCCTCAAGATCCACTGTTCTACTGCTAGTTCCTTCCATAAGAAACTTTGCTTCTAAGAACTCACCCTTTCTGGCAACAAACACCTTTTGTTCCAGTGGATCATAGAAATAATATCCCATACTCTAGGATATCCAACAAAGATACACTTCGTGGATCGGACTTCCAATTTGTTTGGGGTGGGAGTCTTAACATAAGCCTCACAACCCCAGATCCTTAAGTATGATAGGGATGGAACTCTTCCATGCCATATCTCAAAATGTGTCCTTTCCACCTTTTTGGTTGGGGCCATATTTAGAATACGGGCCGCGGAGAGCAAAGCGAAACCCCAAAATGATAGAGGTAATGAGCTTCTAGCCATCACAGATCGGACCATATCCAATAAGGTTCGATTCCTCCTCTCAGACACACCATTATGTTGTGGTGTTCCAGGTGGAGTGAGTTGTGAGACAATCCCACAACTCCTAAGATGATCTTGAAAAGCATCACTTAGGTATTCACCTCCTCTATCGGTGCGGAGAACTTTAATCGACTTGTTGAGTTGATTTTGTACTTCATTTTGAAAGATCTTGAACATTTCAAAAGCTTCATCTTTGTGTCTTAATAGGTACACATACCCATAGCGACTATAATCGTCGGTAAAGGTAATGAAGTATCTCTCACCATTCCTAGTCATTGGCTTAAAAGGACCACATACATCCGAATGTATGATTCCTAATAAATCTTTTGCCCTTTCGTTAGTGCCACTAAAGGGTGCCTTAGTCATTTTACCTTGTAAACAAGACTCACACATATCAAATGAATCACATTCACTTGTTTTTAAAAGACCATTCTTTTGTAGTGTTTGAATTCTTTTCTTGTTTATATGACCAAGACGACAATGCCAAAGATAGGAATCACTCAAATCCAACTTGAGTTTCTTGGTGCTAGTTTGGTACAATGAACTATTTAAAGTATTTTCATGAACCAATTCATAAATACCATTAATGGGAATAGCTTTAAAGTAGAACATATCATTTAAAGAAACATGAATATCATTTTCAACAAACGATAATACATATCCAAATTGTTTTAATAGGGCTACAGAGATAATATTCCTAGTCAAACTAGGAGCATACAAAACATTGTTCAAAATTACTTCCAAACCATTTGGAAGTTTCAAGATGTAGTCACCACGGGCTTCAACTTGAACTTTAGCCCCATTGCCCATGTAGAGGCTAACATCCCCTTTGTTGAAGTTGCTACTTCTTTTGAACCCCTGCAACAAATTGCAAATATGAGTTCCACATCCGGTATCTAATACCCATGTGTTAGAAGATGTCATGTTTAAATCAATATGGATCATGTATATTGTACCTGAGGTTTGCCCGGCATCCTTCTTTGCTTTCAACTCTTGGAGATGGACGGGACAATTCCTTGCCCATTGTCCAATCTCCCCACACTTGAAGCATGGGTCATTGGAAGCAACCTTTTGCTTCTTCTCCGGTGCTTTGGGTGGCACCCTTGCCACCCCTTTCCCTTTTCCCCATACGGGTCCCTTACCCTTGGCAACTTTTGCCTTGGGTGTGGGATGAGGCCTCTTCTTGTTCCCACCTTCATTGATGGTGAGAACGGGTAAAACCTTTTACCCATGGCCGCCTCGGCCGTTTTGAGCATTGAGTGAAGCTCACCAATGCTTTTGTCCCAAGCATTCATGTTGTAGTTCAACACAAATGTCTCGAACTTCTTGGTAAGGCCATTGAGGATCAAATCCGTGGCCAATTCCTTCGAGACAGGACAATTAAGCCTTTCAAGGCGGTCAATGTGACTTTTCCTCTTAAGTACATAAGATGAAACCGATTGGTTGTCGTCCATACGACATGCATGGAGTGCTCGAACCGTTTCGAAGCGCTCAACCCTCGCTTGCTGTTGGAACGTTTCCTTCAGCTGGGTTATCATGTCATAAGCTCCATGATGTTCATACTCCTTTTGGAGATCCGGAGTCATGCTCGCCAGCATGAGACAAGACACTTGGACAGAGTCCTCAATGTACTTCAGCCAATCATTAAAGGCCTCCTCATCATCCTCAGCAGGTTGATCGGGGATAGGGTCGTCTAAAACGTATGATCGTTTTTCTTGCTTGAGAACGATTCTCAAGTTTCGATACCAATCTATAAAATTGTTATGATTTAGACGTTCCTTTTGGAGAATCGCTCGTAAAGATTGGGCGGACGCGGATGAGTTATCATGATTATCATTATTGGAGGCCATCTACAAAATTTAACAAAGATCTATTTAGTATTTTTGATATTGTTATTTTTAATAATTAATACCTTTTAAGGTCATTTTTATATTAAAATCTAGAACCCAACATTACATTTAAATTATGGTTAGGTGACCTTTATCCCACGATTTAAATTAATAAGGTGGTCAACGATTGACGGTTGCAACCATTTGCAACTTCTAGAGGTATGGGATCGACTTTAAACGTCATATGTTAAGTCGGCATGTTAATCCCATCAACACCATTTGGAAACCACATCGTAGGTGATCCATTTGACATGGTTTGCAAATCAAGATATCCTACTTACAACCACGTGTGAGTTTGCCAAAATGAGTGGTTAGGTGACCTTTATCCCACAAATAAGGTATTCTTACCTCAAATCACAAGTTCCCTTAAAATGGTTAGGTGACCTTTATCCCACTAAGAGTTCCCAAGTGACTCAAGTGTTGTGTAAAAGGACGGTGTTGATCTCGTTTTAAAATATTAGAGATTTCATATTTTAAGTTTTAGAAAACTCTATGTACTTGTATTTGCATGCTTTCAAATACAAGATACCCTATGGTCCTTTGATTAAAACCCATTTTAATCTTTAAATCATTAAAACATTTTAATAACCTTTTATTACCTTTTAATGATTAAGAACCATTTAATTAGATTGTTAAGTTTATAGAAAGGTTTGTTAAAGCAAATATCACATACATGCCATCAACCACAATAATATAAACAAAACAACATAGCATATGTGCATAACCATAGCATCTAAAGTGGTCCACACTTGTTTGCCATCACAAGTGTGGTCCATAGGCATTCCTAAGGGTCATAACAAAACACATAGAAAGCTTCCAAAAGCCTCCCACTTGAAATCGCATCCAAAATGCTCCATGTTTCTCCTTTGTGCTTCCAATGCATATGTCTTCATATTACAAGATATAAAGTCCTAATACAAGATATCTAGTAAAATGAAAATGCACCTAATCTATTTATTACAACCCAATAATAAATAAATTACATTTTAAACAAAGCACAAATGAATAAAATTACAACCCCATTGAATAAACAAAAACAACCATTGCAATCATCCAAACAACACAAGGCCAAAGGCTAGGTTATGCACCAATATTAACATACATCATATCATCCAAAAATAATAGTGAATCCCCTCTAAAACCCACGAAATTTCAGCCAACATAAACTGAAATTTCGGGTTTTAAACTTTGTCCAAACAACATACATATCAACATACATATCTTTCAAGGTTTAATCACAAGCATGTGTAATATAACCTTGAAAGTTTGGGGATTCAACATACAAGAATATAGCAGCCCTTAAAGGGATTATAAAGTCCCATAAAACAATTTTAAAGGACAAGAACAAGCAAGCTATCCACATAAGCGGCTCTTGATGCCATTGTTGGGTTTGTTAGAACATAAAACCAAGTTTAACATCTTAAACTTTCTGAAAAACGCAGCGGATATATATATATATATATATATATATATATATATATATATATATATATATATATATATATATATATTAAAACATGATTATAAAGCTGAAATTTCATGTTTTATGGTGACACATATGTGTAAAAAAAATAAACCCAAAACAAAAGGATCATTATATGTGAATAAGCAAGCTATGAACATAAGAAAATGTACATAAAATCACAGCCACAATGAGCTGTGATTTACTACCTTTCAGCAGCTCAAGTAAGTCGAAATCTTTGAAGATGATGATGGGTTTTGAGCAGCAATTCTTCAAGGAAGAAGACCTCAAGATGTAATACCCACAAGCTTCTTCCAAACACCTTGCTTTGTTAGGGAGCTTTACACCAAAACAATCTTCCAAAGCAACTCTAAAACCGAATTTCAGCCCCAAAATCAGCCACACATCCGAATTTTTGTTGTCTCTTGAGTGTTCATACTTGAGAGAAAAGAAGAGAGAAGATATGTCAAATGATGGAAGAGTGTGAAGGTAGTAAAGGTTTGCTTGAAACAAGACAAGATATGGACTTCCCAAGGCCCCTTGGGTGACCGAAATCCTTCATTTCAAAATGGTTTCCCACCTTTAAAATTTGTTAAAATTAAAACACTCTTCCATACACTTAGATTATATAATTAAAACATAGTCTAATTATATAACTTGACACACTTTTATTTGACATTATTTAACCATCTTAAATAATGAAACAAATAAAATCTCATGAACAAATTATCCATATAATGTTGTTCTATCTCAAAAGCAATATTTAGAAAACCAATTTTCTAAATAGGTGTCAATATATTTGTATGATCTTATCAACAAATAATTAATTATTGGTGTTTGTATAGCTTGTTATTGGGTATGATCCGACTTGGATCATAACGTACTAACCACATCAATCTTGTATGTGTCTTGGGCATATAAGAACCAACACCAGGACCTTGATCAATGTCTAATGGCATTGAGCCTATGATGGGGCTGTCCCTTTTTGGCTGCTTAGGAGAGTATAGAGACTCATCTTGAGGGTTTTTAGCTTGGGTTTAGGGCTCATGGGATTGAGACTGAGGAGACTTTATACTCATATTGAGGTCTATTGTGAAGGAAGATGGGACCTCAGACTGAGTGGGAGCACATGTTTCCATTATAGGCTTTTTGGATTGAACAGAGGGGACTTGTTCAATCAGAGGAGATTGATCAAGGGTTCGTTTGGAACGTATCTGATAAGTAATTTTGATGGGTGGGAAGGTATATTTGGCATTGTGGGTGTTATTAATGGTGTGGGTTCATCACCTGTGGGGTTAACATGGATGTCACCAGGAGCCATTGGCTCAATCATACCTAGAAGAAGCTTAGTGAGTCTTCTAGCAAAGTTGGTGGACACCCTCTTTAGCACCTTGAAGATGGCTGACCTCATGTGAGGGATAGGTAGAGCAGCTGCACAGACAAGCTTACTCTGGTCCAGCTCATAGTTGATGATGTGCTGAATGAACCGGGGATACATATAGAATGTTTCCCGTTGAAGGTTCCCCATGATATTGGTCAGCACAAACCTTGAATAGTTGAATTTAAGGCCCTTACCAACTCATGAACTAGGCATCCTAGTTCATAGGGAATTTGATCCCATCCCCCTAGACTTGTTTGACAGGCAGTGATGGACTATGTGAAGCAGGAACTTCAGTTGTACGAAAAATTGAACTTGTACATGGTTGACCTGCTCACATCACCACGATATCCCATCTGGATATATGTGTCATCTAGGTCTGATTTAGGGAATTCAGTAGGAGCGCCCTCATCATGAAGCTCTAGATGCTCCCTGATGATTTGTTTAGAAATGATCAGCTCTTGACCATAAATGCTCGACCTAATAACCCTAACTCCGTTCAAGGTTTCAATCTGACCGTTTCCCCAAAATTCTACCATGTGGTTCGAGTAAACAATGGGGTTGACAGTTAGGACAGTGTAGTAGGTGGATAGGGTAAGGAAGTAGATGATTTTAGAGGAGTCAGCATCCTTGGAAGAATCAAGGAGTGCGACTTGGTTATGCTGAGGGTTTAGTGCCATTGTTCAAGAAAGTTACAGAGGAAAAGTTTGATTTTGGGTAAATTGAAGACAAAGGAATCTTAGGGCAGTGAAATTGTTAAAAGTATTAAGGAAATGAGTTAGAAGTATTTAAATGGGTGAAAGTGGCAGATGGATAAGGTGAAGTGATGGTTTGGGGTATGATGTGACAAGGGCGGTAAGGTTAAATCTATTTAAGATATTCTGACATCATTAAGAAAATCTTTACCTTTTTACAAAGTGGGGCCCAAAAGATTTCCGTTACACTAGTAAAGCTTTCTTTTGAGAGTAAAAGCTTTTCCGAAGGTATTCTTCTTCCAAAGCCAATCTTACTTCCGAAGGTAAATTTATCCTAGGAGAAATTTACTTCTGAGAGTAAGAAGGTCTTCCGAGGGAAGAGGTTTTCAAGCTTCGGAAATAGATTTGATATAACATCAAATTTTCTTCCGAGACTAAAAACTCTTCGGAAGATAAAACTAACTTGGAGGAATTTTCCTTCGGAAGATAAATGGGGTATATTCCGAGGGTTAATTTCTCTTCGGAAGAAATCATAGTTAACAAATTTTGAAGAAATACCTTTTGTAACAGGGCTTAGATTATATTGACAATGACAATACATGTTTTAAAAGGTTTTTCAAATGAAATAAGCTAATCAATGTTTATCATCCTAATAGCCGTAATAAGATACTTAAATATTTGTTCATCAAATGCTTTGGTGAACAAATCAGCATATTGTTCATTTGAATCAACTTTGACAAGTTTAATTAGATTTTTCTCATGAATATCTCTAATGAAATGGTACGTGATGTCAATATGCTTTGTCTTGGAGTGCTTGACAGGATTTTCTATGATGGAGATAGCACTCTTGTTGTCAATGTGAATAGGAGTGCTCATGAAGATGAATCCATAGTCTATCATTTGGTTTTGAATCCACAACAGCTGAGCATAGCAATTAGCAGCAACAATGTATTCAACTTCAACAGTAGATGTTAGGACACATGATTCCTTTTTGCATTGCCATGAGATGATCATTCCACCAAGAAATTGACATCCTCCTGATGTTTATTTTTTGTTGATGTTGCAGCCACCATAGTCACTATCAGTGTAGCCATAGAGATTGAAATTACTGTTCCTTGGATACCAGAGACCCAGTTTAGGTGCTCCTTTGAGGTATCTAAGAATTCTTTTGGCAATAACTAGGTGAGACACCTTTGGAGCAGCCTGATATCTTGCATAGATGCAAGTTGCAAACATGATATCAGGTCTACTTGCTGTGAGATACATCAGAGATCCAATGATGGCCCTATACTGATGTTGATCAGTATCCTCCCCCTCAGAGTAAGGACAAAGATTGTGATATCTGGGTATAGGAGTCTTTGCTGGCATGCAATCTTTCATATCAAATCTCTCAAAGATATCATTGACATACTTAGATTAATTGATAAAGAACCCGTCTTTCATCCGTTTTACCTGAATTCTAAGGAAAAAGTCCATTTTCCCATGGAACTCATCTCAAACTTCTTCTTCATAATGCTCTCAAAGTCTTTGCATATTTGGTCATTAGAGGAACCAAATATGATGTCATGAACATAGACTTGTACAAGCAAAATGTATTTCTTAGACTTTCTTATGAATACAGTTATATCAATGGTACCTTTTGTGTATTCGTTCTTCAGGAGGAAGTGAGACAATGCCTCATACCACAGCCTAGGCGCCTGGTGCAACCCATAGAGAGCTTTATCCAGTTTGCACACATAGTTGGGGTGTTGTTGGTCTTCAAATCCTAGAGGCTGGCACACATAGACTGCCCTATCTATATCCCCATATAGAAATGCACACTTAACATCTAGTTGGTAGACAGTAAAATTATTGCATGCAGCATAAGCAAGAAAGATCCTCACTACGTCAAGTCTTGCAACAGGTGCAAAGACATCGGTGTAATCAATTCCTTCCTCTTGAGTGTATCCTTGAACTACTAGTCTTGCCTTGTTCTTGATGATTAAGCCTCTATCATCTCTCTTGTTCCTGAATACCCATTTTGTGCCTATTGGTACTTGACCGGATGGTAGTGGACCTAGGTTCCAAACCTTTTGTCTTTTGAATTGAAGCAATTCCTCTTGCATTGATTCAACCCAGCTGCTATCTTTTAAGGCTTCTTCTACCTTCTTGGGTTCCATCTGAGATAGGTAGCATGAGTACATGCAGACATTCCCATTATAATTTTGTCCCCTTGTTTTCATACCCTCAGAGACATCTCCAATGATGTTCTCAGCTGGATGAGTGTTATGAATCCTAAGCCAGAAGATCACATCCAGGTGCATGGATAGATCTAGATTTGAAAAGTTTGGCTCGAGGTTTTGAACACTTGGTCTAGCTGATGTTTCACACTCATTCAATGAGAACTGATTGAATGAAGGAGAAACAACATCAGTATAAGTTGGCTGTAAAGCAGCATTAACAGTTGCTTGTTCCTTCAAAATGCTACATTCAATAGCTTGGTGTTGTGTATTGTCACCCAATGAGTTTTGAGCCTTACTTTTTATGGCAACTTGTGGAAACTCCACTGGTTCATGAGATAGTTATGC
The DNA here is from genome assembly GCA_025215565.1 of Flaveria ramosissima. Lineage (NCBI taxonomy): Eukaryota > Viridiplantae > Streptophyta > Magnoliopsida > Asterales > Asteraceae > Flaveria > Flaveria ramosissima. The sequence continues at coordinate 20,104,919 of CM046031.1, read as the reverse complement.
TATCAGATCTGCCAATTATGGGAGCTTAATTTTCAGCAACTCTTGGAGAACTTGGAAGAGATCTGGGTAACTCAAACAGTTGGTCATCATTAGAATCACTTTGAGTACCTGTTCCATCTAAAACATTCTCACAAGAAGGTTTAGAATAGTTTCGAAACAATTCTAAATCAAAAATATGATCAGGGCCATTCCCCTTAACACAAGGAGTGTGCTCATTAACAACAATGTTGGAGGATTCCTTAAATTTTTGATTTTTAATGTTATACACTGTATAGGGAATAGAGGTAGAGGAATATCCAACAAAGATAACATCATCCGACTTTTTAGCAAATTTTGCCAAATTATCCTTTGTGTTAAGTATGGTACACCTGCTGTCAAAGGACCTAAGAAAACCAATGAACGTTGTTCCATAACTCATAAGTGGTTTTTCCATGCAGTGCTGACTGCCTCTGCCTAGAATGTTAGATGCAGCTTTGAATCAGCTAACATAGTTCGAGCAGCCTCAATAAGTGTTCTATTTCTCCTCTCAGCAACACCATTTTGTTGAGGAGTTCTAGGAGCACTATATTATCTGGCAATCCTTTTTGAGTTACAAAATGAGTCAAGAACTTGATTCTTAAACTTAGTCCCTTGATCACTCCTAATTATCTTAACCTTGTGATCAATTTGATTTTCTATTTTAAGAATAAAAGATTTTAAAGTTTCAGCAGCTTCATCTTTAGTTCTTAAAAAGAATACCCATGTAAATGTAGTAAAATCATCAACAATCACAAAGACAATATGATTTCCTTTCAATGCTCATTATACTTATGGGACCAAATAGATCCATGTGCAATAAGTATAATGGAGTGGTGATAGAGTTAACTTCTTTGGATTTGTGAGATGTTCTATGTTGCTTTCCTTTCAGACATGCAACACAGTTGTCTCTACAGAAAAATTCTTTTTTAGGGACACCATGTACCAAGTTATTTTTAACCAATTTATTCATGGTTTTAAAATTGACATGACATATACGTTTATGCCATAGAGTTGACTTATCACCATAAGCTTTGGAAAGACAGCATGATACTTCACCCAATGGGGAAGCATTGTTCATATCCAGCTTGTACATATCCCCTTTCCTAGGAGATCTAAGAAGCACCAATTCCTAAGGAATTTTCATCCCAGGTTTGAGGATAATGCACTCATGTTCTGTGAAAAGCATTTGGTGCTTTTGATCATAGAATTAAGAAACACTTAAAAGGTTGTGTTCAAGCTATTTGACAAAGTTTACTTTGTCGACCGTTAACTTGCCATTGGATACACTTCCTCTGCCTGAAATGTATCCTCCGGTCTCACCTCCAAATTGAACAGGACCTCCATCAAAATGTTGAAATTGTTGAAGAAGAGATTTGTTCCCAGTCATGTGCCTGGAGCATCCACTGTCTACAATCCATACATTGTTGTTCTTGTCATAAGGTGAAAAGTTAGTTATGACTGGAAACCTAAGCCTTGTTGTCTTGGGCTCTTCCAATGAGGATGAGATAATTGAACCAAAAGATATGGGAGAGGGTTCAATAGATATCTGTGAAGAAGAGGTTTGGGCTGCAGCATCTTGTTTGATATTCCAATCCATCCCTTGGCTAATCAGTGTAGATGGGCTTGTTGAAGCTTGAGCAACATGGAATTCTTCTGAAGCTTCTCTCTTCTCGAAAGAATCCTTCACCATCTTTGTCAGGATCAGTGATCACAAGTTCGATGGATTAGAGAGTAATGCAGCGGAATAAGATCAAGAATTAGACAATTTGTAGCAAGAAATTGATATTTGTAAACGAATACGAGAGAATATATTTCTATGATAAGGAATGTTTCAATTATACCAAATATTTCTGCCCAATCATTCACATATTACAATAAGGTTGACACTCCTTATATAGAGTGCAATCACTGCTGCTATCACGGGATAGTGACAACTGGCAGATCTATTACAAAAATAACTAACACTTAACAAACTACTGAAATGTTCACAACTACTGAGAACATGTCAGAGTGCTAAGTATAAAACATAAAACTACTGATAAGAAACTACTGAAACTACAACGACTGAAGAACAAGCTCTTCAGTCGTTTTACAAAACTACTGAAAATATAAAACTACTGAAAGTAAACCGTCACAACTACTGAAGAAGTCCTCTTCAGCTGTTATGACAACATCTGATACTTGGTCTTCAGCACTTGTGTCTTCAGACTTTGTCTTCAGCACTTGTGTCTTCAGACTTTGTCATCAGCACTTGTCTTCAGACTTTGTCTTCAGCACTTGTGTTCAGACTTTGTCTTCAGGTGTTCTCTTCAGTTGTTGTGGACTTCAGTAGTTGTTGTGACATCTGTGGGACTTAAAGGTTTTTCTGATCCGGCTCATTGGTTCTTTTGGTCCAACAAACTCCCCCTGAACCAATGCAGCCAAAACCTTTAACTTTATTGAGGTCCCACTTATTGTTGGCAAAATGGTTGGTCTTTTTCCTTCTTGATCAGTTGAGAAGATGACCCATATAAGCACTGGCCTGGAAATGAGTCTCTGATGATTTGGTTGGCAAAGTATGGATGGGAGCTCTGTATTGGGGAATTGGACACTGAGCTGTTCCCCCATCCATGAGACTCACTTCCCATGTATAAGCCTGTAGGATTCTCTGGTGTATGCTCTGAGAAACATAATTTGTTCTTCCATGGTAAGATTTTCTGGTTCACCATCAAACAATCCTTCACGCCCATACAGCTCTGAAATGTACTTGGCCTGTTTGCCATTTTTTAGCTCAACTGTTGTAATCTGTCTGTATGCAAACTCATCTGGGTGAGTACCTTCAAGTAACAGGCTGAGCTCATTTTGTTTGAAGTTCTCAAGCTTCTTGTAGACTAACCCCTTTTTAATTACTCTGTTTTCTAACATCTTTTGGGGTGGCTGTTTAGCCTCATAAGCCTTCTTGAAATCTTCTACAATTTCCCAGGGTGATGCTACCAGGACCACTGTGATCTCTTCATCTATGATCCTTTTTTACTTGGCCCTTGTATCTCGCAGGAATGTCTTTCTTTACAATTTTGTGAGCCACTCCTCACCTTTTCCTTTTGATATTGAAATGTGTTGGCAAGGGTGTACAATCTCAGAGCTTCTTTCTTCATACTTATTATTGATGAAGAAGCAACATAAGTTTTGTCTATGCTTTTCAGCATTTCCTCATCATGAAGCCTTTGCTGCTGTTCTTCTTCTATCTTTACTCTCACAGTCTCCATCTGTGAGGTGGGAGTGATGGGCATAGGTTTGGCTTTAGGCAAAGTTAGGACTGCGGAAAGAGGCAGCCTATCTTCTTCCTCATCATCCTCTTCTTCTTCTTCTTCTAGCCTCAACATCCTTCTCTTCTTCTTCTTGGATGCATCATCGGCTGTTGGTTTTGAGGGTAGAGGAGTTGGTTTAATGGGTTGTGGTTGTGGTGATTTTGAAGTGGTAGGTTTTGCAGGTTGTTCTAGCATTCTTGTAGTGAGTTAGGCTTTGGAGTGTTTTGCTAGTTCATTTCTGTTCCCAGCACCTGCCTCATTTAGTGCTTCAATCACCAGTCCCTTAGTGTATGCTTCAGACGTACAGATCTTGGTGGTTATTGCCAAGATACTATCCCTGGTCCATGACTTAATCTCGATGAATGATCTCCCAAGATACTTTGCAATGAATCTGATCATGATCTCCAGTCTTTCTCTTTCTAATGCATCATAACTTGCCCATCTTGAGTTAATTTCTTCAACTTCAAGTCTTCTAATCTCTGAGTCAAGCTGTGCAGTATCGAACCCTTGTCTATACAGTTGATCAATAATGGAGTCCATTGATTTACTATGTGTATCATCCGCCATTTTGATCATCTCATCAAGTTGGAGTTCTTTTTGGAGTTCTTTTTCTTTTCTTTCAATCTTCCTCTTCTTATATGTGATATGAAAGTCTTTGTGACTTTCACCCACTTGATCAATGTCAGCTCCCTTCACACACTCTTCTTCCTTCTCAGTCTCCTTCATAACCTCCTCTTCCTTCTCAGTCTCCTGTTCTTTCAGTATGCTCTTCCCCTTTGCTTTCACTAACTGACTCTCCCCCTTTTTGGTTGCATTGGTTGCAAGGGTTTGAGTAGTAGAAAGCCTTGTGCTCACAATCTCCTCCACCAGGGGTTGTATGATTGAGGGAAGCCTCTCATCCATGGTTTTGATCACAATGTCTATGATCATTGGGGTGATGAGAGGTAGGGATTGCTGGAAGATAGCAGCTGTTTGCTCAGAGGGGTTCTGTCCCTGAGAAGCAGTGCCAGAAGTAGAGGCTGGTGGGTTGAAAGTTTGGAGTGGCTGAGTGTTTGGGAGACCTTAAGGTGAAGGTGCCATCTGTGGGTTTATGTTGGTGGTAGATGGACTTGCTTCTTGAGAGAATTGGTCAAGTAGTCTTTGTAGTCTATTGACTTCTTCCTCAAGAATTGTGTTCTGGGCCAGAACATCATAAAAGAAGCCCAGGTCATCATCAGCAGATGCTGAATCACCTGACCTCCTGCTTGTAGCAGGATGTACATGCTCTGGGTGTAGACCAGTTTTAGCATGTGCCCCTTTTTCTTGGAACTGGGGACTTCCAGCCTCAGGACGATGTCCTTCATCAGCTGTTGCCTCTGATGAGGTCTTAGCAATGTTACCAGCCTCAGTCTAATCATGTGCTGATTCAGAAGAGGTGGCAGCCTCACCAGATATTCTGATCTCCTTATCTACACCAGGAGACAGAACATTTAAACCCCTGTGCTGTGGGTTGTCAGAAGCATGTTGATCCTCTTCCTTAATGGCTGTGGTTTTCCCCATTGGTGGTTGTTGGAGAGGAGGAGAGGCATGCAGTTGAGTCAGCATATTTGCAATTATAATGGTTGGACTTTGGGGGGCATTTTCATGGGGAGATGGGGTAAAAGCATTATGCACCTGGGGAGAATGGTGCTCTTCAATGGTAATCTCCTCAAATGAGGAAGATTCCAGATTTGTGGGTACCCCTTCTTTGGTTGCTTCAGGCTCCTTTTGAGAGGAATCCTGAGCGGCTGTGGCTGGTAGAGTCTTTGATACTGCTGGGGGGTTTAGACCAGCAAGTATATCCTGCCTTGGTGGTACAGGAGCATCTTCAGGGGACTCATCTCCCTGAATAACGGTTAGCAAGTTGTTTTTGGGCCATATCCTTGAGCTCCAAAAATAGTATTTCAGAAAAATTTAAAGGTTGTTGCTCAAGGATGGAGTACATTACCTGTTGCCACCTTGTTGACATTTGATCCCATGATGAAGTCTTGGGGGCCAGGCAGACATTTACCATATGAAAGATGAGCCGTTCAGCATCCTGGAAATGTTTCTTTAATATGGTAGAGGCACTCAGGTTACCTTCGTATCCATGGTGGGCAAATGATAGATCTGTTGTGCCCTTTGGATAACTAGTCGGGAAAGTGGCATCATCCAGATTGAGGGTTTGGCGAAGAATGTCTGGAGTGATGACCACCTTTTGACTATTGACAAACGATTGAAGAGACTCTGTGTCATTCTCCTCAGAGACAAGAGTGACGTTTGTCCAGAATTGGCTAAGAGATTCGGCATATATGGTGGGGTTTAACAGAAAAGCCGTTTGGTAAGGTGACTAAAAACGGGTACAAACCGAGCATCGTTATTGAGAAAAATCCATAAAAATAGAGTTCAAAACTAAGATTTATAAAAATCATATGATTTCAGTAAGTTAAGTAATAAAAGACTTAAAGGATTTGAAAATTCGGTCAAACAAGCTTTAAATGGTCAAACCCGGTCAAAACCGCGTATTAACGGGTCAAACGTAAAAACAAGATTTTTAACTATAAAAGGCCAATTTACACAATTTAAGGACTTAAAAGTTTATAAAGATATCCTTTAGAAAATACCTACTGGTCCAAGATTTAAATATATGAAAACTCCAAATTACTGTTAAAACTATCCGGCTTTTACCGTAACCGGGAGCGTTAAACGCGCAGTTTTTAAAATCGAACCCGTAAACTAAAGTTTTGAAGCACTTACTCCATAATAATTATAATATGACTCTAATAATCTGATTTTTGGTCTTAAATGACATAAAGGGGCAAGAAACTAAACTTGAGGGTAGAAACTGTCAATTTTGAAACTTGAGGGACCAAACTTCAAAATTTTTCCAAACCTTATAACCGACTTCCAGGAAGCTAATAAACACTTGAACAACAAAATATTATTAGTATACTTAACCAAATGAAGTGAAAATCCCAATTTTCATGAAGACGCCTTGACCTGCCATAAAAGGAGACTTTTTATACAAACCTTCACGAAACCAAAGCTTTACTTAATAGCTAAACCCTTGACACCATTGTTGCACCTTAAATGAGTTTAGGGCAGTAGCTTATTACTTAATATGTACATGTTAGGGTGCTAGACTCGAGACACATCCTGGTACACCAAGAGACTTTTGACTGGAAACCTAAGGTGAGTTCTAGTGATCCCCCTTTTTACTATTGTTTTGGGATGAAACATGCTCTACTTGTTATGAACTATGATTGTGTTTACTTGATGATTCTATGTGGGATTTGTGGTTACCTGCTGATACTTATATCATGATCATTAATCCTTTCGTGAACCGCTTGTTTATATGGATAGATCTATTTGGGGAATCCCCACACACAGTGGCTTCCGTCCCAGGAAGGTTACCCCACTGAGATCCTAAGGGGTCGTTGTGGCATGTAACAGGTTTTGTTAAGATACTATGGTGAACCATCCGGGCAGGTAGGGTTCACTGGTTTGGGGCTCAGTTCTTCCTTCGGGAATATCCGGTAAAACACAACTTTAGAAGAGGCCAACCGGGACTGAGTGCAGGGTTGATTATGATTTTTCCCACGATGATAAACAATGATTATTTTCTTTTAATCAAAGAAGGATTTGTTAAGTCCTTTTGTTTTTAAACTTTAAGCACTTGAATTCACCAACTTTTTAGCTGACACAATTTTCTTTTGAGCATGTTTCAGGTAATGTATGAAGAGATCCTAGCTGTATTGAAGACCTAGACTTATCCTGTGATCATGACATTGGCATATTTCCTCAATGAAACATTTGAACAATTTTATATTTGTGTTGAACAAGTACAATTTTATTTAATTGGATGATTGTAAAACTGGTTTGGGGGCTTGATGTGTTTCTAGCCCCGCTATCTTTTCAAAAACATTAATGTCATGTGATATTCTCTCCTTTGAGCTCTTATGATGGTTTGTTTCCGCTGCCATATGTTGTTGCTAGTCTGTGACGTCCCACCCTACCTGGGCCCGGGGTGTGACAGATTGGTATCAGAGCCAAAGGTTGTAGAGAAGTCGGGAATACCATAGTAGACCCTAGGCTACAACCCAGATACCCTAGGACTGTCCTTGTGGGAAGTGTTGGGATGATCGGGTTGGGTAAATTGATGATTACACTTGATCAACGTAATCATGAATTTACCGGACGCGTAATTTCCATCACTGATCTTTAGGTTATGGTTGGACTTTTTCTGGTTTATATTGATGATTTGAAACTAATTTTAAAAAGGGGATTTAAATGATTTCTATGATGAACTATGTTATCCGATACTACTTGAAGAGACTATTGATCTGGGCAAAACAGACAACTATATGTTGGAATAACAAATACTATTGCCTTCACTACTATTATTAGTACTATTATTATAATCATAAGCTATGAGAAACCAAATTACTCATGATGTATTTCTTACAGGACAACGTCTATGGCTGATAAAGGAAAGGCGCCTACTCACCCTGACACTAAGACCACTCCTACCGGAAATCTGAGGAGAGAGAAGCCCCGGACAGAGTATGAGGCATACCTCCGGAGATGCGGACATCCAGGGTGGATATCCATCACGTCCGAAGACACTGAGGCTTCCGAGGACTCTTCCTCCACATCACCTTCCCGAAGCCGAACGCGATCCCACTCTCCTCAAGTAGTTGCTACGACCCTCTCACCCATCCCACCTATTGGGAATAGGGGTGCGCGTACTGTCACCCGACCTCGCAAAAGCGTTAGGCCAGGATCCTCCGTATCCTTTAGGATGCCTCCTCCTCCTCCCCCGCCTGTTAGGATTCTGACATCGGTACCTCCACTGTTTGACCCTCGAGACGAACGCCTGATGCCGCCGAGACATAGTATGTATGACGGCCCTAGCGTACTGGCTGGTGATAGGTACTCCCAGTCGAGTCGCCGGGCAAGTGATGTAGGACCCTCCGATGCGACATTGGATGAGATTTTGAGGACTGTTCGCTGTCATAAGCTGACTGTTCAGCACGCCACTCGAACTTCTCAGTCGGCTCAATTCCAGGCTATGATGGCTACACAGGGAGTGAAGCGTTTGGAGCAGGAGCAGAGGAAGAAGGGTACAGGATGGTTTGGATGGCTGAAGAGGAAGTGGATGTGAGAGCTGGAGTACTCAATGGGATTATCTGTCTGTGGACAGTAGAAGGAAACTATTTGAATTTTTATTCGATACTATTATTTTATTATCATGGGGGTGATGGCACCTTCCAAATTGTAAGAGCATGACTCTGATTCTATTTGTTTGGATGATACTATCGTAAACTGCTACTGGGATGCTAGAATTATTAAACTGTCTATATTAAATTGTTATATGTTTTGTTGTGCCTTGAAATTGTCTATGCCTTTTTCTAAATGGTTGCCCAACTGTTATGTCATGTTTTGATTGGGACTTTGTAAGGTTCTTTAGTGGGTTGTAAATACATATGTGCATGCCATGATCCCTATTCCGAGGCATGGTGTGATAGGATAATGATGCATAGGCTATTCGAAACAAAATTTATGAGATGCTAAACGAATCTATTTATGATACTATCAGAATGCCGACTCGCAAAGGAACACGTTTTGGTCGACGTGGAGCCACCAGGGGCCGCCATGAGGAAGCAAGGCCTATTGGAAACCAACCTACTCCACCAGGGACTCCCCACGGGGAAAATACTAATCAAGAGAGTGACGAAAGGATTGCTAACCTCGTAGCTCAGCAACTGGCTAACGCCATTCTGACTATTATTGCACAGATAAACGCGGACCGGGATAACACTACTGGAAACGACCGGCCGGTGAACGATGAGAGCCACGACGAAGAAGCTGAGGCGTTAAGGAATGGATGCTCTTATAAGACCTTCATGGCATGTAAGCCCAAGGACTTCTATGGCACCGAGGGTGCTATAGAAACTTACAGGTGGATTGACGAGATGGAAGCTGTCTTAGACATCAGCGAGTGCAAGATGGAGCATATGGTGAGGTTTGCATCACAATCTCTCAAGGGATCAGCTCTTGAATGGTGGAAGTCCATTACTCAGAGCCGTGGAAGAAACGTGGCTAATCGAATGGGTTGGACTGAATTCCGAGAGCTAATGACCAACAAATATTGCCCCATCAATCAACTCGAGAAGCTGGAGACAGAATTTTTAGGCTTGGAGATGAAAGGACCCAACTACACCGAATACATCAATCGTTTCTTAGCCCTGTCCCGACTTGTGCCACATTTGGTGACGCCAGAAGCCAAAGGTGTAGCAAGGTTCATCTGGGGACTACACCCAAGAGTTAGGGGTATGGTCCGTTCCTCCCAGCCTGTAACCCTGCAAGCTGCTGTCGACCTTACCAGCAGTTTGACTGATGATCTAATTAGGGCTGGATGGACCGATCAAGCAAGGGTTGATGAGAAGAAGAAGTTTGTTGGTGAGAAAAGGAAGTGGTTTGAAGCGAAAAGAGCGGTTGGAAGTAGTAGTGGGTCAAGTAGAAGGAAATCTGAAGGTGTGACACGTGATGATCAAGGAAGCAAAAACCGGAGATTGTATACGGGGACAAGCCCATTCTGCAGCAAGTGCAAGTTACATCATCAAGGGGAATGTAACCCGATGCCCTGTTTTAGGTGCAAGAGAACATGCAATTTGATTAAAGACTGTACTTACGCACCGGGGAAACAATGTTATGAGTGTGGAGATCCAGGGCATATGAGGAACAAGTGTCCTAAGCTGGGTAGAGACAAGGATGCCAAGCACAACAAGCCTAAGGGAAGAACTTTCGTTATGGACCCAGCAGGAGCTCGTAGGGAACCCGACGTGGTCAACGGTACGTTTCTTGTAAACAATCCTCCCGCTACTGTATTGTTTGATACTGGAGCGACTGCTAGTTTTATCTCTAGTACTTTTAGGCCATTGATTGACTTAGACGTGTGTACCTTGACTGATACATTTACCGTAGAATTAGCTGACGGTAATATTTTAGAGGCTAACGAAATCATTAGGGATTGCCCCCTGAATCTAAAAGGGAATACGTTTAAGATTGACTTGATGCCCATTAAGTTAGGAGGATTTGATGTGGTTGTGGGTATGGACTGGTTAGCGAAGCATAAAGTCGAAATCGTATGTGATGAGCGATTACTCAAGATACCGTTGAGCGACGAAGAAGTGTTAGTGGTAGAAGGTGAAAGGAGTAACACTCTATACCCTATGATATCCCACCTAAAAGCTACCAAGAGCTTGATGAAGGGATGTCCAGCTTTTATAGTATATGTGATGAAAACCCAAAAGGAGAAGAAGATCGAAGAGATTCCCGTGGTTTCGGAATACCCAGAGGTGTTTCCGGAAGAACTACCAGGACTTCCCCCGAATCGGCAAGTTGAATTCCAGATAGACTTGTTGCCTGGTGCTGCACCAGTAGCCAAGGCATCGTACCGGCTCGCCCCACCTGAGATGAAGGAGCTAATGGTACAAATTCAAGAACTACTGGACAAGGGATTTATACGTCCGAGTGTCTCTCCATGGGGTGCCCCGGTACTATTCGTGAAAAAGAAAGACGGAGCCCTGCGAATGTGTATTGATTACAAGGAATTGAATAAACTGACCATAAAGAACCGTTACCCTCTTCCTAGAATAGATGACCTATTTGATCAACTGCAAGGAGCAAGTTATTTCTCCAAAATAGACTTGAGGTCAAGATACCACCAACTGAAGATAAGAGAAGAAGACATACCCAAAACAGCCTTCCGAACTAGGTATGGACACTATGAGTATTTGGTCATGCCCTTGGACTGACTAATGCTCCAGCAGCATTCATGGACCTCATGAACCGCGTTTGCCGCCCTTACCTCGACAAGTTTGTGATCGTGTTATTGACGACATACTGATCTATTCCCGAAGTAAAGACGAGCACGAGAAGCATCTCAGGCTAATTCTTGAATTGCTCAAGAATGAACAACTATATGCCAAGTTCTCTAAGTGTGAATTCTGGATGCGCCAGATCCAATTCTTAGGTCATGTGGTAAATGAGGATGGGATTCAAGTTGACCCTTCCAAGATTGAGGCCATAAAGAATTGGAAGATTCCTGAAACTCCTACGGAGATAAGGCAATTCTTAGGACTGGCTGGCTACTACCGGAGATTTATAAAGGACTTCTCGCGTATAGTGCAACCTTTGACCGCACTAACCAAGAAGAACACAACCTTTGTGTGGGAGCGAGAGCAGAACGAGGCGTTTGAAACGCTTAAGGAGAAGTTATGCAGTGCACCTATCCTTGCTCTTCCAGAAGGAGTAGAAGACTTCGTGGTCTATTGTGACGCTTCGCGTCAAGGGCTAGGATGTGTATTGATGCAACGCAACAAGGTGATTGCTTACGCATCGAGACTGCTGAATGATCATGAGAAGAACTACACGACGCACGATCTGGAGTTGGGTGCCGTGGTGTTTGCCCTCAAGATGTGGAGGCACTACCTTTATGGCACAAAGTGCATCATCTACACTGACCATAGAAGCTTGCAGCATATCCTTGACCAAAAGATGCTCAACATGCGTCAGAGAAGATGGGTCGAGCTATTGAACGATTACGAGTGCGAGATCCGCTACCATCCTGGTAAGGCCAATGTTGTGGCGGATGCGTTGAGCCGAAAGGAAAGAGAAAAACCTCTTCGAGTACGAGCCTTAAGGATGAGTGTGTATACCAACCTCATAGCAAAACTGAAGGAAGCTCAAGGCGAGGCATTAAAGGAAGAAAACTAAAGGAAGAAGGATTGACTGGAATGGAAAAGCAATTTGAGATAGGGGACGATGGTACATATAGATATGGTGGAAGGGCTTGGGTGCCAAAACACGGAGGAATTCGAGAAGTAATCCTCGACGAAGCACACAAGTCTAGGTATTCAATTCACCCTGGAAGTGATAAGATGTACCAGGATTTAAAGACACTTTTCTGGTGGCCGGGAATCAAGAGATCAATCGCCGTTTATGTGGGGAAATGTTTAACTTGTGCCATGGTAAAAGCTGAGAACCAAAAACCATCAGGAACGTTACAGCAACCTGAAATCCCAGAATGGAAATGGGATAATGTTACGATGGATTTTGTTACCAAGTTGCCCAGAACGTTTAAAGGTCACGATGCTATTTGGGTAATAGTGGATAGATTAACGAAATCAGCTCACTTCTTGCCAATTAGAGAAGACTACGACATGACGAATTGGCCCAACTGTATGTCGACGAGATTGTAACGAGGCATGGAGTGCCTTTGTCGATCATCTCCGACCGTGATAGCCGTTTCACCTCTCGTTTCTGGAAATCGTTCCAGCAAGCTTTAGGAACCCGTTTAGATCTTAGCACGGCTTACCACCCTCAGACCGACGGACAGAGCGAAAGAACTATTCAAACGATGGAAGACATGTTAAGAGCTTGCGTGATGGACTTTGGCGGAAACTGGGATAACCATCTTCCTTTGGTGGAATTCGCCTATAACAATAGTTACCACGCGAGTATCAAAGCCGCTCCGTATGAGGCCCTTTATGGCAGGAAATGCCGATCACCCTTGAGTTGGAATGAGATTGGTGACAGCCAAGTGATGGGACCCGACATAGTGTTGGAAACCACCGACAAGATCTATAAGATAAAGGAGCGACTGAAAGCAGCCAGGGATCGACAGAAGAAGTACGCTGACAGGAAGCGGGAACCTCTAGAGTTCCAAGTGGGCGACAGGGTAATGCTAAAGGTAGCACCTGGAAAGGAACGGTGAGGTTCGGAAAGAGAGGAAAGCTAAGCCCAAGATACATTGGACCATTCGAAATATTGGCGAGAATTGGCCCAGTGGCATATAAGTTGAAACTACCCCCGGGGTTGAGTCACATACACGACACCTTTCATGTGTCAAACTTGAAGAAGAGCATGGTAGACAAAACCCTGGAACTACCATTAAAAGAAGCAAGAATAAGCGACAAACTGAATTTTTTGGAAGAACCTGTGGAGATCACGGATCGTTTGGTCAAACAACTCCGGCGGAGCCGCATACCCAAGGTTAAGGTTAGATGGAACTCCAAGCGAGGACCTGAATTTACTTGGGAGCGTGAAGATGAAATGAGGAAGAGCTATCCACACCTCTTCAAACCCACCCGTTCAGTCTCTAATCAGAGTTAAAATTTCGGGACGAAATTTCCTAAACGGTGGGAGAATGTGACAACCGACCTCCAGGTTGTTACCCTAACCCTAGATTTCTTGCATCATTATCCATGTTATGAGTGCTAATAATTGAAACTATTCAACCCTACTATGAAATTGGAAACAATTCTTACTACTTGATGTAAATTATGATTTTATGTGATTTTTATTATTGACTTTTAGCTAATTTAGGTTTCTACCTTTTAAAAATTAGTGTCCCGGGAATGTCAACTAGTCACCCTTACAAAATTAAATTCAAGAGAAGGCAATTAAAATGTGAGCATACACACTCACACTTGCATAATTTTCGGCCATGCATGCATGGGCATGCATTAGATACTTCAATTCACCATCCACTAAATAATACATATTACCCAATACTACAAAATTACACTACATAATATCAAATTACAATTAAAATTTAAATGGAAATTCCCCCACTACACTCCAAATCGGCCGCCCCCCTCACCACTCCTCTCCTCTCTTCACCACCACCCCACACACCCACTCACCTTTCATGCAAATCTCTCCCTCTCTCCCTCTTATTCAAATCCATCTGATCCAACACCCACACACACACCTCACAACTCTCCCAAAACAATTCTCTCTAAGTCTTGTGCAAGAAAATTCGAAGAACACCACCAAGTCCATTCGGCCAAGAGCAAACCGCAAGGAAGTGGGCTAGTTCGCGAGTTTTGGTCACACAATTACACTTGTTCCATCTTTCCAGCCTTGGTTCGAGCTTCTCCATTCAAGTCCAAGGAGTTTCAAGCCATCCACGACCAACAACACCTTCTAAACCGTGAGTTACATCGAGTGTAAGCTTATGTTGTCGGTTTTGTGACATTTCACTTGTTTTCTTCATTTATCACCTAAAAACCGTGTATTTCCTTGTTGTAGCAGAAACATCTCACCATCATCTTGTTCTTAAGGAGTTCCCAACGTTCTTGAAGGTAAATCTCATGTTATGTTAGTCATTCTTGAGGTGGAAACCGATTTCCACCATGAAAACCCTCTTTTTGAATGTTTTGGTATCATGTAACTTGTGAAAGCTTCAACTCTTGTAAACCAAACTTGTGACCTGCATTTTTATGACTTAATGGACTCCCAAGAACCTGTTTTTTTAAAAGTTCCAAGAGGCTACACACTCAAATCCACGGTTGATACATGGATTTCACCTTGAAACCCTCCTTTCTACATGTAACAACACCCTTTTAAGCATTTGTTTGAAAAATCCTTTTAACCAAGACCCATAACCTACTCATGAACGACTTAATGACACCTTAATAATCTGTTTATGAAGTTAAATGACGTGTTGGTAACATTTAAACTCAAGTTAAGATGGTTTACACAAGTGTAATTGTCGGTTATGATATTTTCTACATATTTGAAGCATATGGATGTATAGATCAACTAGGCAACTTGTTGGGACTGAAATTTCAGTAGGTTTTAATGAATATTAGAAGTTTTAGCAATGTTTAATCTCTGGAATAAAGGACATGTTGTGATTTACCCTCTTTTAGTCACTTTCGGGACCCGAAAACATGGTAAAATGACTTTAAAAATAGTAAGAATATGAATTTAACACTCTTGAAAAGTATTCCAGGCTCAAAAATGATGAATAAAGTACTCTGGAGTCAATGGATAATTTAAAATGGTCAAAGACACAAATAAAAGACGTTTTAACTAAAAACGGGTACAAACCGAGCATCGTTATTGAGAAAAATCCTTTAAAATAGAGTTCAAAACTAAGATTTATAAAAATCATATGATTTCAGTAATTTAAGTAATAAAAGACTTAAAGGATTTGAAAATTCGGTCAAACAAGCTTTAAATGGTCAAACCCGGTCAAAACCGCGTATTAACGGGTCAAACGTAAAAACAAGATTTTTACCTATAAAAGGCCAATTTACACAATTTAAGGAATTAAAAATTTATAAAGATATCCTTTGAAAAATACCTACTGGTCCAAGATTTAAATATATGAAAACTCCAAATTACTGTTATAACTATCCGGCTTTTACCGTAACCGGGAGCGTTAAACGCGCAGTTTTTAAAATCGAACACGTAAACCAAAGTTTTGAAGCACTTACTCCATAATAATTATAATATGACTCTAATAATCTTATCTTTGGTCTTAAATGACATAAAGGGGCAAGAAACTAAACTTGAGGGTAGAAACTGTCAATTTTGAAACTTGAGGGACCAAACTTCAAAATTTTTCCAAACCTTATAACCGACTTCCAGGAAGCTAATAAACACTTGAACAACAAAATATTATTAGTATACTTAACCAAATGAAGTGAAAATCCCAATTTTCATGAAGACGCCTTGACCTGCCATAAAAGGAGACTTTTTATACAAACCTTCACGAAACCAAAGCTTTACTTAATAGCTAAACCCTTGCACCATTGTTGCACCTTAAATGAGTTTAGGGCAGTAGCTTATTACTTAATATGTACATGTTAGGGTGCTAGACTCGAGACACATCCTGGTACACCAAGAGACTTTTGACTGGAAACCTAAGGTGAGTTCTAGTGATCCCCCTTTTTACTATTGTTTTGGGATGAAACATGCTCTACTTGTTATGAACTATGATTGTGCTTTACTTGATGATTCTATGTGGGATTTGTGGTTACCTGCTGATACTTATATCATGATCATTAATCCTTTCGTGAACCGCTTGTTTATATGGATAGATCTATTTGGGGAATCCCCACACACAGTGGCTTCCGTCCCAGGAAGGTTACCCCACTGAGATCCTAAGGGGTCGTTGTGGCATGTAACAGGTTTTGTTAAGATACTATGGTGAACCATCCGGGCAGGTAGGGTTCACTGGTTTGGGGCTCAGTTCTTTCTTCGGGAATATCCGGTAAAACACAACTTTAGAAGAGGCCAACTGGGACTGAGTGCAGGGTTGATTATGATTTTTCCCACGATGATAAACAATGATTATTTTCTTTTAATCAAAGAAGGATTTGTTAAGTCCTTTTGTTTTTAAACTTTAAGCACTTGAATTCACCAACTTTTTAGTTGACATAATTTTCTTCTGAGCATGTTTCAGGTAATGTATGAAGAGATCCTAGCTGTATTGAAGACCTAGACTTATCCCGTGACCATGGCATTGGCATATTTCCTCAATGAAATATTTGAACAATTTTATATTTGTGTTGAACAAGTACAATTTTATTTTATTGGATGATTGTGAAACTGGTTTGGGGGCTTGATGTGTTTCTAGCCCCGCTATCTTTTCAAAAACATTAATGCCATGTGATATTCTCTCCTTTGAGCTCTTATGATGGTTTGTTTCCGCTGCCATATGTTGTTGCTAGTCTGTGACGTCCCACCCTACCTGGGCCCGGGGTGTGACAGATAACGGAAGTTGGATTATTTCCAACAATTATTAAGCAAACAAATCATGGATACCAAAGTTAAATATTATTATAAAATGTTATTACATTTTTCCAAATAAAGTCTTAACTTGAGAACTAAAATAGTAATAACATAACATTGTTTAAACATCAAAATAAGATTTTTAAATGGAAATTGAAAATTAGGTCCCAAAAGTGGCATCCAAATTTGATAAGTTTTCCGTTAAAACCCTTTTCATTCCCATGCATGCCTAATTACCTGGAAAACATGCCCAAAACTTTATCAGCAAAACGTTGGTGAGTTCACAGGTTTATACAAAATGTTAACATAATTTCCTTTTTAATTAAAGATATGATTATTACGAAATCAACCCTTGGATAGTCAAGGTCTAGCTAGGTCCACTGACTATGATCGCAACCAAGAGCCCCATAATCAAACCAAGACACATAGTCCCTCAAATCCTTTCAACATATATTCCCTCCGTACCGGACCGGTGGCAACCGATTATGAGGGGCGGTTGTCAAACCCAATAGATCTACCAATATATCATGTTGCCCTCCAAGGGTTAATGATTATGTAAGTGGACAGTTATGTGCAAATAATAAAACAACTCAAGGCCATCATAAAGATCACGCAGTTATTCCATAATCATATCATAAACGAAAATCGTTATAGCATGCTTTTCCACAAAACAATTAAATAAAACGTTATTTAAAAATAGGGGCTATGAAATCTCACCTTCTAATGTGACAAAGAGATGATCTAGCAAAAAATCGAGCCCGGAAAATAAATGACCAATTAACGCCCTAAACACAAAGGATCTATAAATTGTCGAGTAATAAGTCTAATACGTAAGTTGTTTACCCAACTCACTA
>CM046031.1:19972170-20079670 GCA_025215565.1 Flaveria ramosissima | reverse complement strand
CGTTGTAAAACGTTAGTTCAATTGTTCAAAATAGTTCGTGTGCCCTTTCTCGCGTTGACTTTAATCTTTGTGGCCGAACAATGGCATTATTGTGTTAATGTTACCTCAACACCACACGACATACTCACACCACGCACAAGGGATCAAACTCAACAACTTCGGTCGCATAACAAGGTCAGACGCACGACTCAACCTCCATTCGTGCGAATCAACCCTCAATCGTGCGAATCAGTTTCATTCGTACGATTGAGCCTTCATTCGTATGACTAGCATTCAGTCGTACCACACAACACCCAATCGCACGACTCAACTTCCATACGCACGAATCAACCTTCAATCGTGTGAATTAGCTACTTTCGTACGACTGAACCTTCATTCGTGCGATTGGACTCCAGTCGTGCGAATCACGCACATTCGCACACATTCAGTCGGTCACCTGACTCAATCGCACACAATCACTCAATCGCATGACTCATTCGCATACACTCATTCGCACGCATGACTCAATCGCATACAGACACTCAGTCGCACAACTCAGTCGCACGACCTGCCTAGTCGCACAACTCAGTCGCGCGATTGACTCAGACGCATGATCCAGTCGCACGACCCACTCAGTCGCACGGCTCAATCACATGGATGACCCAGTCGCCTGATCTGCAGAATCGCGACTGTGGTCGGGATGAGCAGCCCCCGAGCTGCTCTAAACACGGGTTTTACACCACAAGGACCTCCAGAAACACTCAACAAACATACACAAGCATGAAACACAAGCAAAGAGACCTCACACACACCCATACGACCTTGTGTGTTCGGGTTGAACCCGAACACCCGAAACCCTAGTTTGGACAGCCGTAAAAAGGCTAGAAAACGGACAACCAAAGACAACTACCTGCTAGAAAGGAGTAGTCTAAGCTGTAGACGGTGTCAAGACGAAGAAAACAAGACCTCTCGGGTTGGATTTGGTGCTAGAATGGTGATTTTGTGTGTGTAGAGGGTGAAGATGAAGAAGATGGTGATAATGAGATGCTAGGGCTGGTAAAAGGGTATTTATACCCAGCCCAAGTTTACAAAATTACAAGTTTAGTCCCTGCACTTAACCCCCGAGTTTTCTCAAATTTTGTTCGGTTGAAAAATGACTTTATTAGATGTTTTATTATAATTGTAAAAGCATATTTAATGTTGTCATGACTTAAGAAATGGTTATATTAAAACATTTAATATATATATAAGATGATGTATTTGACGTTTTCAAAAATGAAAGTTTTAAAAGTCTTGTTAAGGTTAACACATGGTTATAACGAATGCACACACACAACGATAATAATGCACACATGATATCCACATAAAGAGTCAAATAGAGATGAGGAATGACCAATCATAGAATAGATGACGGACAAACACGTTAATTGACGGACCTTAAGGTGACGGATGTCACAGTATCCCCCAGTTGAGAGAATTTCATCCCGAAATTCAGCTGGAGTTAGGTCCAAGAGTGTCATCCTCGAAAAGATGTGGATATTTGAGTTTCATCTGATCTTCACGTTCCCATGTAAACTCTGGCCCTCGTTTTGAATTCCACCTTACGCGAACAATAGGTATCCTACTGCGCTTCAGTTGCTTGACCTTCCGATCCATGATCTCAATGGGTTCCTCAACAAAATGAAGCTTGTCGTCAATCTTGATTTCCTCGATTGGCACGTGAAGGGATTCATCGGCCAAACATTTCTTGAGGTTTGACACGTGAAAAGTGTCATGTACACCGCTAAGCTCTTGTGGCAACCTTAATCGGTAAGCCACTGGACCGATCCTTTCAGTGATCTCAAATGGTCCAACGTATCTTGGGGCTAACTTCCCTTTCTTTCCGAATCGAACGACTCCTTTCCAAGGGGAAACTTTGAGTAATACACGATCCCCAACATTGAATTCTAGAGGCTTCCGACGATTGTCGACATAGCTCTTTTGGCGATCTCGCGCGGCTTTGAGTCGATCTTTGATTTGGAAAATCTTGTCTGTTGTTTCTTGGATGATCTCTGGGCCTGTTAGTTGACTTTCACCAATTTCGGCCCAACAAACGGGAGATCTGCATTTCCTTCCATACAACGCCTCAAATGGTGCACATCCAATGCTTGTATGGTAGCTGTTGTTGTAGGAGAACTCAATCAACGGTAAATGAGCATCCCAACTACCACCAAAATCGATTACACACGCTCTCAACATGTCTTCTAGCGTCTGTATAGTTCGTTCACTTTGGCCATCTGTTTGAGGGTGATAGGCTGTACTCATGTCTAACCGAGTGCCCATCGCTTTCTGTAGTGTCTGCCAAAAACGTGAAGTGAATCTGCTATCACGGTCGGATATGATTGACACCGGCACCCCGTGCCGTGTCACGACCTCTTTGATGTACAATCTCGCCAACTTATCCATCTTATAATCTTCTCGGTAGGCAAGAAATGTGCTGATTTCGTCATTCGATCAATAATGACCCATATCGAGTCATGACCGCTGCTTGTTCTAGGGAGTTTGGTAATGAAATCCATAGCTATGTTCTCCCATTTCCACTCGGGAATTTCAGGTTGCTGTAATAATCCCGATGGCTTCTGATGTTCAGCTTTGACTTTCGAACACGTCAAGCATTGGCTGACGTATAAGGCAATGTCTTTCTTCATGCCTGGCCACCAGTATAGATCCTTAAGATCATGATACATCTTGTCTGCACCAGGATGAATAGAATATCGCGTCTTGTGGGCTTCATCCATGACTAAGGTTCGAACACCTCCCCATTTGGGTACCCATATGCGATCCATGAAGTACTGAATACCGTCATCCTTGCGAATCATTTGTTTGTCTAACCCTCGGAATTCTTCTCCCGCAAGGTTTTCTTCTTTCAACGCCTCACTTTGTGCAATTTGGATCTGAGCTTTCAAGTTGGTTTGGATGGTCAATCCCAACGCTCGTGCACGTAGTGGTTTCACTCGTTCTTTACGGCTTAAGGCATCAGCCACCACGTTAGCTTTCCCCGAATGATACCGGATTTCACAATCGTAGTCACTAAGAAGTTCTACCCAACGTCGCTGGCGCATGTTAAGTTCCTTCTGATCCAGAATATGTTGAAGGCTCTTATGATCAGTGAAGATGATGCATTTGGTGCCATACAGGTAATGCCTTCAAATTTTGAGTGCAAATACTACAGCGCCCAACTCAAGATCATGAGTGGTGTAGTTCTTTTCGTGCACTTTAAGTTGTCGCGAAGCGTAGGCAATCACCTTATCCTTCTGCATTAGTACACATCCCAATCCTTGATGTGACGCATCGCAGTATACCACAAAATCATCTGTCCCGTCTGGGAGAGACAGTATTGGCGCGTTGCACAACTTCTCTTTCAACGTTTGGAACGCTTGCTCTTGTGCATATCCCCAGTCAAACTTCTTGTCTTTCTGAGTAAGCAGGGTTAACGGTTGCGCAATCTTTGAAAAGTTCGCGATGAAGCGACGATAATAACCGGCCAATCCTAAGAATTGTCGTATCTCTGATGGTGTCTGGGGCGTATCCCATTTTTTCACCGCTTCGATCTTGCCGGGATCTATGTGAATCCCGTCCTCATTAACCACGTGACCCAAAAACTTTACTTCCCGCAACCAAAACTCACACTTCGAGAACTTGGCGTAAAGTTTTTCTTCTCGTAGCAGCTCTAGAATTGCCCGAAGGTGTTCTTCGTGATCCTCCTTCGATCGGGAGTAGATGAGTATATCGTCTATGAACACGATCACAAACTTATCCAAGTAAGGTTTGCACACCCGATTCATTAGGTCCATGAACACAGCTGGTGCGTTAGTTAGCCCGAACGGCATGACCAAGAACTCATAATGCCCGTAGCGAGTTCTGAACGCAGTCTTCGGTATGTCGTCCTCGAAAACCCTTAGCTGATGATAACCAGAACGAAGATCGATCTTTGAAAAATACGAAGCTCCTTGCAGCTGATCAAATAAATCGTCGATCCTGGGAAGAGGATATCGGTTCTTCACCGTCAACTTGTTCAGTTCACGGTAATCGATGCACATGCGGAACGATCCGTCCTTCTTCTTGACAAATAGTACCGGCGCTCCCCACGGTGAATGACTTGGTCGAATAAAACCCTTCTCCAGTAGTTCCTGTAACTGACTAGACAACTCTTGCATTTCGGATGGCGCTAGTCGATAAGGCGTTTTTGCTACCGGTGTAGCTCCAGGAACCAACTCAATACGGAATTCCACCTGTCGTGGAGGAGGTAAACCAGACAAGTCATCTGGAAATACTTCTGGGTAATCCCGTACCACTGGAATATCCACCAGTTTCCTCTCTTCGTCTTTCTTTTCAACCACATGAGCCAGAAAAGCGTAGCACTGCTTTCGTAAACTCTGGCGTGCTTTCATGCAGGAAATAAGCTTCAAGTTCGTACCCGGTCGTTCTCCCTGAACCTTGAGTACTTCCCCGTTTGGCATAGGGATACGTACTACCTTGTCTCGACAGACAATCTCTGCTCCATTCTGCGACAACCAATCCATACCCACAATCACATCGAAGCTTCCCAACTCGAAGGGTATCAAATCTATATCAAAGGCATGATCCTCCAGCGTTAACGAACACTTCCTAATTATCTCATCGGCCTGAACAACCTACCATTGGCCATTTCTACGGAGTAGCTAGTTTCTAGCCTACTTGGACTCAAATCAAGCAATTGCACAAACTCGGAAGATATAAAACTATTGTCTGCTCCAGTATCAAATAATATAGATGCGAAGTGATGATTGAGTAAGTGCGTACCCGTGACAACATTCGGGTCCTGACGAGCATCATTGGCTCCAATGACGAATGCACGTCCCCGAGCTGCATTCCCCTGAGTAGCCGGGCCTTGATTCCCAGCGATAGCCATCACCTGCTGCTGGTTGTTTCCTTGCTGACCCGGTGCCCGATTCAGCCTGGGGCACATGTTCCTGTAGTGATCAGGGCTCCCACACTCAAAGCAAGCCCTTGCATTCCCGGCGGGGTTAACCGCGTTGACGGTGCTACCAGATTCGGCGCAGTTCTGCAATCTCTTGCCAAATGACCCGGGCGCCTACAGTTAGCGCACACCCGGCACTGCGTCCCTGGGGGATGATGATAATTGCACCTGTCACATTTGGGGTGCGGCCCCACATACTCTCTCCTGGCCTGAGACACGGCCACAAAATTCCTGGTCGGCTTGGACCTCTTCTCAAATTTTCCGGCACTCGACCGGCTCGACTCCCCAACATCCTTTCTCTTCTCGGCTCCTCTGCCCAAAACCCAGTTCTAACCATCTCATCAGTCAAAGCGCCAGCTTTCAGAATTGCGCTCTGAATAGTAGGAGGAGCGGCTGTTGTAACCATCGCTCTAATTTGAGGCGCGAGTCCCCAAATGTACCTTTCAATCCTCTTTGATTCCGGCGTGACTAGATGCGGAACCAATCATGCAAGCTCATGAAAACGATCAGTATAAGCTGCATGCCCTGCCCCCACCATGGCATGATTCCAGAACTCATGCTCTAACTTCTGCATCTCGTTGAGTGGGCAGTATTCCTCGGTGATCAAGGCTTTGAACTCGTCCCACGACATCTGCATCGCAGATTCTCTTCCTCGAGCTTGAACCTGGGTGTTCCACCAGGTTAGGGCCTTACCCTGTAGAGAACAAGTGGCATACTTGATCCTTTAACTGTCGAGGCACTCACTGATGTCGATCACTGCCTCCATAATTTCCAGCCACCTAGTTAGGGCTATCGCCCCACCTTTCCCATCGAATTCCCTCGGCTTACAAGCCACAAACTCCTTGTATGAACACCCCTGACGAGCATTAACAACCCCAGTCTCAATACCGGCAGTACCACCATTTCCGGTTTCCTGGTTGCTCTCGTTTCCGGTCGGGTTTCCGTTTCCCGTCTCAGTTTCGATCCCTCCTTGGGCTCCATCATCGTTGCCACCATCCCCGTGAGGGTGGTGTTGTTGGAGTGCGTCGCTCACTTGGGCCACAATAGTAGGAATCAGCGCGGCCAATTGCTGAGCGATCAGGGCTGCCATGTCGGCGTTCCCTGTTCCTTGACTGTTACTGGCAGGAGCATCGTTTTCTCTTGGTGCTCTGCCTCTGCCTCTGCCTCTGCCTCTGCCTCTTGGGGCTTCACTCCCGCCACTATTGCTACGGGTAACTCTTCGAGGCGGCATGTTCTAATCATAAAAGAGGTAACATATAAGCTTTAGTCACCATAAGATACACAAGTATTCCACTTATCAAGTTCCAATGTTCATGTTCCGGTCGGTCAAGATCACCATGCAGCCCATTTCAAGCATATTCTCGGTATACCGGTGATGTTTATATATAGGGTTCCCCGCAGCGTTCCCACCACACCCACGATGTACCGAGAATGATGCCTGATCCGGTTACATGACATCCGACTTTCCTTTACATCATATCCATAATAATTCATCAAGTCCATGTATTTCATGTCAATATCATGCTTATTGTCATCATACATCACATGCAATTCGTGCAGTTCACACATCATAGATTGATAATGTTTCAATGATAATCCATCACAACAGTTGTAAGTCCATGTATACAATCACGTTTAGTCTAGCGGAGGTTGTCTATTTCCTTCCTCTTTCGAGGTTTCAGACATATTCCTCCTCAGGGTTAATCTCAATGTCCAAGGTCAAGCGCAATAGCATGATCTGTGAAGATCTCTTCGGGTTTAATACCCGGATCTGATAAACTAACTCGGCGCGCAGAGGGAACGGAAGTTTCAATAGAAGCATCCCCATAAAAGAGTGAGCACAAGGGCTCTCTCATAGGGTGGAAAGATCACATAACAAATAGATGAACAAACCAAGCAGCGAGGAACACATACACGAGATATAATATGCATACAGAGTCCTAGCATGCAAATCTACATGAAGGTTCCTAGGTTATAGTCTAGGTCAAACGTATTGCCTAATTCCCTATAACCAATGGCTCTGATACCAATCTGTCACACCCCCGCTAAAAGCGGAAACACGGGGACGCAACGAGACCGGGATCGTCATAACACATGGTAAGCGATAGAGATGCAATATAAATAAATGATGACAAGCGTGTCATGACGACACCCGACAACAAGGGGACTTGTGTCGTGTTTAGTCAATGTTCACGACAACATAGCCATAAGCAACATGATAATGATAACACATAATCACATAAGATGAAATTGTAAATGTTAATTCCCACAACCCGGGAACAAGTTTCAAAAGTTGATAATTGTTTACAAGCGTTATCATTGTTCAAAAGTTTGTTTATCAAAATGAGCTAAGTCCAAAAAATGCATCCTAGGGTCTCCACTAAGGCAGCACACCTAGATTCTTGGACTTGCATGATCACCTGAAAAGATATGCTTAAAACGGTCAACATAATTGTTGGTGAGCTCGCAGGTTTATGTAATAAAAATGTAAGTGATGCTGTATAAGTAAGCGTGTTGGAATACCATGAATACAGTTATATACACAAGTAAATATCACATGACATGAGCTTTGCAACCAAACCTAGCGACGTACACTAAGAAATTGTCGGCATATATTCACCCAATGACCCGTTCCTGGCCACTGATGGTACCAACTAGTATACCATCGAACGAGGGTGGGGGTGTCAACCCAGTAGTACTACCAATACCTAACCGTTGGTTCCCACACTGGAATTAAATAGTTGCAAAGATAGAACCACACAGCAGACCCAAGCATGTATCAAATAGTACTTGCAACACAATATCACGTTGATTCCTTGTATGTAAAATGTATGTAAGTTGTACAGCATTGAAATATTTTAGGTGGTAAGTATGTATGATCGATGTATCCCAAATGTTGAATGCAAATAAACAGTCAAAAACCTATTGACAGTTATTGTATAGCATTAATGATATGATATATGTATAAGCGCGCAATAATGATGGGTCGGTTCGGGTCGTATCGGCTGGGTCGCGTATAACACACACAGACTGACACACGTACTAAATCTTATGTAGATCCAAGTACAAGACATTGTCGCCATTAATGATGATGTTTAAGTAAGAGTCTCGTTGTTATTGAAGAAGCATTGAATAAGTGTCAATAGTTTTTAGTCAGTTGATCGTTGTAAAACGTTAGTTCAATTGTTCAAAATAGTTCGTGTGCCCTTTCTATCGTTGACTTTAATCTTTGTGGCCGAACAATGGCATTATTGTGTTAATGTTACCTCAACACCACACGACATACTCACACCACGCACAAGGGATCAAACTCAACAACTTCGGTCGCATAACAAGGTCAAATGCACGACTCAACCTCCATTCGTGCGAATCAACCCTCAATCGTGCGAATCAGCTTCATTCGTACGATTGAGCCTTCATTCGTATGACTGGCATTCAGTCGTACCACACAACACCCAATCGCACGACTCAACTTCCATACGCACGAATCAACCTTCAATCGTGCGAATTAGCTACTTTCGTACGACTGAACCTTCATTCGTGCGATAAGACTCCAGTCGTGCGAATCACGCACATTCGCACACATTCAGTCGGTCACCTGACTTAATCGCACACAATCACTCAATCGCATGACTCATTCGCATACACTCCTTCGCACGCATGACTCAATCGCATACAGACACTCAGTCGCACAACTCAGTCGCACGACCTGCCTAGTCGCACAACTCAGTCGCGCGATTGACTCAGAGGCATGATCTAGTCGCACGACCCACTCAGTCGCACGGCTCAATCGCATGGATGACCCAGTCGCCTGATCTGCAGAATCGCGACTGTGGTCGGGATGAGCAGCCCCCGAGCTGCTCTAAACACGGGTTTTACACCACAAGGACCTCCAAAAACACTCAACAAACATACACAAGCATGAAACACAAGCAAAGAGACCTCACACGCACCCATACGACCTTGTGTGTTCGGGTTGAACCCGAACACCCGAAACCCTAGTTTGGAAAGCCGTAAAAAGGCTAGAAAACGGACAACCAAAGACAACTACCTGCTAGAAAGGAGTAGTCTAAGCTGTAGACGGTGTCAAGACGAAGAAAACAAGACCTCTCGGGTTGGATTTGGTGCTAGAATGGTGATTTTGTGTGTGTAGAGGGTGAAGATGAAGAAGATGGTGATAATGAGATGCTAGGGCTGGTAAGAGGGTATTTATACCCAGCCCAAGTTTACAAAATTACAAGTTTAGTCCCTGCACTTAACCCCCGAGTTTTCTCAAATTTTGTTCGGTTGAAAAACGACTTTATTAGATGTTTTATTATAATTGTAAAAGCATATTTAATGTTGTCATGACTTAAGAAATGGTTATATTAAAACATTTAATATATATATATAAGATGATGTATTTGACGTTTTCAAGAATGAAAGTTTTAAAAGTCTTTTTAAGGTTAACACATGGTTATAACGAATGCACACACACAACGATAATAATGCACACATGATATCCACATAAAGAGTCAAATAGAGATGAGGAATGACCAATCATAGAATAGATGACGGACAAACACGTTAATTGACGGACCTTAAGGTGACGGATGTCACACACAGTATGCAACGGACTGTACGTTGCATCAAGGCAATGTTTAAAAAGTCTTAATTTTATGCGATCAAGGTAAATAATATTAATTATTATTATTATTTATGACTAATAATATTTTAAATTAAGATTTATTAAGTCATAAAAATTAAAATTTATTGACCAAATTTAATTAACCAAATTATCACCAACGTTCGTTAAACGTTTTATCGCTACACGACCCGGTAATTCCAAAAATTCCCAAAATTATATAATTTATGCACAAAGGGGCTTTGCTAGACCTTAAGTGACCTTAATTATCATCAAATTAAGTCTTATAAGAATTAAATTATTTTATCACATTTTATTATTGTGGGGATATTAACTTGAATACCCAGGATGTCACATGATGATTGTGTGATGATGATATGTTGTTAGTTAGATTGTATGAATATTTGGTTATGATGATTATGCAAGAAATTCATGATTTGATCATGTAGTTCATACATTGCCTGAAGTGGAAACTTTTTCTTCTTGGAATTCATGATTTGATGATTTTATGATGTTAGTTGTATTGCTTTGATGTTTGTTTACATGGATTGTGCAAGAAATTCACGAAATCTAGTGGTTGTTCAAACCTTGCTATAAGTAGAAACTTTTGGATATAAGGTTTGTGAATTATGATGATTTGATGATGTTAGTCATGTCTAGATGATAGTTATGGACTTGATTAGGTATGATGTTGATGAATTCATGAATGAATTGGCTGTTAGATTGATTTTGGATATTACTTTCCCGAAAGGGAAATTTTATTTGTGTAGATCTTTTGATATGGTGATTTGGGCATGTTCATGATGTTAGGATCATGTTAGAATGCTTGTTGATAATGTCTAATGTGGTAGAATATGTTAATTGAGTTGTATGGATGCTTGATTGATCATTTAGGATATTTAGGTTCTTGTTGACTATACATGATGATGGATTATGTTAGGTGATTAGGGAATCATGTTTGGGTTTGTAATAGATCATTGTTGTGTATGTTGATTGGCATGAATATTGTGAATAATGTGATTATAAGTATCGTACACGCGTGCGAATATGAGGCATACTTTGTAGGATTGGCAGGGTTTAGGTTGTGAAGTCGTGAGTGGCTTCACATGGCATGTAGTGAATGATTAGACTCCATGTATGATTTCTAGTTGTGATGTAATTATAATTTTGTTGAACTTGTTGACTATTTGAGATTCGCATGGGTTGTATGATAGACTAAGGTAGTATGATGAACTTGGTAAAATAAGTGGTTGATGATATGACATACGTGAATAACTTGTATGATAACTATGTATGATGAGTTGCTATGCTTGATTAATCGAGATTTCAATTAACATGTTGTAAGGCCCCATTCCCGGGACGCTCAGAGTTGGACAATCATCGCACATAAAACATAAAACATACATTCACATTTACTAAAACATTGCAGCGGAATACTTAAAACCATTTCATATATAAATAATTGCTTTTGCAAAATAATACAACATTGTCAACCATTACAAAAAAATACCATGTGTTTGCATTACATCACAAAAACATCATCGTTATATAAAACGGATGCCATCCCAAAAACTTGCTGAGTAGCTGCGCCCGTGCCATCCTCAGCAATCATCACCTGCCAGCTGGAAAATACATATAAAGTCAGCGTTGCTAAGTGAGTTCTAGTTTTCTAAAAATATATTACCTTTCTTTCGTTAAAACGTTTACTTTACTATCGCACGTGATCATACATCGTACATACATCAAGGTAGTATTTATCATCTTCCATCATCGTTCATTTCGTACATATCACTTCTATTATCTTTTCGTACTTATCGCACTTTTCGTACATATATTATCTTTTCACTTCTATCTAGATCCTGTCGTATGCCTAACCCCCCTCTTGAGCACAAAGCCATATCATCTAGGGTTAAGCGACAGGGATCCCATATCACACATATCACACGTATGGAGTAGTCACGTAGACTAACTCCCCCTGTATGTGAACCCTTAAGGGTTAGCCAATATCGCACGCTGTAAACACACAGTTGAGCTAACAACTCTCAATGATTTGTGAACCTCCTTTCATTTGCTTGCAAGACTTTCATTCGTTCATTCATTATGTTCCACTTTCGTTATCTTAAATCTTTCGCTTCGTTAAGATAATACTTTACATTCATTATTATAATCACACCACGTAAAGTCACATCATAATACGTAATAAGGAACATAAGGAAACATATCATACATAAGCATAGCATCGTCACACATCATCATAACATAACATACATCATGCATCATTCATTCACATACACAAGCACATGCACAACAAGCACAAGTCACCATAGAACATAACCAACCCTCCACGGGACAGCGGGGGATTCGGGGGCGGTAGCCCCTGACAGCGGGGTCCTAGGGGCAGCAGGCCCTAGTGGGTCCAAGTGGCAACGCCCCTGGCTGGGGCCGGGCTGCCAGGTCAGCGCAAAAAGTTTTTATCTTAACACTTTTATATAGCACATTTCCTTATAGAAAAATCGATCTTCTTGTTAAAATCTCATAAAATCTTGGTCATTTAGAAACGTATATTTAGTATGCATTTCCAGCCCCAAACAAGTTTAAAACCTTTATAATAGGGGATCTAGAACTCACCTGGACTCAGTGAGTAGCTTCTCAATCAAGCTTTCTAAGCAAGGGTCACACTACACAGCCTGCAGATAAGTTAACACTCAAAGGGGTTAATTTCTGCCTAATTTCGCTGCTAATTTCGCTGCAAGATCAGCAGTTTCGCTGATAGTTTCGCCAGCAGTTTCGCTGGCATCTTCGCAGCCAGTTTCGCTGCCAGTTTCGCCCAACTTTCGTTGGAAAACCATGTCTGCGAAACTATAGTTTCGCAGGAAGATCTATAGTTTCGCTGGTTGAACACATAATTTCGCTGGATGAACACCCAGTTTCGCAAAACGGGCTATAATTAAGAACCAACCCATTTTTGACCTAAAACTTCAATCTTTTACACCCAAAACTTGGTTTATCATCCATGAAGCTATACCTAAGCTTCTTACATGTTTTCTTACCACTTTCAAAAACCACAAGCCCTAGAACCCGGGCTTACATCAAAAGGAACTATTAAACGATGCTTCTTACCTGGATTCTTGGTCTTTTCTTGTTGTTTGGATGTCCACAAACACAGATCTTCAATCTCTTGATCAACCGAGCCTTGAATCTTCACCTCCTCTCTACTTTCTCTCTCTAAACTCTCTCTCTAGAAGTCGGGTGTTGAGTGCAAATGAGAGTGACTCAAGCTGATCTGTTTATATATACCGGGCGTTCCCGGGACCTTAAACTCACCGAACACATAACCCGCGAGGTCTACTCAGTCCATACTCCATTTCCCGCGTATTTTCTTTAAATAATCCCGGCTAAGCCCATTATTATTATTTGGCTCGTTTCGACTTTATTCCGGGCGTTACAAGTCCACCCCCTTATTTAGGTTTCGTCCTTGGAACCTGTTAGTCGCTGAATAGTTGAGGGTAATGCTGCCTCATATCCTCCTCAACTTCCCAAGTGGACTCTGATCCCTTCCTGTGCTTCCACTGTACACGCACCAAGGGAACCACCTTATTCCTTAGCCTCTTCTCTTTGCGATCGATGATCGCCACTAGTTGCTCTACATAACTGAGCCTTTCATCCACTTCGATGTCTTCAAGTGGTACGATCATATCTTCGTCGGCTAAGCACTTTCTTAAGTGAGATACATGGAATGTTGGATGAATTCCACTTAACTCACTAGGAAACTCCAACCTATAGGCCACCTCTCCTACTCGAGCAATGATTCGGAAAGGCCCTGTGTATCTTGGGCTCAACTTGCCCCGCTTTCTGAACCGAATGATACCTTTCCAAGGTGAGACCTTCAACATAACACTGTCACCCACCTGGAACTCAATCGGTTCTATGTCGTATGTCTGCATACGACTTTTGTCTATCCTTAGCTGCCTTCATAAAGGCTTAGATACTTTCCAGCTTCTCAGTCGTAGCCTCGACCACCTCGACGCTCCCTAACTCTTTATGGCCAATATTGTCACACCCCCGCTAAAAGCAGAAACACGGGGATGTAATGAGATCGGGATCGTCATAACACATGGTAAGCGATAGAGATGCAATATAATAAATGATGACAAGCATGTCATGACGACACCCGACAACAAGGGGACTTGTGTCGTGTTTAGTCAATATTCACGACAACATCGCCATAAGCATAAACATGTTAATGATTCACAAAATCAAATAGTAACAGTTGTAACGGAAATTCCCACAACCCGGGAACAAGTATCAAAAGAATGCAATTGTTTAAATCAGACTATAACATTGTATCAAAATGATTGTTTGTCAAATATGTTTAGTCTCAAAAATGCATCCTAGGGTCTCCACTAAAGCAGCACACCTAGATCCTCAATTTGCATGATCACCTGAAAAGATATGCTCATAATGGTCAACAAAATTATTGGTGAGCTCGTAGGTTTAAATAGTAAATAAGTAAGTGATGCTGTATAGTAAGCGATGTGGAATATCGTGTATACAGTTATAAGTAAGTAAAATCACATGACAATGAGCTTTGCAACCAAACCTAGCGACGTACACAAAGATATTGTCGGAATATATTCACCCAAGGGCCCGTTCCTGGCCACTGATGGTACTAACTAGTATACCAACGAACAAGGGTGGGGGTGTCAACCCAGTAGTACTACAAATACCTATCCGTCGGTTCCCACACTGGAATTAAATAGTTGCAAAGAAAGTACCACACAGCAGACCCAAGCATGTATCAGATAAGTACTTGCAAAACAGTATCACGTTGATTCCAAGTATGTAAATTGTATGTAAATTGTACAACATTGAAAGTGGGTGAGCATACTTTTTCCCCCAAGTTCATAAAAGACTGATATATTGTAAGCATAAAAGTGGCCACGAAACTCACTTGTTAGGTGGTAAGTATGTATGATCAATGTATCCAAATGTTGTATGCAAATGAACGGTCAAACACCTATTGACAGTTATTGTTAAGCATTAATGATATGTACAAAGCGTATAATAATGTTCGGTCGGTTCGGGTTGTATCGGTTGGGTCGCGTGTAACACACACAAACAGACACACGTATTAGATCTTATGTAGATCCAAGTACTAGACATCGTCGCCATTGCTGATGATATTTGTGTAAAAGTTTCATTGTTATTGAAGATGTATTTGGTAAACATTAATAGTTATAAATCGGTTGTTGATACTTGTAAAATATTAAGTTGATGTGGTTTGGAATAACATTAGTAAGTTTGATAGCGTTGACTTTAACATTGTCATTAGTAATGGCAACCGTGTCGATGTCACCTTAACATCACATGACATACACATACCACACACAAGAAGGGAAATCACACACAGCAACTTCAGTCGCACGACAGGACCAAACGCACGACTCAACACTCCATTCGCACGAATCAACCCTCAATCGTGCGAATCAGCTTTATTCGTACGATTGAACCTTCATTCGTATGACTGGCATTCAGTCGTACCACACAACACCCAATCGCACGACTCAACCTCCATACGCACGAATCAACCTTCATTTGTACGAATCAGCTACATTCGTACGATTGAACCTTCATTCGTGCGATTGGACTTCAGTCGTGCGATACACGCACAATCGCACACATTCATTCGCTCGCATGACTCAATCGCACACATACACACAGTCGCACGACTCAGTCACACGACACACCCAGTCGCACAACTCAGTCGCACGATTGACTCAGACGCATGATTCAGTCGCACGACTCACCCAGTCGCACGGCTCAATCGCATGACAGACCCAGTTGCTTGAACAGCAGAATCGCGACTGCAGGATGGCTGAGCAGCCTCCGGCTGCTCCGAGCACGGGTTTTACACAACAAGGACTTCCAGAAACACACTACAAACATACACAAACATAAAGCACATGCAGAAAGACCTCACATGCACCCACACGACCTCATGTGTTCGGGTTGAACCCGAACACCCAAAATCCTAGTTTGGACAGCCGTGAATAAGCAAGAAAAGGAACAACCAAAGTCGTCTACCTGCTAGAATGGAGTAGACTCGCTTGTAGATTAAGTCTAGAAGGTGAAAACGAGACCAAACGGGGCGGTTTTGGTGCAAGGATGAAGATGAAAGGTGAAGAAGAAGAAGATGAAGAAGAAGGTGAAGAAGGAGAACAATGAACCTAGGGCTGGAAAATGGGGTTTTTATACCCATCCCAAGTTTGCAAAATGTCGATTTTAGTCCCTGCACTTAACCCCTGAGTTTCCCAAATTTGTTTCGGTTGAAAAACGACTTTATTAGGTTAATTATATTAATGATAAAATGCATTTAATGATGTTTATAACTTAAAAATGGTTTTTGTTAATGATAATAATATTATGTAAAAACGGTATATTTAGCGGTAAAGGCGACAAAAGTTTTAAAAGTTTTTAAAGATAGTATATGTTAACGATACGAACACAAAAATAAAGATGATAAGCAAGCGTAATATCCACACAAAGAGTCAATAAAGATGAGGGATGAATGTTCAAAGAATAGTTAACGGAAAACCACGTTAATTGATGGACCTTAAGGTGACGGATGTCACAATATCCCCCAGTTGAGAGAATTTCGTCCCGAAATTCAGCTGGAGTTAGGTCCAAGAGGGTCATCCTTGAATAGATGTGGATATTTGAGTTTCATTTGATCTTCCCGTTCCCATGTAAACTCTCGCCCTCGTTTTGAATTCCACCTTACGCGAACAATAGGTATTCTACTGCGCTTAAATTGCTTGACCTTTTGATCCATGATCTCAATGGGTTCCTCAACAAAATGAAGCTTTTCGTCAATCTTGATTTCCTCAATTGGTACGTGAAGAGATTCGTCAGCCAAACACTTCTTGAGGTTCGACACGTGGAAAGTATCATGCAAACCGCTGAGTTCTTGTGGCAACCTTAATCGGTAAGCCACTGGACCGATTTTTTCTGTAATCTCGAATGGTCCTACGTATCTTGGGGCTAACTTCCCTTTCTTTCCAAATCGAACGATTCCCAAAGGAGAGACTTTAAGTTAAACTCGATCCCCAATGTTGAATTCTAGAGGCTTCCGACGGTTGTCGGCATAGCTCTTTTGGCGATCTCTAGCAGCTTTTAGTCGATCTTTGATTTGAAAAATCTTGTCAGTTGTTTCTTGTATGATCTCTGGGCCTGTTAACTGACTTTCACCAATCTCGGCCCAACAAACAGGTGATCTACATTTCCTTCCATACAATGCTTCGAACGGAGCACATCCAATGCTTGTATGGTAGTTATTGTTGTAAGAGAACTCGATCAACGGTAGATGAGCACCCCAACTACCACCAAAGTCGATCAGACACACCCTCAACATGTCTTCTAGCGTCTGTATAGTTCGTTCACTTTGGCCATCTGTCTGAGGGTGTTAGGCGGTACTCATATCTAATCGAGCGCCCATCGCTTTCTACAATGTCTGCCAAAATCGTGAAGTAAATCGGCTGTCACGGTCGGATATGATCGACACCGGCACTCCGTGTCTTGTCATGACCTCATTGATGTACAATCTTGCCAACTTATCCATCTTGTAATCTTCTCGGATCGGCAAGAAATGTGCTGATTTCGTCATCCGATCCACTACGACCCATATCAAGTCATGTCCGCTGCTCGTTCTAGGGAGTTTGGTAATAAAATCCATAGCTATATTCTCCCATTTCCACTCGGGGATTTCAGGTTGCTGTAATAATCCCGATGGTTTGTGATGTTCAGCTTTAACTTTCGAGCATGTCAAGCATCTGCTGACGTACATAGCAATGTCTTTCTTCATGCCTGGCCACTAGTACAGATCTTTAAGATCGTGATACATCTTATCTGCACCAGGATGGATAGAATATCACGTCTTGTGTGCTTCATCCATGACTAAGGTACGTACACCTCCCCATCTGGGTACCCATATACGATCCATGAAGTACTGTATACCATCGTCCTTGCAAATCATTTGTTTATCTAACCCTCGGAATTTTCTCTCGCAAGGTTTTCTTCTTTCAACGCTTCACTTTGTGCAATTTGGATCTGAGCTTTCAAATTCGTTTGAATAGTCAATCCCAGCGCTCGAGCACGTAGTGGTTTCACACGTTCTTTACGGCTTAAAGCATCAGCCACCACGTTAGCTTTCCCCGGATGATACCGGATTTCACAATCGTAGTCACTAAGAAGCTCTACCCAACATCGCTGACGCATATTAAGTTCCTTCTGATCCAGGATGTGTTGGAGGCTCTAATGATCTGTGTAGATGATGCATTTGGTTCAATACAGGTAATGCCTCCAAATCTTGAGTGCAAATACTACAGCGCCCAACTCAAGATCATGAGTTGTATAGTTCTTTTCGTGCACCTTAAGTTGTCGCGAAGCGTAGGCAATCACCTTATCCTTCTGCATTAGTACACATCCCAACCCTTGATGTGAAGCATCGCAGTATACCACAAAATCACTAGTTCCGTCTGGGAGGGACAATATCGGTGCGTTGCACAACTTCTCTTTCAACGTTTGGAACGCTTGTTCTTGTGCATGTCCCCAATCGAACTTCTTGTCTTTCTGAGTAAGCAGGGTTAATGGTTGAGCAATCTTTGAAAAATTCGCGATGAAGCGACGATAGTAACCGGCCAATCCTAAGAATTGCCGTATCTCTGATGGTGTCTTGGGTGCATCCCATTTCTTCACGGCTTCGATCTTGCCGGGATCTACATGAATCCCGTCTTCGTTAACCACATGACCCAAAAACTTCACTTCCCGCAACCAGAATTCACACTTTGAGAACTTGGCGAAAAGTTTCTCTTCCCGTAGTAGTTCTAGAGTTGCCCGAAGAAGTTATTCATGATCTTCTTTCGATCGGGAGTAGATAAGTATATCGTCTATGAATATGATCACAAACTTATCCAAGTAAGGTTTGCACACCCGATTCATCAGGTCCATAAACACAGCTGGTGTGTTAGTCAGCCCGAACGGCATGACCAAGAACTCATAGTGCCCATAACGAGTTCTAAACGCTGTCTTCGGTATGTCGTCCTTGAAAACCCTTAGTTGATGATATCCAGAACGAAGGTCGATCTTGGAGAAATATGAAGCTCCTTGCAGCTGATCAAACAGATCGTTGATTCAGGGGAGAGGATATCGATTCTTCACGGTTAACTTGTTCAACTCACGGTAATCGATACACATGCGGAAAGAGCCATCCTTCTTTTTGACAAATAATACCGGTGCTCCCCATGGTGAGTGACTCGGTCGAATAAAACCCTTCTCCAGTAGTTCCTGTAACTGACTAGATAGCTCTTGCATTTCTGATGGTGCTAACCGATATGGCGTCTTTGCTACCGGTGTAGCTCCAGGAACCAACTCTATACGGAATTCCACCTGTCGTGGAGGAGGCAAACCAGACAAGTCATCATGAAATACATCTGGGTAGTCCCGTACCACTGGAATATCTACTAGTTTCCTCTCTTCGTCCTTCTTTTCTACCACATGAGCCAGAAAAACGTAGTACTGCTTTGGTAAAATTCGGCGTGCTTTCATGCATGAGATAAGCTTTAAGTTCCTTCCCGGTCGTTCTCCTTGAATCTTGAGTACCTCCCCGTTTGACATAGGGATTCGTACTACTTTGTCCCGACAGACAATCTCAACTCCGTTTTGCGACAACCAATCCATACCCACAATCACGTCGAAACTTCCTAGCTCAAAAGGTATCAAGTCTATATCGAAGGCATGGTCCTCCAATATTATCGAGCACTTCCTAACAATCTCATCGGCCTGAACAACCCTACCATTGGCCATTTCTACAGAGTAGCTAGTTTCTAGCCTACTGGGACTCAAATCAAGCAATTGCACAAACTCAGAAGATATAAAGCTATTGTCTACTCCAGTATCAAATAATATATAGATGCGAAGTGATGATTGAGTAAGTGCGTACCCGTGGCAACATTCGGGTCCTGACGAGCATCGTTGGCTCCAATGACAAATGCACGTCCCTGAGCTGTGTTTCCCTGATTTGCCGGGCCTTGATTTCCAGCTATGGCCATCACTTGCTGCTAGTTGTTTCCTTGTTGACCCGGCGCTCGATTCAGTCTGGGGCACATGTTTCTGTAATGATCAGGGCCTCCACACTCATAACAAACCCTGGCATTCCCGGCGGGGTTAACCGCGTTGACCGGTGCCACAAGATTCGGTGCTGTTCTGCAGTCTCTCGCTAGATGCCCCGGGCGTCTACAGTTCGCGCATACCCAGCACTGCATTCCTGGGGGATGATGATAGTTGCACCTGTCACATTCGGGGTGCGGCCCAACATACTCTCTTTTGCCCTGAGTCACGGCCACAAAATTTCTGGTTGTCTTGGCTCTTTTATCAAATTTCCTGGCATTCGACCGGCTCGTTTCCCCAACATCCTTTCTCTTCTCTGCCCCTCTTCCTAACACTCGTGTTCTCACCATCTCATCAGTTAGAGCGCCAGCCTTCAGAATTACGCTCTGGATAGTAGGAGGAGCAGCTGCTGTAACCATCGCCTGGATTTGACGCGCAAGTCCCCAAATATACCTCTCGATTCTCTTTGATTCCGGTGTGACCAGATGCGGAACCAATCTTGCCAGCTCATGAAAACGGTCAATATAAGCTGCGTGCCCAGCCCCCACCATAGCATGATTCCAGAACTCATGCTCCAATTTCTGCATCTCGTTGAGGGGGTAGTATTCCTTGGTGATTAAGGCCTTAAACTCATCCCACGAAATCTGCATCGCTGATTCTCTTCCTCTAGCTTGAACCTGGGTGTTCCACCAGGTTAGGGCCTTGCCCTGCTGTGAACATGTGGCATATTTGATTCTCTGGCTGTCGAGGCATTCGCTAATGTCAATCACTGCCTCCATCTTCTCAAGCCATCAGGTTAGGGCTATCGCCCCACCTTTCCCATCAAATTCTCTCGGTTTGGAGGCCACAAACTCCTTGTATGAACACCCCCTTCTAATATTAACAACCCCAGTCTCAATACAGGCTGTTCCACCATTTTCGGTCTCCTGATTACTTTCATTCCCAGTTGGGTTTCCATTTCCCACTTCAGTTTTGATCCCACCTTGACCTCTTTCTCCATTATTCTCATTATCATTACCACCATCCCCGTGGGGGTGGTGTTGCTGGAGTGCATCGCTCACTTGGCCATGATAGTAGGAATCAGTGCGGCCAACTCTTAAGCGATCAGAGCTGCCATCTCAGAGTTTCCTGTTCCCTGATTATTACTGGCAGGACCATCATTTGTTCTTGGTGCTCTACCTCTGCCTCTGCCTCTGCCCCTTGGGGCTTCACTTCCGCCACTATTGCTGCGGGTAACTCTTCGAGGCGGCATTTTCTAATCATAGAAGTAGTAAACACGTAAGTTTAAACCATTTCAAATTATAATTATATTGTCCACATCGTTCATTAAAGTCCAGCATTCCAAGTTAATATCACACTTATAGTCACCGCACATCGCATGCAAGTCGCGTAGTTCTCACACCATGAATTGGTAATGTCTCAACAATAGTCCATCATAACAGTTGTAGTTCTATGTATATAATCACGTTTAGTCTAGCGGAGGTTGTCTATCTCCTCCTCTTTTGAGGTTTCATACATAACCTCCTTAGGGTTAATCTCAATGTCTGAGGTCAAGCGCAATAATATGATCTGTGAAGATCTCTTTGGGTTTAATACCCAGATTTGATAAACCAACTCGGCGCGCAGAGGGAACGGAAGATCCAATAGAAGCATCCCATAAGGAGTGAGCTCAAGGGCTCTCTCACAGGGTGAAAAGATCACATAACAGATAGATAAACGAATCAAGTAATGAGGAATACATACACGAGATATAATATGCATACAGATCCTAGCATGAAAATCTACATGAAGGTTCCTAGGTTATAGTCTAGGTCAAGCGTATTGCCTAATTCTCTATAACCAATGGCTCTGATACCAATCTGTCACACCCCAGCTAAAAGCGGAAACACGGGGATGTAACGAGATCAGGGTCGTCATAACACATGGTAAGCGATAGAGATGCAATGTAATAAATGATGACAAGCATGTCATGACGACACCCGACAACAAGGGGACTTGTGTCGTGTTTAGTCAATATTCACGACAACATAGCCATAAGCATAAACATGTTAAATGATTCACAAAATCAAATAGTAACAGTTGTAATGGAAATTCCCACAACCCGGGAACAAGTATCAAAAGAATGCAATTGTTTAAATCAGACTACAACATTGTATCAAAATGATTGTTTGTCAAATATGTTTAGTCTCAAAAATGCATCCTAGGGTCTCCAATAAGGCAGCACACCTAGATCCTTAATTTGCATGATCACCTGAAAAGATATGCTCAAAATGGTCAACAAAATTGTTGGTGAGCTCGTAGGTTTAAATAGTAAATAAGTAAGTGATGTTGTATAGTAAGGGATATGGAATACCGTGCATACAGTTATAACTAAGTAAAATCACATGATAATGAGCTTTGCAACCAAACCTAGCGACGTACACAAAAATATTGTCGGAATATATTCACCCAAGGGCCCGTTCCTAGCCACTGATGGTACTAACTAGTATACCAACGAACTAGGGTGGGGGTGTCAACCCAGTAGTACTACCAATACCTATCCGTCGGTTCCCACACTGGAATTAAATAGTTGCAAAGAAAGTACCACACAACAGACCCAAGCATGTATCAGATAAGTACTTGCAAAACAGTATCACGTTGATTCCAAGTATGTTGTACAGCATTGAAAGTGGGTGAGCATACTTTTCCCCCAAGTTTGTAAATGATTGATATATTGTAAGCATAAAAGGGGCCACGAAACTCACTTGTTAGGTGGTAAGTATGTATGACCAATGTATCCAAATGTTGTATGCAAATGAACGGTCAAACACCTATTGACAGTTATTGTTAAGCATTAATGATTTGTACAAAGCGTATAATAATGTTCGGTCGGTTCGGGTTGTATCGGTTGGGTCGCGTGTAACACACACAAACAGACACACGTATTAGATCTTATGTAAATCCAAGTACTAGACATCGTCGCCATTGCTGATGATATTTGTGTAAAAGTTTCATTGTTATTGAAGATGTATTTGGTAAACATTAATAGTTATATATCGGTTGTTGATACTTGTAAAATATTAAGTTGATGTGGTTTGGAATAACATTACTAAGTTTGATAGCGTTGACTTTAACGTTATCATTAGTAATGGCAACCGTGTCGATGTCACCATAACATCACACGACATACACACACCACACACAAGAAGGGAAATCACACACAGCAACTTTAGTCGCACGACAGGACTAGACGCACGACTCAACACTCCATTCGCACGAATCAACCATCAATCGTGCGAATTGTTGATACATATGTACCTAGATTCTGATCTGAATGTAATATGTCTTTTTTGTCTTACACTTATGTAATCGTTGGGTACTTAATGAAATACAAATGTTTGGTTGTGTTTATAATGTTTAATATTTCATTAGTGAGTCGTTTAACGCATATTGACTTGATTATATAGGTTTGTGGTTGTTTGAATTAATATAAATAATGTTATAACAATTAATACATTCAAACTTAGTAATATGAAGTTCTCATGCGAATGGCCCATGCTAATGGACCATACGCATGAACAACTTCATGCGAATGACTCAGTCGCACGACTGAACCAGGAGACTGGATCAGTCGCACGAGTGTAACATAAGATTGACTCAGTCGCACGACTGAACACTCAGTCATGCGAATGGATCAACCGCATGACTCAATCGCACGAATGAACCATGCTGATGGTTCAGTCGCCCGAATGAGAAACCCTAACCTATAAATACCACTTAATTCGTGGAAAAACAAAAGCATTCAATCCACTTCGACTCCAGACGTACCCTAGCCGTCCAGAAGCCTCTAAGTTCATACTCCAAGTTCATAGAACGCTGTAGATCGATTCCTAATCGATTCTTGACGTTAGATTCAATACGTTATTATTTCTACGTGCGTTCTCACTGATTGGATCGCCAATCAAATAGGATTCCGCACTATTTGGTTTGGTTTTACACGTTAATCAGTTGGTGTTTTGTTCAAATACCAGATCCTAACAAGTGGTATCAGAGCTTTGGCTCTTGATTACGTGTGATTCAATCGTTTTTGATACAAAAGTTGTATTTTTTTCACTAAAAACACAATCT
This sequence comes from Flaveria ramosissima, assembly GCA_025215565.1. Lineage (NCBI taxonomy): Eukaryota > Viridiplantae > Streptophyta > Magnoliopsida > Asterales > Asteraceae > Flaveria > Flaveria ramosissima. The sequence goes on along the minus strand of CM046031.1, from coordinate 20,055,797 downwards.
TTTCGTGTCAAACGGTGTCTTGGACGTCCCTTGCTCATAAGGTTTTGGTTTTTCCGGCATACGGCGATTAGGGTTGTTGAAAATTCAGGTTTTTACGGCCAAAACACTTTAAACCTAGAAATTTTCGAAATCCAGCAGCTTCAGTCGCACGACTGGACTTCATTCGCATCCCTCAGACGTACGATTGGACTTAGTCGTACCTTCATTCGTACGACTAAGCAGACCGTTCGCATTGTTCAACCGCATCAGTTCATTCGCACGACTGGACCAATCGCATTAGTTCAGCCGCACGATTGAACCAGTCGCATCGTTCAATCGCACGGGTAGCCCATTCGCACAACTCCATTCGCACTAGTAAAACAGGTTGTTTAAGAGACTTAAAGTTAATCGAGATGGAGGATCAGTATTCAGCGTTTACAGCCGGGAAGGACTCACGTATTCAGAACTTACAGCTACTGGAGAGTGAAGTGGGGACCCCTGAAGCTTATAACATTAGATGAGTTTCCACACTAGAAACAACGTTTTGAGATCTACTTAAATGGAGTAGATCCTAATACGTGGGAAGCTATTCAGACGGGGTACAGTATGCCGGTAGGTGCTGATGGGGTGAAACTCACATTAGGAGGCATGACTGATGCACAGAAAGTCCAATATAATGCTGAAAAGAGAGTGTATGCGTTGCTTACTCAGTCTATCCCTAAGGATATTTTCCATCAATTCTCTGAGAATAAGCAAGCCAAGAAGTTATGGGATGAGCTGGAGAAAAGGTATGACGGGAATGCGTCATTGAAGGCTATTAAAGCTAAAGAGTTAAAGAAAGAGTTTGACAACTTCTCATCGATGGGTAATGAGAGTTTAGACGATGTCATTGATAGATTCTACCATTTGATGAGCGAGCTGCACACGCATGGTGTCACAACTACCATGGAAGACAAAGTGTCGAATTTTGCAGACGGGTTGCCAGAAAAATGGGCTTCTTTTGTTTCAAATCTGAGACAGAATGAAATGCTAGCAAAGTTGGACATCAATGATTTCATTCTAAAGCTGCGAGAAGAAGCACTAAGGATGAAGTACCAAGCTCAAAAGTCTTCGTATACTCAGAATCCAGCTCTGTACAATGCAACTCCACAAGTTAAGACGTCTGGAGCACCACTTCAGACCGCCTTTGTGTCAAGCTCATCTGGTCCTTCACAAGCTTCTCCTTCAGGATCAGAAACGTCAGGGTTTCTAGTACCCAATACATTGGATCTGAAGCAAATGCTACAAGACTGAAGACCGAGAATCTTGGAAATGTGACGGTAGAAGTAGCAAGAGAGCACATGGATCTCTTAGCAGCAGTAGTCCACTCCTATGATGGACTTGTTGCTGGGAAAATTGGAACTGCCATCTGGCAGACGAGGACTATGAGCAGGTAGATGAGACAGAGCTGGGGAAGATGGATATCATGTGGGCCTTAGCAAGTGCTGTCCGGAGAGCTAAAAAGTTTGTGAAGAAGACCGGACAAAACTTGGTTGCTACTAAGGACACTACTTTTGGTTTTGACAAGAGTAAGGTGACCTGCTTCAACTGTGGAGAAAAGGGGCACTTCAAACGAGAGTGTGTGAAACCCAAAAAGACTGGAAACGGGAATCCATTCTCGTCCTTTACTCGTCAAGATAAGCCAGCTAGCAGTCCTACTTCATCAAGCAAGGATCCAAAAGCCTTGACTGCTCATGATGATGAAGGACAGGATTGGAGTTTTCGGTTTGTCTCTCCGGGAGAATCCAATATTGCCAGTGTGGAAGACTTAGATGATGATTCCGCGAGTGAAGGAGATATTGCAGTAGAGCTAGCGATGTCAAACAGTGAAGAGACTGCAACTGAGGTCAGCTACAAGCCTGAAGAAGGGACAACTACAACAAAGACAGAATCACCTGAACCAGAAACATCAGATGTTGCGTTGATGGCTGATTCATCAGAACCTCCTTAGGTAAGTACTACTGACCAACTTTTCAAAATTCATGCTTGTTCTAATTGTAATAAATTTAGGGAAAGCATAGATCTGAAATTTGCTAGGTTATTAGATCATAACGATAGCTTAGTAAAGACTATGCACTGAGGCAAATAGAGTTTTAAAACAAAATGAGCATAGTTACAAAGAAAAGATAGACCTTTTAAATAAACAGCTTAAGGAAACAGAAGTAGTAGCTTTTAACCAAGCAAATGACATTAGGCACTATCTTAACTCCCTAGAAGACACTAAGAAACAAAAAGCAGTTTTAGAAGTAGAAGTAAATTCATTAAAGCAAAAACTGCACAGTTGGACAAGTTCATCTCATATTGTCCAACACTTAGTGAGAGAGCGTAACAATGGGGAGGGTTTGGGATATAAAGTGGTTCCACCACCACCTGAGACCTTGATGAACACTAAGAGTAAACCAATAAATAACAATCCAATCAAGGATCATGTGGTGTCTACTCCTCTTGTAAGTGATCCAGATTCCTCATGTACTTCCAATGAATCTGGAACAAAACAAAAGGAGGCCACTTCAAAGGCAAAGGGTAAAATGCCTTGTGTTAATCTGGAAAAAGAATTTGAAAAGGTTAATATAAAATCAGGGTCAAACAAAGTCAACTCTGAACCTAAAAAGACTGTTAATGTTAACCTATCACGAGTTTCATGTCAAAGTCTAGTTAACCAAAATGGAAAAGATGTTAAGAATGTTAAAACAATTAAGTTTGTTAAACAAGATAAAACATCAAAAGAAGTAGAGTCAAAGCCCAAACATAATGATGTCACTAGGGTGTCACACACGTCTCCACATAAACAGTTTAATCATAAAGTTGATAGCAGGTCATGCTACAACTGTGGAGAGCGTGGACACATTACGTCTTATTGTCCTTACTATCAGACACCTAGGAAGAAAGTTGAACTTCAGGAATCAAAACCTAGGTCTTCTAAGAGGAGCTCATTGACTCCACCTAGAAGAACTAATAAACCCAAAGTTCAACCCATTAGCCAGTCGTCTGTTTATCACAAACAGGCCTTACACAAATCTGGCTTATGGAAAGAAAAGTCATCCTCTGTGTCTGATAATGATGACAAAAAGTCACCTGAGCTACCCTCACCTTCTAAGGGTCAATGGGTTGAATTCATGATGTGTGATGCCTCTGGGAAACCCAAGCCAGTAAAGGCTTGGGTTCCTAACCTAAACTAATGCTTTAAATTGAATGTGCAGGGTGTTTGCTACAGTGCTGAAACCAACACGTGGATTGTAGATAGCGGAGCATCCAGGCACATGACAGGAAACAGGGCACTCTTATCAAACGCCAAACAAATAAAAGGAGGGCATGTTTCTTTTGCTGGTAACAAAGGAGGTTATATCACAGCTCAAGGGAAGTTAGAAATCAGAAAGTTAAGTTTGATAAAGTGAACTACGTTCAACAACTTCAAAACAACTTACTTTCTGTTTCCCAAATATGTGACAAAGGATTTAAGGTCATATTTGACAACAAGAAGTGTTATGTCCTGAAGAAGGACTATGTGATTCCGGAGGACCAAGTTTTGATGACAGCTTCAAGATATAGAGATCTTTATGTTTTGGATCTCTCAACGGCTTCTACAACGGATCATGAAGTTCAGTGCTTCTTATCAAAGGCTACTGAGAAGGACTCCATTTCCTGGCATAGGAGAATGGGACACATTAATCAACAGAAGATGAATCACTTGATCCAGAATGATCTAGTGAGAGGAGTTAACGTCAAAAATTTCCAACTTCTGGATTTCTGTGTAGAATGCAAGAAAGACAAACAGACGAAGAAGTCTCATAAGGAAAAGAAAGTTCATTCTATCGAGCTTCCTCTTGAACTTCTTCACATGGATCTGTTTGGTCCAGTCAGTACAAAAAGCATTGCATGTGACTTGTACTACTATGTGGCTACTGATGACTACTCAAGATTCTCTTGGGTTACGTTTCTGAAGTCCAAATCAGAAACATTTGAGTCTTTCAAGGAATTAGTAACCACACTGGAATCTCTCTACAAGCTGAAGGTAAGACAGGTACGCTCAGACAACGGGACCGAGTTCAAGAATCAGTGGATGGAGGCTTACTGCAAGGAAAAGGGAATTGTACACCAGTTCACTTCTGCCTACACGCCTCAGATGAATGGCGGTGCTGAGAGAAAGAATCGCAGTTTGATAGAGACAGCACGAACAATGCTAGCAGACTCGAAACTGCCTATCCAATTCTGGAATGAGGCAGTAGCAAATGCATGTTACACATTAAATCGAGTTCTGGTAGTCAAGCGCCATGGCAAGACATGCTACGAGTTACTACAACGACGTAAACCTAATCTAGAGTATCTCGAACCATTTTGGCGCGCCGTGCACACTACTGAAGAAGACTCAAGAAGGAAAATTCAGCGAGAAGGCTGATGAAGGTATCTTCCTAGGATACAACATACCGAACAAGCGAGTTTACAACAACTCAACGGGTTTAGTAAAAGTGTGGTGTAATGTTGATGTTCAGAGATACACCACACCACCTACTGGAAAAGGACCCGCTTACTTTTTCAACTATGATGGATTCTTCAAATCCTTCAACATGCCTATCTCCACTTCTGACGAAGAGTTAGCTACAAGGATGATGTATGATATCTTAAACTCACCGTCACTAGATTCAGCATCATCGGGTTCACAAGGTGACTCATCTCACCACTCAGGGGGAGCACTCAAAGCAAAAGACTCCTCCTCTGAAGATGAAGCTGAAGAGAATGATCAGAACAATCAGGAGGGACAGGGTCCAATTCCTGCAAGTCCACAAGCATCTAACAGTGATGCCTCTTCGACTTCGGAACCTCAAACTCCTACTACCTCAGATGCAGAACCAAATGTTCATAATCTTGATTCTGAGGTAGTTGTTCCCACCACTCCAGGATCACGTCTAAATGTCTATCATCCCCTAGACAATGTCATTGGGGATGTCAGATCAGGAGTGCAGACCAGAAATCAGCTGTACTCAGCTGATTATGCCTCGGTAATGGAAAAAGGATATATTCACGACGGTGCTTATCGTTGTTTTGTCTCGCAGGTTGAGCCAAAATACGTCAGTGAAGCACTGAATGATGAGGCATGGGTGAGTATCATGCAAGAAGAACTTCTTCAGTTCAAGAAGTTAAGTGTATGGACTCTGGTAGATAGACCTAAAGGTGCTAAGGTCATTGGCACCAAATGGGTCTTGAAATGCAAGAAGGATGACCAAGGCGTCATTATCAGGAACAAGGCTCGACTTGTAGTTCAAGGGTTTCGACAAGTCGAGGGCATTGATTACAATTAAGTGTTTGCACCCGTGGCAAGGATGGAAGACATCCGCATCTTCCTTGCCTATGCATCGTATATGAAGATTAAAGTTTATCAATTAGATGTGAAGACTGCATTCCTTCATGGTGAAATCCGAGAGACAGTGTATGTCAGTCAACCCGAGGGATTTGAAGATCCTTATCATCGGGACAGAGTTTACAAACTCGACAAGGCTTTATACGGGCTTCATCAAGCTCCAAAGGCCTGGTATGAGAAACTCTCAACCACCTTGTGAAACATGGATTTCTTGACAACCGGCCTCTAGGTTGTTATCCTAACCCTATTTTACTTGCATCATTATCCGTCTTATGAGTACTAATAATTGAAACAATCCAACCCTATCATGAAATTAGAAGCATTTCTTGCTATTTGATTCAATTAATGATTCATATGATTTTATTGACTTTTAGTTAGTTTAGGTTTTACCTTTTTAAAAATTAGTGTTCCGGGAATGTTAACTAGTCACCCTTACAAAATTTAATCTCAAGTGAAACAATTAAAAATGTGAGCATACACTCACACTTATATATATTTTCGGTTCATGCATGCATGGACATGCACAAGATACTACAATTAACATCATCCACTAAATAATATATTCTACCCAATACTACAAAACTACACTACCTAATAAATCATTTACCAATAAAAATTAAATAAAAACCACCCTCACTAGAAGCTAAGCTTCGGCCGCCCCCTCTTCCCCACTCCCCTCTCTTCTACACCACCACCCTTACCATCCACTCCTCATTCATGCAAACACCCTCAACTCTCTCCCTCTTCTCTCTTATTCGAATTCTCAGCAGAATTCACTTCCTCTCCCTTGCGAACTCTCTCAAAATTCTCTCTACTTCAGCTCCAAAAATCGCAACAACAACATCACAAACATAGGCCAACCTAAAACCCGCAAGAAGGTGGCCATATCCGCGAGTTTGGACACACCTCTACCCATTGTTCACATGTTTTACCTTGAACACAGTGATCTAAGAGCAGTGATATATGTTTGTTTCATGTTTTGATTCGGTAATATTTGAATGTTATAGAAGGGGGAAAAAGTTTGTTGAGTGTGTGTTTTTCTAGGTCTGAAAAGGTGAACTGTAAAAGCGAATAATGAATTTTGAAGTCAAAGAACATCATTTATACTTTCTCACACACATTAATTTAATTTATTTAATGAAGTGGGACCCTCAAAAATTTTTCTCTGTTCTAAGTTCTTCTGCAGATCATCTACGGATTCCATAAATCATCTGCGGATGTCTTAACGACTTCTGCTGATGAAGTATAACTTAAATTTTCATAGGTTACCAAACTATGAAATTAAATTATATTTGTTGATCTTTGCTCATCCGTAGTTTACCAACCTATGGATAAACATTTAAATTTTCCACATTGTAGCTTCTGCTGATGCTTAAGATGGCACTATAGCTTCTGCTGATGCTTAAGATGGCACAATGTAGAGAAACTTATTTTGTTGTATGGTCCAAGTCCATTGCTTAGAACCATTTATTGCTTTTGAACCTTGTTGACTTTGTATTCATGACAATTGAGCACAAGAAAGTTTAAATAATTTTAAAGAAAACTTCATGTATCCAGGAGCTAAGTTGGTGCTCAGATTCCAATTCCTTCAAATTGATAATGAAATAGACAAAGCTGCTGATTGGTAAACTTATCTTCATGAATTCTACTCCCCCTAAATTTGTGATTTTTGATGACAATATGCATTTATCATAAATTTCTAAGAAGAATATCATGAGAGTTATTTAACTGTATGATGATGCACAAACATATATACACATATGATGGGATCATACTATAATACTAAGCCTCTTCCTGATGAGTAATTTTGTTGAATTGATACCTGAACATAGTTCTGATTGCAAGTATATTGTCCACTTAAATCCATACAAGAGCTAATGTATCAACTAGGCATGTTGTTTATCATGTTTTCATATTGATTAGGAAATAACTGTTATGGGCTTCACATTCAATTCACGAAGATTTTGTCGTCCCTTTGCAAGTCAAATCATCACTTTTTCACACTTAATAACTATGTACTTTAAGTTATAAGTTATATCTTGAGATGCATTGGGCATCTCATTAATGCATTGATGTAAAAGCTCTACATTAATATACAATTGATCACATATTTTGAGAGCTTAGATATGATCATCATCAGGTCACCAGGTCTTTACTCATGTAAAACAAAGGTGCCTAACCCAGGTCTTTGTATACACAAAACAGAAGGATGATGAGGATCAAGATCTTTTCACCTTTGATAACTGATTTATAGTATGGTGATCATACACCCAGGTCTTTGTTTACACAAATCAGAGGGAGTATCATTTGCAAAGATAGATATTATAAAGTGTCAGTACATGGTGTGCTTAGATGAGTGATTTGATCACATCAGAATAAGACTCACTTTGTATCCTCACAATGAAGTTTCCCATAAACAATCACTTTGCATTATGTTTGGCATGCACTAAGTGTAGTTTCCACTCAAGATGAACCTACTCAAATATCAAAAAACTTGCTCAGATTTAATGATATTTAAGAATTCAGGAATAAGCAAAGATATAGCGTACTATCATTTTCCATTCATATGTCATGCTGAAGTAGCATTACGCACAGTATTTTGTTTGTTCAAATTGATTAATCTAAGTTAATCATACCCGAAGACTCAATTAGAAAATTAAATCTGACTGAATCACAGGCTTTAGTGAATAATTCAGCAAGCTGATTTGTTGTATCCACTTTGACTAACTTAATCAAAACCTTTTTTGAGCAATCTCTCAGAAAATGATATCTTATCTCAATATGCTTTGTTTTACTATGTTGCACAGAATTAGCAGTTATAAACATAGCAGCAGAATTGTCTATGTAAATTGAAGGTTGAAGAAAGTTGTAACCACTGTCAAGCAATTGGTTTTGCAACCAAAGGACTTGAGAGCAACCAGCTGAAAAAGCTATGTACTCAGCCTCAGCTGTGGATACAGATACATTGGTTGTTTCTTGCACTGCCATGATACTAGTCTTGGTCTGATGAATTGACATCCACCAGTTGTGGATTTTCTGTTACTGTTACATCCACCATAGTCATTGTCTGAGTATGAGTAGAATGTAAAGTCACCATCCTTTGGATACTAAAGACCAAGTCCTGGTTTTCCTTTGAGATATCTGAAAATCCTTTTCACAGCATTCAGATGAGACTCCTTTGGATCAGATTGGTACCTAGCACACACACACACACACCAAACATAATGTCAGGTCTACTGATACCACCTAGGAATCCAAGGATCGCAATCAGGAATTATCAGTGTTGGTTGAAATCAAGTCAACGTTTGCGGAAACAACGTTGGCTTGGTTTAATTGTTTGTATTAAATTTCAATATCAATAAAAATTCAAGAACACAGTGAAAGAAACACAATTAATGAATGAACAAAGTTTAAATTCAAATGTATTTCATTAAAACAAGTTAATGATTACAAATAATGAACGAATGATATTGAATGATGTGACGGCTGCTAGGGTTTGGTTGTGTGATTTGATGTGATGTTTTCTATTGTGGAATTGTCGTATTGTCGTCGCCGTTCAATTTGATTCGAAACCTAGGGTCCATATATATAAACAATGATGTTTCTGTTAAGGAAACACCGGATCTCTTAGGATTTGAATTGTTTCTGTTAAGAAATCATCAGATTTCTTGGGATTCGCATAACTGCCTTGTTGACTTGTTGACTTGTAACACTTGTATTATACAAGTGTTTGGACTCCGCTGGAATATTGTCTTCCGTAGATATATGTTCTTCCGCAGAAGTCTTGTTCTTCCAAGGGTACATTGTTCTTCCGTAGCAATCTTGTTCTTCCGAAGCAATCTTGTTCTTCCATCCTAAAAGCTGGTTGTTCATCCCTAGAAGATCTTCGGATGTATTTTTCTTGTAAGAAACATATCTATGGAAGAACAAAATTTTCATCCGTAGATGTTTCTTAGTCAATTTTTGAAATTGACTAAGTATAATGTTTGTTCCTACAAACATACATAGATCAACACACATATATATGGGTTAACCTATACATATAATGCATACACAATAATGAATTACAACCATTCATTAAATATATTAATTCAAGTACTAAGCCTATACAAAATGGACTAGATCTACTGATCCTAGACCTAACATTTACAAAAAACCACTCCTTAAAGAAACTACCATATTTTGTTATTGTAGTATCTAGTACTTTAGCACAGTTTAGTGTTTGTTTTCTAAATCCAATGATCACCAAGTAGTAAATAACACTCAAATCATGTAATGATGTTTCATTATATTAATCAGGTAGGCTTGATTATTGCAGTCATATCTATTACCATGCTTATCTAAACTTCTTAATTCTCTTGGGTGAGATGAACCTTGTTTGATCTTCTCATTTCAATATATGCATTTTGAATTTCAGCCTCTGTGACTTCAAGCTGTGAACTTTCATCATTGAAAGTGAGCTTTTAATCCTTTCTTATCTATGTCCCCAACTTAATGTTTATTTTGGGTAATCATGTTGAAAAACCTTTACTACCCAAACATGCATGTTAATTTATGTATGTAATCAAAACATGTTACCACACTAGATAATGGTCTAATGTTTTGATTTTGATATAAAATTTTATAAACTCTAGCTTTCCACTATTCATATAGTATGTCATGGTGTTAAGATGTGAACTCTATCATCTTTATAAACCAAGGTATTATAACCTGTTAGATCTAGGAACAATAGATCTAGATCATTTTGTATAGGCTTAGAACTTTAATCAATACTTGTAATGAATGATTATAATTCATTATTTTGATGTATGAATTATGTATATAGATTAACCCATATGTGTTTTGATTAGTGTATGATTGTAGGTACAAACATAATACTTGGTCAATTACTGAAATTGACTAAGTGAAAGAAACATCTACGGATGAACATTTTGTTCTTTCGTAGATATGTTTCTTACAAGTAATATACATCCAAAGATCCTCTGTGGATGAACAATCAGCTCTAGAGTTCAAGTGAAGTCAATCAAAGAGTTCAAGTGAAGACCCTTGCAGATGAGCAAATACCTTCGGAAGAACAAATTACCTTCGAAAGACCTGTTAAGCTGCGGAGTTCAAACACTTGTATTTAAATATTACAAGTGTTACAAGTCAACAAGTCAACAAGACAGTTGTGCAAATCCCAAGAGATCCGGTGTTTTCTTAACTGAAACACATGTGCCTATATATATGGATCCTAGCTTTCACATCAAGCGATGAACACGAACACACGAACAACCAAACGGCAAACCCAAACATCACATCAATTCACACAAACATAAACCCTAGCAGCCGTCACATTAACATCAACACCAACACGTTCGAAGCATTTATTGTTTATATCATTCATTATTTATTCATCTGTAATGATTAATCAGTTTTAATAAAGTACGTTTGAATCAAATACTGTTTACTTATTAATTGTGTTCATATCATTGTGTTCGTCATAATCATTACTCATTATATTTGATATTTATTTATTAAACAATTAAACAAGATTAATGTTGGTTCCGCAAACATTAACGTGATTCCCTATTAACACCGATAATTCCTGATTGCAATCCTTGGATTCACAGGTGGTATCAGAGCCAAGTGCTCATTGATTTAGATCGATTGATCTATCAGTGTTAATAGTGTTTAATTGTTTGTGTAACACCCCGAAAAGTCGAAACGAGTCATTAAGGATAAAGGGCTTAAATAATGGGTATTTAATAAAAGAAGGAAATGGGTTATGGGCCAAATTGGGTTTATGGACAAGAGCCTAAGTGATTAAGGCCCATAATCAGCCCTTAACCTACCCAAATCAGCCTCCATCTCCATCATTACAACCCTAGCCACCAAAATTCGTAGAGAGAGAAAGTAGAGAGAGAAAGTGGAGAAAACTCAAGATTTGAAGCTTCTAAGGTGAAGAGATTGAAGATCTGGGTGTTGGAGCATCAAGATCTAAGAAAGAAGCAACAAATCCAGGTAAGAATCGACCTCTAAACCATTCTGTAGATCAAACCCGGATTCTAGGGTTTTGGGTTTTGAAAAGTTGCAAAGAATCGCATAAAGGTCACATTTTTACGTATGAAAACATGTATAAAGCTTAGATTTAGCCTCATGGATGATAAACTAAGAGATTGGACGTAAAAAGTTATGATTTTGGGTTAAAAACGGTCTGGTCCGTAATTTTTATGCGATCTGCGAAACTGTATGTTCATCCAGCGAATTTGCGTATTCAATCAGCGAAACTGTGGATCTTCCTGCGAAATTATAGTTTCGCAGGTAGTTTCGCAGACATGTTTTTCCAACGAAAGTTGGGCGAAACTGGCAGCAAAGCTGGCAGCGAAGATGCCATCGAAACTGCCAGCGAAGGTGCTAGCGAAACTAGCAGCGAAACTGCTGGTGAAACTAGCAGCGAAACTGTTGGCGAACCTAGCTGCGAAATTGCTGATCTTGTAGCGAAATTAGCAGCGAATTTAGGTAGAAATTAACCCCTTTAAGTGTTAGCTATTCTGCAGGCTGTGTAGAGTGATCCTAGCCTTGTAATCTTAGCCTAGAAGTTATTCGTGGTATCCAAGTGAGTTCTAGATCCCCTATTTATAAGTTTTTCATGTTTTGGGGCTATTATGCATACTAAATTTACGTTTTAAATGACCAAGATTTTAAGGGGTTTTAACAGGAAGAACGATTTTTCTATAAGTAAATGTGCTATATAAATGTTTAAATATAAAAACTTTTCGCGCTGACCTGGCAGCCCGGCCCCAGCCAGGGGTGTTGCCCCTTGGACCCCACTAGGGGCTGCTGCCCCTAGGACCCCGCTGTCAGGGGCTGCCGCCCCCGAACCCCCGCTGTCCCGCGGCGGTTCGGTTATGTTTTATGATGATTTTACTTGGCATGATGTGTACTTAATAAGTTAAGTATTATATTTATTAAAGAGAAAGATGATATTAATGAAAAGCGAAACTTAATGAATGTTACCCCCGGGCCCGTTTGATGATGAAAAGTCTTGCAAGCACTATGATAGACTTCACTTATGTGAGTCTGATGTATGATGATGGATCCGTATTCATGAGCGGGCTATGTGCTTTGCAGTGTGGATCAACTGTCGGGGTTAGCTACCGTTTTCATGTGTACCGACAGGGATTGGCATTTGTTGTCAATCAACATGGAGCTCTTGCTTTGTGCAATCTCGTTTATGATGAAAGTGAAAGATAATGAATAAATGAAAGATAATGAACATGCTTATTATAATGCAAGTAATGTTATGTACTATGATATATGCATGGTCACTATATGAAGGATAAAGTTTATATTTTCTTATATTATTTAAAACTAGAACTCACTCAGCGAAGCTGACTTTTATGCATAATAGTTGGCAGGTAAACGCTGATGCTGAGGATGGCACATGGAGCTACTTGGGGAGCTATGGATGGCATTTATTTATGAATCTTTATTGTAATTTAAGAACAAGTAACATGTTTTGTTTGAAATTAAAGGACAAATGTATGAGTACAATATGGTTTCTAAGTTTTAAATGAATGTCTAATTATTTCCGCTGCAATGTTTTATTATTAAACTGATTTTATGCTATGATTAACCAACTGTGAGGCTTCCCGGGAACGGGGCCTTACAAGTTGGTATCAGAGCCAAAGTTTAAGAGAATTGGGTAAACTATTTTTAAAACCTAAACTTAAACTGAAAATGGGACCGAATGAAGGATGCCAATCCAAGTAGCTACGTGCCATCAGGTAAAAGTTTCAAGTATACCGGAATTATGTGCGTGTGCTATTTATGTTATGTGCTTTTAGATTTGAATACTGATATGTGTTAGGATAGTGATTGCTTGGGACAGGAGGGTAAGGTAAGTGGTTAATCACACTTGGCCACTGTAATTAAGGACTTACCATACTTAAAATGATCTGAGCAATTATCTTGAATAACCGTTTTGGTGTTTGAATCTTATAGGAATTAGTTATGGCTGGTAGAAAATCTGGGAAGTCAACCCGAGGAGGTGCTCGTGGCGGGCGTACTACTGAGCCACGTATCACCCGGAGCAAAGCTAAGGCTCCCGAGACTGTTCATAAGGAGTCAGACCTCCATAGTCACCCAGAGGGGGAGGGATCAGCCACCCTCAAACCCACTGTGAAGGAGGCTATCGCTGATGAGGTCTACAATGTCATGCAAAATGTCTTACCCTCAGTGGTGACCGAGGTGATCAAAGCAGTTAAGGATGGAGAGAGAGCTGAGAAGAAAGGGAAGGAAAGTGAGAAGAATTCAGGAAAGTCCACTGGGAGGACTGAGGAATCTGAAGAGGAGCCATCAAACCCTAGAGTGGTAGTCCATGATGACGACAGTGATGAGGAGTCCGAGAGAGAGACTACTAGAGGGTGCAACTATGGGGCATTTCAAAGATGCAAGCCCCCAACCTTTGAGGGTAACGGCACTGCTACTGCCGCTCATCGTTGGGTCAGAGAGATGGAAGCGGTACTGGAGATTAGTGAGTGCCGGGAGGATCAAAAAGTTAAGTTTGCCACTCATTCCTTCGTTGACTCAGCGTTATGCTGGTGGGACAATATTGTCCAGGCTGAGGGGAAGCGATCGATAGCCAAGATGAAGTGGTCTGAGTTGAAGGAGTTAGTACTGGAGGAGTATTGTCCCCATCGGGAATTGGACAAGATTGAAAAGGAGTTTTTGTATTTGAAAGCTGGGAACATGACTCATCAAGAGTATACCTCCAAGTTCAATGAACTTGCAAGACTTGTGCCAGATATGGTGACACCTGCGTCTAGGAAGATCAAAAGATACATACAGGGTTTGCCTGTGGACATCAGGAGGCACATGATTGCAGCCAGACCGGGTACGTTTAGGTCTGTGGTGGATTTAGCTGGGAGGTTGTACGATGAGAGAGACCCGGCGCCTGTACAGAAGAAGGTGGAGAAATGGAATGGGAACAAGAATGGAAATGGGAAAAGGTTCGGAGGTGATAACTTCCGGAGTGGAGAGAAGAGGATGAGGGTTGAAGATCAGTCTGGGAGACAGGGAAATTCTGGTGAAGGAGGTGTTTGTAGAAAATGTGGAAAAGGTCATTCAGGGGAGTGCAGAGCTGGGACGGGAAGATGTTTTAAATGTGGAGGCGAGGGCCACTATGCTAGGGATTGCAAGGTGGGGAGGTGTTACCAGTGTGGTGAGATGGGTCATGCGGGAAGAGACTGTAAGAAAGGAAAACCAGAAGGATCAGGAACGGTTAAAGCTGGAGATAAGGGAAGGGGTGACGGTTCAAGGGCGAAGGCGAGGGCATTCAACATAACTCGCGAGGAGGCCAGGGCAGACCCAGAAGTAGTTTCAGGTATGTTTCTGGTAGACCATGAATATGCTTCTGTGCCCTTTGATTCTGGTGCTAGTAGGAGTTTTGTGTCTGCTGCCTTTTGTCGTTTGTTGCATGATAAGAGTAGAAAGTTAGATGAGCCTTTCTATGTAGAAACAGCCATTGGTAAGTCCACTAAGGTAACTGAGGTGGTTGAGGATTGCCTGATTGAGTTAGAAGATTGTAAGTTCCCTGCTAGGTTGCATGTTATGGCCTTAGGAGGTTTCGATGTGGTGTTAGGCATGGATTGGTTAGCTACCTATGAAGCCAATATAGTGTGTAGTAAGAAGATAATTCGTCTGACAGCGCCCGATGGTAGTTCTGTTACGGTTCGTGGAGATAAGGTGTGCTGTGTACCGAAGGTCGTGTCGCTGATCACAGCTGAAAAGTAATTGAGACGTGGGTGCAGCGCTTACTTGGCCTACGTAAAAGATGTGGATGCACCAGAGTCACAATTATCAGACGTGCCGGTAGTGCGCGAGTTTCCTGACGTCTTTCCTGAAGACCTGACCGGTGTGCCGCCTGACCGCGAGATCGAATTCCAGATTGATTTGCTACCAGGAGCACAACCTGTCGCTAAAGCACCATATCGATTAGCTCCTTCGGAGATGGAAGAACTGAGGGACCAGTTGCAAGATTTACTGGATAAAGGCTTCATCCGACCGAGTATCTCTCCATGGGGTGCTCCGGTTTTATTCGTCAAGAAGAAAGATGGTAGCATGCGGATGTGCATTGACTACCGTGAGTTCAATAAGATGATAGTAAAGAATCGGTATCCGTTACCAAGGATCGACGACCTGTTCGATCAACTTCAGGGTGCCAGCTGGTTTTCAAGGATAGACCTGCGGTCTGGTTACCACCAACTGAAGGTGAAAGAACAAGACATTCCTAAGACAGCGTTCCGTACGCGTTATGGACACTACGAATTCCTCGTCATGTCCTTTGGTTTAACCAACGCGCCAGCTGCTTTCATGGACCTCATGAATACGGTATGTCGACCGATGTTGGATAAATCGGTGATAGTATTCATCGATGACATTTTGATTTATTCAAAAAGTGAAGAGGAACATGCCGATCATATTCGAGAAGTATTGGAGACGCTTAGAAATGAGAAGCTATATGCTAAGTTCTCCAAATGCGCATTTTGGCTACGAGAAGTTCAATTTCTGGGTCATGTGGTTAATCCTGCAGGGATCAGGGTGGACCCTGCAAAGGTTGAAGCGGTGATGCAATGGGAACCTCCAAAAACGCCATCTGAGATTCGTAGTTTCTTAGGCCTGGCAGGCTACTATAGGAGGTTTATCCAGGATTTCTCCAAGATAGCTTCTCCTTTGACTAAGCTGACCCGAAAGGACGTAAAGTATGAATGGGGTACTGATCAGGAGAACGCCTTCCTAGAACTGAGGATGAGGTTAACTCAAGCCCCTGTCTTGACGTTACCTGAAGGGAACGAGGATCTGGTGGTGTACTCGGATGCCTCGTATGCAGGATTGGGTTGCGTGTTGATGCAACGAGGGAAGGTGATAGCCTATGCTTCTAGACAATTAAAGGTTCACGAGGCCAATTATCCCACCCATGATTTGGAGTTGGCCGCGGTGGTGTTTGCATTGAAGATTTGGAGACATTACCTGTATGGGGTGAAGTGCACCATCTTCACTGATCATAAAAGTCTGAAGTATTTCTTCGAACAAAAGGAACTCAATATGAGGCAGAGGAGGTGGTTGGAACTGATCAAGGATTATGACTGCGAAATTCATTATCATCCAGGCAAAGCCAATGTGGTTGCTGACGCCCTTAGCCGAAAAGGACGACCCGAACCAATTCGGGTGAGGGCTTGCCAGATAATCATGACGCCTGATGTTATGAAACAAGTGAGGGAGTTCCAGGATGAGGCATTAAGAGAGGACAGAGTCAACTCTGAAAGGATGAAAGGACAAGTTTCAGACTTAGGGGAAAACACCTTGGGTGTTAGAACCCGATCTGGAAGAATGTGGATCCCTCTCTATGGGGATCTAAGGGAGAAAATCATGGATGAGGCTCACAAAACTCGATATTCCATACACCCCGGTGCCACGAAAATGTATCAGGATCTGAAGAAAGATTACTGGTGGCCGGGAATGAAGCGAGACGTGGCTAAGTACGTGAGCAAGTGCCTGACTTGTCTGCAAGTGAAGGCAGAGCACCAAAAGCCATATGGGAAGATCCAGCCTTTGGATATCCCTGAATGGAAATGGGAACACATCACAATGGACTTCATCACGAAGCTACCTCGCACGGCGAGGGGAAGCGACGCAATCTGGGTGATTGTTGACCGTCTAACAAAGAGCGCCCATTTCCTACCAATTCGTGAGACGTATTCCTCTGAGAGGTTGGCAGAGCTATTTATCAAGGAAATCGTGGCTCGTCACGGCGTGCCAGTGTCTATCGTTTCGGATAGGGACACGCGGTTTACGTCCAAGTTCTGAAGAGGTTTCATGACTCAATGGGGACTAGACTGCATATTAGTACGGC
This sequence comes from Flaveria ramosissima, assembly GCA_025215565.1. NCBI lineage: Eukaryota > Viridiplantae > Streptophyta > Magnoliopsida > Asterales > Asteraceae > Flaveria > Flaveria ramosissima. The sequence continues at coordinate 20,038,527 of CM046031.1, read as the reverse complement.
TTACCATCCCCAGACAGATGGTCAGTCGGAAAGGACGATCCAGACTTTAGAAGACATGCTACGAGCCTGTGTAATCGACTTTGGAGGAAGTTGGGATGAGCACTTACCGTTGGCGGAATTCTCGTATAATAATAGTTACCATGCCAGCATTGGTATGCCACCTTACGAAATGTTGTACGGTAGGAAGTGCAGAACGCCTGTGTTGGGGTGACATCGGGCAGAAGGAATTGGGGAGTCTTGAGGTGATTGAGGTCACAACTGAGAAGTTAGATAAGATTAAGGCGTTCATGAAAGCTGCAAAGGATCGCCAGAAGTCTTATGCTGATAAGAGGCGTAGACCGATAGAATTTGAAGTTGGTGACAAGGTTATGCTCAAGGTATCGCCCTGGAAGGGGATCATCAGGTTTCGAAAAAGGGGAAAGCTAAGCCCAAGATTCATAGGGCCATTCCGTATTATCGCAAGGGTAGGAGAAGTGGCATATAGATTAGAATTACCTGATGAGTTGAGTGGAATTCACCCTACATTCCACGTATCTCATCTCAGGAAATGTCTGGCAGATAATGATGCATTTGTACCATTAGAAGACATTGAAGTCGATGAACGGCTAAATTATGTAGAGCAGCCGGTGGCCATCCTTGATTGGAAAGAGAAGCACTTACGGAATAAAGTGGTTCCACTAGTACGAGTACAGTGGAGACACAGAAAAGGATCAGAATCTACGTGGGAGACCGAGGAGGAGATGAGGAAATTTTATCCTCAGTTGTTTGATGACTGACAGGTTTCGAGGACAAAATCTAAATAAGTGGGGGAGACTTGTAACACCCCGAAAAGTCGAAACGAGTCATTAAGGATAAAGGGCTTAAATAATGGGTATTTAATAAAAGAAGGAAATGGGTTATGGGCCAAATTGGGTTTATGGACAAGAGCCTAAGTGATTAAGGCCCATAATCAGCCCTTAACCTACCCAAATCAGCCTCCATCTCCATCATTACAACCCTAGCCACCAAAATTCATAGAGAGAGAAAGTAGAGAGAGAAAATGGAGAAAACTCAAGATTTGAAGCTTCTAAGGTGAAGAGATTGAAGATCTGGGTGTTGGAGCATCAAGATCTAAGAAAGAAGCAACAAATCCAGGTAAGAATCGACCTCTAAACCATTCTGTAGATCAAACCCGGATTCTAGGGTTTTGGGTTTTGAAAAGTTGCAAAGAATCGCATAAAGGTCACATTTTTACGTATGAAAACATGTATAAAGCTTAGATTTAGCCTCATGGATGATAAACTAAGAGACTGGACGTAAAAAGTTATGATTTTGGGTTAAAAACGGTCTGGTCCGTAATTTTTATGCGATCTGCGAAACTGTATGTTCATCCAGCGAATTTGCGTATTCAATCAGCGAAACTGTGGATCTTCCTGCGAAATTATAGTTTCGCAGGTAGTTTCGCAGACATGTTTTTCCAACGAAAGTTGGGCGAAACTGGCAGCAAAGCTGGCAGCGAAGATGCCAGCGAAACTGCCAGCGAAGGTGCTAGCGAAACTAGCAGCGAAACTGCTGGTGAAACTAGCAGCAAAACTGTTGGCGAACCTAGCTGCGAAATTGCTGATCTTGTAGCGAAATTAGCAGCGAATTTAGGTAGAAATTAACCCCTTTAAGTGTTAGCTATTCTGCAGGCTGTGTAGAGTGATCCTAGCCTTGTAAGCTTAGCCTAGAAGTTATTCGTGGTATCCAGGTGAGTTCTAGATCCCCTATTTATAAGTTTTCATGTTTTGAGGCTATTATGCATACTAAATTTATGTTTTTAAATGACCAAGATTTTAAGGGGTTTTAACAGGAAGAACGATTTTTCTATAAGTAAATGTGCTATATAAATGTTTAAATATAAAAACTTTTCGCGCTGACCTGGCAGCCCGGCCCCAGCCAGGGGTGTTGCTCCTTGGACCCCACTAGGGGCTGCTGCCCCTAGGACCCCGCTGTCAGGGGCTGCCGCCCCCGAACCCCCACTGTCCCGCGGCGGTTCGGTTATGTTTTATGATGATTTTACTTGGCATGATGTGTACTTAATAAGTTAAGTATTATATTTATTAAAGAGAAAGATGATATTAATGAAAAGCGAAACTTAATGAATGTTACCCCCGGGCCCGTTTGATGATGAAAAGTCTTGCAAGCACTATGATAGACTTCACTTATGTGAGTCTGATGTATGATGATGGATCCGTATTCATGAGCGGGCTATGTGCTTTGCAGTGTGGATCAACTGTCGGGGGTTAGCTACCGTTTTCATGTGTACCGACAGGGATTGGCATTTGTTGTCAATCAACATGGAGCTCTTGCTTTGTGCAATCTCGTTTATGATGAAAGTGAAAGATAATGAATAAATGAAAGATAATGAACATGCTTATTATGATGCAAGTAATGTTATGTACTATGATATATGCATGGTCATTATATGAAGGATAAAGTTTATATTTTCTTATATTATTTAAAACTAGAACTCACTCAGCGAAGCTGACTTTTATGCATAATAGTTGGCAGGTAAACGCTGATGCTGAGGATGGCACATGGAGCTACTTGGGGAGCTATGGATGGCATTTATTTATGAAATCTTTATTGTAATTTAAGAACAAGTAACATGTTTTGTTTGAAATTAAAGGACAAATGTATGAGTACAATATGGTTTCTAAGTTTTAAATGAATGTCTAATTATTTCCGCTGCAATGTTTTATTATTAAACTGATTTTATGCTATGATTAACCAACTGTGAGGCTTCCCGGGAACGGGGCCTTACAGTTTGCTTGTTTCACTAGATTTGTCAGTTTTTGCTGATTAGATCTACTGTTTTTAAGCAAATTGTTTTTGAGTTAATCAATTAAAACAGTGAATTGTCTTTCAGCGAGTACTGTTTCATTGCTTGATTAACTTAGATCAATATTCAAATCAATTGAATAGTAGATCTGGTTTATTGATTGACATTCATCAATTGTTCAAGTTTATTTGAACAAATACATTAACAAAATCTTTGATTTGATAAGATTGACTGATTTGTGACCACAATCGCTTAATTTTTGTTAATTAAGTTTTGTCACTAATTAGTTCATTACTTAAAAGATACTCCACAATAGTTAAATATTATATTTTTAACTAAACATGAGTAACTTTGGTGGATCATCATACTAACCTCTAAAGTTGGAAACAAAAGCAGATTTTGAATCCTGGAAAATCAAGTTCTAGAATCATGTGAATTATATAGATTCTGACTTATGGGTGTCAATAACTGAAGGTTCTTATATTCCACCCACTCTTGGGCCAGATTATAATGACAATAATCAACCCATAAGTACAAAGGATTTGTCATCTGATGATATTAAGAAAGTCAAAGTTGATATTAAAGCATACAGCTTGCTTAGTATGGCTTTACCTGAAGAAATATTAATCAGATGTGAGAATTATAAAACAGCAAATTTCTTGTGAAAGATTCTTCATACACTCTCTGAAGGGAGTGATGAAATCAGAAGCATTAGGAAAGACACCCTTCGTTCACAATATGAAACCTTTCATCATATTGAGGGTGAATCAATTCCTCAACAACTCCATAGATTCATGAAACTTGTAACAGAGATGAATATCTTGGGGTTGAAATATACAAATGAGGAATTAAACAAAAAGATGCTCCATACTTTCCCTGAATGTTGGAAGCAAACTGTGTCCATGTTCAAGAACACCATTGACCTCAAAGCAACTGGTTTAGATACATTGGTAACTAAAGTTGAGGCTCTTGAAATGGATGAAAAATCAAGAAACAAGAGTGTGAGAACACATGTCTCACCGTATCACTTTAAAGTGGAAGTGCCATCATTTCTAACAATGATAGTGATAACTCTTGTACTTTGAGTGAAGATGAAGAGGAAGTAAGTTTCTATGCATCAAAGCCTTCAAAGAAATCTTCTCAAAGTAAGTCAAGAAAAGAAAAAAGGAAGAACTGATGATAAAAGAGATACATCTACATCATCAGCAAAGTCATCATCAAATAACAACCAAACAGAGCCTATCACTGTCATTCTAGACTCAGAAGAACAAAAAGCAGCCTTTGCAGCTTTCAGTTCAAGTTTTCAAGCTTACCTGGGAAGCTCCTTAACATTTGCCAACATTTGCCAGCAAGACTTGGAAGAACTACATCCAGATGTAGTAGAAGAGATGGATTTACAATGGCAAATGGCAATGATTGCTTATAGAGCCAAACAATGTCTTAGGAGAAATAAAAATTTGGCTGCAGCAAGTAAATCATCAAAGATTGGTGTGGGTAAGTCAAAGGTAAGATGTTTCAAATGCACTCTCTATGGATATTTCTCTAGAGAATGTAATCAACAATCAAATCCTGACTTGACACAATATCAGCAGCACCAGTCTCACTACCCATCATCATCTCAAATATCTTTTAGACAACCACAACTGACCAACTCATCCCCACCAGCCACAAATATATCAGCGGAACAAGTAACTCTAAATAAACTGGGCTGATCAAACTTCAAGATGGAACCTGTGACTGGAGTATGTATGAGAAGGAAGTCTTGGAAGAAAATCAAGCTTTAATGGCTCACATGGAAAACAAAGTTCCACTCATGGCTAGAGAGGTAAGAGATAGGTTATGTTCATCAATATGTGTTGAGGAAGTTAAAAGATATAGAGTCCATGCTCAACAACTGGCTGATAAAGTTAAAGAAACAATGATTTTGAATGAATCTCATGTAAGAGAACATAAATTATATCAAATCAAAATTAACTCTTTACAAAAGGATTTAGATAAACTTGGTTTAAAAAATTACAGTTTAAAAGCACAAGTTGAACATTTGACCACTTCCTTAACTTAATCCATGGCTGATCATGCATCAACTGAAGTGAAACTTCAGAAGTTTCAACTTTCATCTCAGCAATATGAGAAATTATTAAATTCTCATATTGAATCAAAGAACAGGTATGGGTTAGGGTATAATGCTGTGGCACCTCCTATAAATAATAATTACTCACCTTTACCTGAATCCATGACAAATAACTTGTCAAATCATTTTATGCCAAGCATCAAGTTTGAAACAAACTCTAATCAACAAGTTAATTAAAATGAAACTGAGGTGAATGAAACTAAGTCTTCTGAATCAGGAAATATTAAACAAAATGACTCAGAATTTGACTTTGATGAGTGTGATGACTTGGATGATTCTGATAAACATGATGATGATCAACTGGACATTGGTAAGAATGTTGCTTTTGAAACAATCATTCCTAAATTTATTGAAGAAACAAATTTGCCATATCCACCAAAACAAAGAAACATGTTGAAGACTATTTGCAAGAGAATAGCTCAGCTAAATAAAGGTCTGCAAGAACTTCATCAGCAACAAAAACCTTCAAAGGAAGAAATTGAAAAGTGTGCATCTACTGAGGATGTACACACATCTTCCATAGAAAAAGAAAAGAAGAAACAATCAGCAGATCTTAAGCAACAGAAGAAACCTTCTTCAGTAGGAGATCTGCGGAAAACCAAATCTACTAATTCAGTAGATGATCTGCGGAAGGGAAAATCAGCAGCAAACAAATCAAAGCCACAAAAGCTGAAAAAGGATAAATCAACTGCAAAATTGGAGAAGGATGCAAAGCCTTAAAAGTTGACAAAGAAGATGAAAGTAAGTGATTCTGACAAAGAATCAGAGGAAATGTATTGCAAATGGTATGATATGAAAAACCACAATAGTAGTTATTGTTCTATTTGCAATATGAACAATCACATAACATCTGTCTGCTACTGACTTAGATTCTTTTTGCAGGAATAAAGGTATTGCAAGACAATTCAATGCACCAGGAACTCCACAACATAATAGAGTTGTTGAAAGAAGAAACATAACACTTATTGAAGCAGCAAGAACAATGCTAGCTGATTCACAATGCCAATTACCTTTTGGGCTGAAGAAGTGAATACAACATGCAATGTTCAAAATAGGACCTTGATTGTCAAAGAACATAATAAAAAACCTTATGAGCTTTTTTTTAAAAGAAAACCTTACATAGGATATCTTAGAGCTTTTGGGTGTCATGTATTTGTTTTAAACACAAAAGAACAATTGGTAAAATTTTCAGAAAAAGCCTATGATGGTTTCTTTGTTGGATATTCTTGAACATCTAAATCTTTTAGGATCTACATTCCACAACATAACATTATAGAAGAAACTCCTAATGTATCATTTGATGAATCTTTATTTTCTAAATCAGTTAAAGGATCATCATGGTTGTTTGATATAGATGCACTCACAGATTCATTTAACTCTGGTTATTTGAACAATGCAGGTCATGCAGATACATGTTATCCATTTGTTCCTCCAAACTTGAATGAAGTGTCATTGTCTGTTGATCCTCCAAGAATACAAACTTCAAGTATCTTGTAACAAGGAACTACAACTAATCTCAACAATGCAGTTAATGTAGCACAAGAGCAGCATAATGGATCTACATCCTCAAATGAGAACACTTCATCAGCAGCTGCTACCTCTGCATCCGCAGATGAGTGTCCTTCATCAGCAGCTGCTACCTCTGTAGATATTCAAAACATTGGAGATGCTCATCATATCCCTTCCATGGATGTTCCTGTAACTCCTATGGAAGAACAAAATGCTTTCGGAGAAGTTCCTGCGGAAGATACTAATGATGCACCTGATGTTCAAACTCAGGAAGATCACTTCGTACCCAATGATGAACAGGAGGAACACTTTGACTACTTCCTAAATTCATCAGCTGGATTGGATCCATCTGCATCAATGAATATGACTAACTTGGAATCATCTATTCTAGTTGAATCTACTCCTAAAACAAGAATTCATAAGACTCATCCAATAAACAACATTATTGGTGATCTTGATAAAAGAACAACAAGAAGCCAAGGTGCAACTACAAACATCTGTCTTTTCACTTGTTTTCTTTCACAGGTGGTTCCTCCAAACATCACAGCTGCTCTAAAGGACAATAGCTGGATTGAAGCTATGCAAGAAGAGCTTCAACAATTCAGAAAGCAGAAGGTCTGGAATCTAGTTGATTTACCTGAAGGCAAACATCCAATTGGAGCTAGATGGCTCTTCAAAAATAAACTAGTGACAGGGGTATAATTGTGAGAAACAAAGCAAGGTTGATTGCACAAGGTTACACACAAGAAGAAGGGATAGACTATGATGAAGTTTTTGCACCACTTGCAAGAACTGAAGCCATAAGAGTATTCCTAGCATATGCATCATATAATAAGTTCACTGTCTATCAAATGGATGTCAAATGTGCTTTCTTATATGGGAAAATTGATGAAGAAGTCTATGTAGCACAACCTTCTGGATTTGAAGATCCTCATTACCCACACAGGGTATACAAGCTTGACAATGCTTTGTATGGTCTTCATCAAGCACCAAGAAAATGGTATGAAATATTATCATCTTTCTTGATCAAGCATGGATACAAAAGGGGAACCATTGATCAGACTCTCTTTCTCAAACAAGAATATCAAGATCTCTTAGTTGTTCAAATTTATGTTGATGACATTATATTTGGATCAACTAACAAGAGATTATGTGTAAGCTTTGAAGAGTTGATGAAATCTGAGTTTCAGATGAGTTCAATGGGAGAATTAACTTTCTTCCTTGGTCTACAAGTTCATCAGAAGACAGATGGCATTTTCATCAATCAAGAAAAGTACATACATCAAATATTGAAGAAGTACAACCTTTCTAATACATCTTCATGCAAAACACCAGCCTCAACAATTGATAAGATTGTACATGATCCTACAGGAAAAACTATTGATCAAACATTATATAGATCAATGATAGGATCACTTATGTATTTAACTGCCAGCAGGCCTGACATTATGTTTGCTATGTGTGTTAGTGCTAGGTACCAATCAGATTCAAAAGAGTCTCATCTGAATCCTGTGAAGAGAATTTTCAGATATCTCAAAGAAAAACCAGCCTTTGGAATTTGGTATCTAAAGGATGGTGACTTCACTCTCTACTCATATTCAAATAGTGACTTTGGAGGATATAACAACAACAGAAAATCCACAACTAGTAGATGTCAATTCATAGGACCAAGACTAGTTTCATGGCAGTGCAAGAAGCAAACAAATGTATCTGTATCCACAGCTAAGGCTGAGTACATAGTTGCTTCAGTCGGTTGCTCTCAAGTCCTTTGGTTGCAAAACCAATTACTTGATTATGGTTACAATTTCCTTCAGACTCAAATTTACATTGACAATTCAGTTGCTATGTTTATAACTGCTAATCCAGTGCAACATAGTAAAACAAAACATATTAAAATAAGATATCATTTTTGAGAGATTGCTCAGAAAAAGGTTTGATCAAGTTAGTCAAAGTGGATACAACAAATCAGCTTGCTGATTTATTCACTAAAGCCTTTGATTCAGTTAGATTTAATTTTCTAATTGAGTCTCTGGGAATGATTAACTTAGATTAATCATTATGAACAAATAAAGAAAAGCATGTGTTTGTCCTTGTATATAGTAATAAAAAAATAATATAATAAAAAAAATTATTGTCTTTCTTTCTGTGTCTTTTAATTCAGCATGACATAATTCAGCATGAGATTTGTATGGAAAATGATAGTATACTATACCTTTGCTTCTTCTTGAATTCTAAAATATCATTAAAATCTGATTAACTTTGTTGATATGTGAGTAGGTTCATCTTGAGTGGAAACTACACTAAGAGCATGCCAAATATAATGCAAAGTGACTGTTTGTGGGAAACTTCATTTTGAGGATACAGCAAGTGAGTCTTATTCTGATGTCAAAAAATCACTCATCTAAGCACACTATGTACCAACACTTTATGATATCTATCTTTGCAAATCATATTTCCTCTGTTTTGTGTAAACAAAGACCTGGGTGTATGATCACCATGGTATACATTTGTAACCGGCTGGTGAAAAGATCATGATCCTCATCATCCCTCTGTTTTGTGTAAACAAAGACCTGGGTTAAAGGCACGTCTATTTTACGGAAGTAAAGACCTGGTGACCTGATGATGATCATATCTAAGCTCTCAAAAGAATCCTTTGTGATCAACTGTATATTAAATTTAGGGCTTTTACATCATTGCATCAATGAGATTACAAATGCATCTCAAGATAGAACTTATAACTTAAAGTACATAGTTTCTAAGTGTGAAAAAGTGATGATGTTAGTGCTCTAAGAAATATTAACATGTTGTCTTTAGTTGTCTTTTAATAATTTGTAATAGTATAGGGACTAGTTTTGTAATTAGTTAGTTCCTTTACTTTTTGTTTCATTATAAATAGCTTAGACTTACAGCTATTAGGAAAGAGTTGTATTCGAACCTGCTTACATACTTTGTAATTGTCCTTGCTTGATATTAATGAAACTCTGAATTTTGTTGATATCTTGCTTGATTTGATTACTTTGTTTGTATTTCATTGAATTGTGTTCATAAATCATCATAGATTGATACATTTGATCCTATCAAATGGTATCAGAGCTGTTGGTAAGCTGTTAGTGATTGATTTTTGAAGTTTGTCGAACTTTAAAAACTCAAAAATCTCACTGAATCTGTGATTGATATACAATTCAATTGAAAATTTGTGAATTTCAGTTGTGTTTCATCATTAGAAACATGATTTGAATCACAATTAGCAGTTAAATTCATCAAATTCAAGTCAATTTGTTGAATTTGTGTTCGAAAAAGGTTTACATTTTTCGGACTGAAAATCTCAAAATTGATTGATTTGTTGTTGATTTTGAAAGAAATTGATGTTAGAAGAATCATTATCGGCATAAAACACACTTAATTGGAAAGTTTCAATCGAATTCATCAACATTTGAAGAATTCAGAAGATTTGAGTTAGTTACATTCATATGAACATGATGATGAACATGATGAATGTGGCGCATGAGCTGGGATTGACTGAAAAAATTGTCTAAGTGTTAGGCGTTTGAAAACTTTTTAGGCGCATTAACACTGTGTGGACTTTTTTAGTTCAGACGTTTGACTATTGTTGAAGAGAAAATGGCCAGACGCATCATCATTGTTGAGACGGATTAGAACTGTTTAGGCGTTTGACAACTGTTGAGGCGCATGACAACTGTTTAGGCGCATCTCAACTGTTCAAACATTTTATAACTGTTTGGACGTATCAACCTTGGGCGTTTTGGAAAATTTTCTAAGGCATTCCCTTAGACGTCTCTCAACTCAGGCGCATCAACTGTTTGGGAGTATAGTCACTGTTCAGGCGTATCACCTTTGACACTTAGAATTTTTTTTTTAAGAAATTTTTTTCAAAAACTTTTGCATTTATTTTCTTAATTCAAAATCTAAGAAAAACAATAAAAATATAAGAATGGTGAAATCAGAAGATTCTGAAAATAGAGTTCCAAAACTTAAAAATAGAGTTGATTTAAAAAATTGGTCTCTTAGGCTAAAACAGCATTTTAATTCCATTGACACTGATCTTTGGAAATCTATAGAAAAAGGACCATACATTCCTATAATCACTGATGGGCCTGACAGAGGATTTGTTTATACCAAAGATTCTCCAGAACCCTATCCTGAAGATGGTCTTCAAGGAGATGATTTAAAAAGAGTAAAGAATGATATCAAAGCATATTCCTTGATGTGTAAAGGACTACCTTTGGAAGTTCTTGCAAGGCTTGATGCATATCAAACTGGATATACTCTATATAAAGCCTTAAAGATCATTTGTGAAGGAGGCAAGGAGATTCAAAATCTCAAGAAACAAAAGTTGAAAAGACAATTAGAATTGTTTCAACATTTGTCTGGAGAAACCATAAATCAGATGATGAACAGATTTGTTCAACTTACAACTGAGATGTCAACAGCTGGTATTAAGCCTGATCTTGAAGATCTAAATCTCAGACTACTCAATGCTTTACCCTCATCATGGAAACAAACAGTTACCTTACTAAAGCATACTGAGAAGTTCCCTATGGATCTAGATCTACTTGTTGCAAAGATAGAATCAGTAGAGATTGATGAAAGCTCAATGAACAATGATAGAGCAGCATCAATGTCTCAGTATCAGTTTGTTGCTTCTCCTGCAACCACTATTGATAATGCATTTATGGCAAAAAGTGAGAAAAGTACAGAAGAAGAGGGAGATTTGTTTGTTGGAGCAGGATTTTTACTGACTCATCATTTACCAGTGCTCCTGCTTATACAACTCAGTCTCATTCTCAATATCCTCCTAAATCTCAGTCACAAACATCAAATGTTCAAACAGAGACTTCTTCATCTAACTCTGCTAAATCTAGCAAAGTTAAAGATGTGATAAACATCCTATTAGAGGATGAAGAGTCTAAAATTGCATTCACTGCATTTATGGCTTGTTTTCAAGCATATCAAGGTAGCCATTTAACTCAATTAGATTTTGTTTTGCAGGATTTGTTTGAGATGGATCCTGAAGATGTTGAAGAGATGGATTTAAACTGGCAGATGGTGATGATTGCCTACAGGACACAAAAACATTCATATGTCAACAAGAAGTACAAGCCAAGTGCTAACAAGACTGTTGGATTTGACAAGTCAAAATCTAGATGTTTTAACTGTAATAGTTATGGACACTTCTCCAGAGAATGCAAAGCTCCAAGGAACAATGGAGGAAATGCTCAATCAAGTTCTAGCAATCAAAGGTTTCAACCAGCTCAGAAGACTTTTCAAAAGTCTTATCAAAGTCTTCCTATGCCTGAGCTTAAAGATGAAACAAATCATCTGATGAAACCAAGAAGCTTTAGTAGTCAGCATTAAAGATGGTTATGATTGGAGTGCATATGCAGAACAGTTTACTAATGATTTAACATCAAGTTTATCTCTTGTTGCAGAAATCCAGGGAAAAGATTGGTCAGAAACAATGATCCAAAGGTGGAAAGTGAGAATGAAGAAGATGACTATTATTGGAGTAACAGATCTGATCCTAAGGAGGATACTGATGAAGTAGCTCTAATGGCACAGTCTGATCAACCTAAGGTTGACACTTCATCTTCAAAATCTGAAACCTTATCTCCAAAATTTCTTGAAATACCATCTGAAGTGAGAGAAAAACTATGCACTAAATCATGCTATGAACATGTTGAACACTATAGAAACTACTCATTCAAAATCTGTGAGAAGCTAAAACAAGAAAAATCTATGCATAGCAAACTAAAATCTGATCATAAAACAGCAGATCAAAAGATTATCTCTCTTCAAACTTCATGGAACAAAACTATAAAAGATTTAGAAATTGTTTCTAAACAATTGGAAGAGATGACCAAAAATCTTGAACAGGAGAAGATAGCAGCTGCTACTCAAATGGATCTGGCTAAAGTAAAAAGTTCAAAAATGATTTTTGAAAAACTGGTAAGTGAAAGAAAAGATAAACAAAAAGCAAGGTTAGGTTTCACTCATGAACCTATGCCTGAATCTATTACAAACACTCTACCAGAGAACTTCAATACACATGATCATTCTCCTGAGAATAAAGCTAAACTTAAAGCTTTCGAGATCAAAAACAAGAATTCAGAAGAAGAAAAGGAAAATGTTCAAGTGTTTGTTGAAAAAGATCAAGAAAAGATTAAAAATGGTCATCCAATCAAGATAAAATCTTATGAACCAAAACAAACAAAACAAACCACTTTTGATCAAATTGATGTTGTATTAGAAGAAGTGAAAGTTCAAAGCAAAGATAAACAATAGGTAGGAACATCAGAAGATTCAAACACCATTAATCTGAAACAAGTTCAATCAGAAAAGGAATCTTCTTCTGACGATGTTCAATATGAAAGTAAACCAGTTCTTCTAAATCAAAGAATCAAAGAAGAAGAAAGAAATCATCAAAAACAACATCTGAACAAAACAAAAGTTCAGAAAATTTGATCAAAGCAACAAATCATGCAACAAAACTTAAACCGATAAAATTTGTGTCAGCTGGTTTGTTAAATATGAATTCTCTTCAAAACAACAAAGTAAAAATTATGAAAAAATCTCACTCTGATCTGAAATCAAGTTCAGATTCTAAGACTTCTGCTGTAGCAAAAAGATTTGTTCCTAATGCATTCAAGAAGGAGGTTCATGTTAAACAAATGCAAAATAATTTGGCACAAAATCAAACTGTGAAAATGAAAGACAAAGATTAACTATTTGACACCAAAATCAAACATTGTGTCAATGTCAAAAGTTAACAAAAAGTTGTTTTAACTCCACAAAAGTACTGTGAAATTTGTGATATGAAAAATCACAATACTGCTGAGTGCTACTTCAACAAGTACTGTCACATATGTGACATGAGAAATCATTCCACAACAGATTATTATTTTAACAAATATTGTACTTATTGTGATGAAAAGACTCACAATACTGCAAATTGTTATTTTAGAAATAGATCTCTTACTAGAGGATTTGCAAATTCAAACATGAGCAAAGGTTATGTTAATCCTCAATATTTGAGAAATCAAACTGATGGATTTCAAAAATTCACTAATCAACCTTCCTTAGGTTTGAGATCATTTCAAAGAACAATTATGTGAGATCTAAACAAAATATACAAGAAAAGTTCATACCAAGATCTGTAAGGATGACTAATAAAAATGTTAGTCATCAATACATTTCAAAAGTTAATCAAGCAAATGATATGAATGTTCTCAAAAATAAATCAAACAATTTTCAAAACAATTTCCAAACTAAAATTGGTAAATTCATCAAGAATAAACCTGATTTGAATAATCTTCATTACAAACAATTTACAATTGTTGATAAATTTGGAAAACCCAAGACCATCTCGGCTTGGGTAGATATCTCAACTTAATTTTCTTGTTGTGCAGGTACGCCCAAAAGACCACTCAATACATGGTATGTGGATAGTGGGTGTAGCCGGCATATGACAGGCAATCCTGCCTTGTTACAAGATTTTAAGTTAAAAGATGGAACACACGTCGCCTTTGGTGGTGATGCTGGAGGAAAAATAACCGGAGAAGGAACAGTATCAAATGGGATAATAAGCTTTGATAAAGTCAACTTTTGTTCACAGTTGAACTTTAATCTTTTAAGCGTATCTCAAATATGTGATAAATCATATTCTGTTCTATTTGATGATTCATTCTATTATGTTTTGAAGCCAGGTTCTAAAATAAGCAAAGATTGGGTGATTGTTACAGCTGAAAGAGATAGAGATGTATACAAGGTGGATATGTCTCAAGTTGATCCTTCAACTGAAACAACATGCCTAATTGCTAAGGCATCAAATGATGAAAGCCAGCTTTGGCATAGACGTCTCGGACATTCAAATTTCAAGAATATGAACAAGCTAGTAGCAGGAAATCATGTCATTGGACTTCCATCTAAGAAGTTTGCAACAACTGATCACTGCTCAGCATGTTTGAAGGGAAAGCAACACAGAGCGTCTTATAAGTCCAAGCTCATAAACTCAACATCCAAACCTCTTCAAATGTTACATATGGACCTTTTTAGACCAACAAATGTCAAGAGTATTGGACGAAAATCATATTTTTTAGTTATCATTGATGACTATACAAGATTTTCATGGGTTTTCTTTTTATATGCCAAATCTGAAACGGTTGATTCACTAAAAGAATTTATCATTAAAGTTGAAAATCAATTAGAAAATAAAGTGAAAATAATAAGAAGTGATAATGGAACGGAATTCAAAAATGCTAACATTGAAATGTTTTGTGCACGGAAAGGGATAGCTCATCAGTTCAGTGCTCCCAGAACTCCTCAACAAAATAGAGTTGCTGAAAGGAAGAATAGAACACTGATTGAAGCTGCTCGTTCTATGTTCGCTGATGCAAAAATTCCTATCACTTTTGGGATGAAGCTATATCAACTGCGTGTTTCACTCAGAACAAAATCTTAATTGTGAAAGATAAAATGAAAATTCCATATGAGTTAATGTTTGGCAGGAAACCAAACATAAACTTTAAAATCATTTTTTGTTTCTGTTATGATTCTTAATTCAAATGATCAATTAGGAAAATTTGAAGCAAAATCTGATAATGGATTTTTCGTTGGATACTCATCTGTTTCAAAAGCCTATCGAGTATACAACTCTAGGACAAATACAATTCTTGAAACATTCAACGTTAAATTTCTGGAAAATTCTTTTCCATCAGTTTCAAATGGTCCTACATGGTTATTTGATTTAGATTCATTATCAAACTCTCTTCAATCTAACTTGTTTAATCAATTAGATTGTCTTGATTCTACAGGTAAGAAGAACTCTAGAGGAGATCTTGGATCTTTCAGTGATGATTCAGATTCTAATGACCCAGATGATTCTAGCTCAGACTACCCATTCTTATCATTTGTCAAGGACTCAACAATACAAGTCGATGAAAATAATCATGATAATACAGTTTCAGATCATTCAGTTTCAATTGATTAGGAAGGATCACAACATATTCCTAATGATGGTAATGAGTTTGTGATACCTGAGTCTGGAACATCATCCATCTCTGGTGATGTAGTTGATACTGGTAACTTTGATTACTTTATTAACTCACCGACTCAAGTTCCAAACTTCAATCCACATTCTTCTACTTTGGTACATGAGCTTTCCAACTTGAACCAAACAAATCTGGATGTTAATGTTCGATGTGATGAGATTCCAACATCTCGTATTCACAAGAATCATCCAATTTCTCAGATTATTGGTCCATTGAATGAGAGAACAACAAGGAGTAAATCAGAACAAGCAAACGTGTGCTTATACTCTTGTTTTCTTTCTCAAATTGTTCCTAAAAATGTTACCGAAGCATTAAAGGACAATGGTTGGATAGAAGCCATGCAAGAAGAATTACTTCAATTTCGCAAACAAGAAATGTGGAATTTGGTGGATCTACCTGAAGGAGAAAATGCAATAGGCACGAAATGGCTATTTAGAAATAAGACTGATGATCGTGGTGTTGTAATAAGGAACAAAGCGAGACTAGTTGCACAAGGATACACACAGGAAGAAGGAATAGATTATGATGAAGTGTTTGCACCAGTTGCAAGACTTGAATCCATTCGAGTTTTCCTGGCTTATGCTTCATTCATGAAATTAAAGGTGTATCAAATGGATGTAAAGGGTGCATTTCTATATGGTCCTATCACTGATGATGTGTTTGTGAAGCAACCTCCAGGCTTTGAGGATGCATAATTTCCACATCGAGTATATAAGCTGAGTAAAGCTTTATATGGACTTCATCAAGCCCCTAGAATTTGGTATGAGACGTTATCACAACACTTAATCCAACATGGATACATAAGAGGGAAAATTGATCCAACTTTATTCATAAAGAAGGATAATGTTGATCTCTTATGTGTACAAGTGTACGTTGATTACATCATATTTGGTTCTACCAGTCCAAAATTGTGCAATGAATTTGAAAAAATCATGAAATCTCGGTTCCAAATGAGTTCTATGGGAGAGATTAATTTCTTTCTTGGACTTTGTTGGGTCTAAAAAGGATAGTCTATTTTATCAACATAGTCCAAGTCAACAAAGGTACATAGTCCAAGTCAAAAAAAGTTAACGTCATGGTCATAGTCAACATAAAAGGCAAATAAAGCATTCGAGACAAAGACCCGAGACGAGATGTTGAAGATATATTGTGACTAGGATGTTTGTTGTAATAAATATATTTTGTGTCAACAAAATATATTTAATCTAGTTTTATTTTATTTGTAATTTTCCCTAATTAGTCTAAGTATAAGGGCTTAATGTGTAATTAGTGGATTTTATATTCACTATATAAGGATAAAGTAATTAGGGTTTAGGTGCTTGAAAGAGAGCCAAGGATTGGGAGGTTTTCATGTAAACAATATTCTTGCAATCCTTATGGATCAAATTGAGGATTTTCATTGTATTATTGAGTGTTCTTCCTTGTTCATCAAGATTATATGTCATTTTGATCCAAAATCTTCACAATTTCCATTGATTCAAGTGTTTGTGGACCTACAATTTGGTATCAGAGCCTAATTGAGATCCATCTTGAATCAAATGTGAAGATTTGTTACTGTTTTCACACTCACGAACACACAAATATGCTTCTGCTTTATTTGATCTTCAAGAATTCAATTAATACAACCCCGGTTTGACGTTTTCTACTCCTTAAACACTTCCTTGTTCACTCCCAAGCCTTATCAAAATCAAAACTCCACTACCAGTCTACTCTTTCAAACATATAACTGATTACACTTAAACTAACGATCTCCAAATCAAAACCGGTTACAATCTCAACGCTCATCTCCCTCTTCCTTCTTGTTCGATCACAAGGCATTATGAGGAATCAAATGTGGTTTCGTGAGGTGAGTGGATTACGGGGGCACACCAACGAGTTGGTGCGGTAGTGGTGGCGCAGGAGCAATGGTTCTAGGTTGCAAGGGTGCAACAACAGTTTAGGGGGCACAACAAGGGTTGGTTCTATTGTGAAGGCGCAGAATGGGCCGATATTTCACAGCAAGCAGTTTAATTGAGCACAAACATTAGCTGCCGGAGGAAGTTCAGAAATTGTTTTGGTATAGGCTGCAGTTTTGGTGAGGTGATTGATGTTGTTATCAAAATGGTGGTGAGGAGGCAAGGCTACAGTTGGTTGTGTTGTGAGAAACAAGGGTTAGTTTTGTCTACGGGTAGAAGCTGTTTGAGGGGGTAGGAGGAAGGAGGGTGCAGTGTGTTATTGGATGGGTTAATGGAGTGTGGTAGTGATAAGAGGGGCTGCACTAAGACGATGAGTGGGAAGTTTAGGATTATTGGGATGATTATGGCTGTTTTGGGAGTGTTTGAGAGCGTGGTTGGAGCTTTGAGGCTTTTGAGGGTTGTTTGAGCTGATATAGATGATCAAGAGACTGCTCAAGATTTATTTAGATTAGATTGAGTGCTTCTAGATGTGGGCTAGTGTTTTGCGAAATTCACAACTGTTTAGGGCCTACTTGAGTGATGATGAGAATGGTGAGGTCGAAAGTAAGTTTAAAAACAATAACTTGAATGCTATTATTGTGATTCTACAGTAGCTTGTGGTTTATTATGAATGTAACAGTGGAAGGGCTGCTGCATATTCATTTGATAATAAAAGAGGTTTGAGACTGATATTGTTTAGTATGGTAGGTTATAAAGATTTTGTTTGTAAAGCAGGCTGCTGATTTGCGATGTTGTCTGTTGATTCTTTTGGTGCGTTGGATGGCTGGGGTTGTTTTTGTTGAGATTTTGGGCTGCATAGAGGCTGTGTTCAAAAGGTTTGAAAAAGGTTGCAGGATGATTTTATGTTGCGACTGCCTGTTGTTTGTTTGATATTGGTGAGCTAGGCTGCAGCAAGTGTCAATAAATGGTTTGATTAGAGGCTGCAACAAGATGTATGGGCTGTTTGTGAATGTTAAAATGTGTGCAAGGGTGATTGCAGCTATTTTGTTGCTGGTGATTATTGAGTGATGGTTGTAGGGGGCTGTTTTGGTTCGATTGAGGGCTGCACAAAGGTTTAGAGTCTGCACAAATATGGTTAAGAGGTGTTTGAGGGCTGCAGATTGTGGCTATGGTTAGAGGTTATTTGGGGGTTGTTGTAGTTGTGATGATATGATCGATGCAAAGGGCTGAAAGGGGCGCACTTTTGGATGTTTTGGTTTATGATGGGTGCAAATCGTTTGGATGAATGCAGCAGGGAAGTTGTTTGAACAAGTGTGCAGCCGAGTGAAATGAATGAAGAGCAACTAGGGCGTTTTGTAAAGGTTAGAGGCTACTTGGGTGTTGTATTGTTAATGGTTATGGCTGCAAAATGGTTTTGACAACATTCGGAAAGCTTCAATCTAGAGGGAGAATGATAATCATTCTTTAGTTGACTTCTCGGTGTTGAATTTGATTGAAGACGTTGATAATGATAGACTAAGGGGGAGTATTGTTGGGTCTAAAAAGGATAGTCTATTTTATCAACATAGTCCAAGTCAACAAAGGTACATAGTCCAAGTCAACAAAAGTTAACGTCATGGTCATAGTCAACATAAAAGGCAAATAAAGCATTCGAGACAAAGACCCGAGACGAGATGTTGAAGATATATTGTGACTAGGATCTTTGTTGTAATAAATATATTTTGTGTCAACAAAATATATTTAATCTAGTTTTATTTTATTTGTAATTTTCCCTAATTAGTCTAAGTATAAGGGCTTAATGTGTAATTAGTGGATTTTATATTCACTATATAAGGATAAAGTAATTAGGGTTTAGGTGCTTGAAAGAGAGCCAAGGATTGGGAGGTTTTCATGTAAACAATATTCTTGCAATCCTTATGGATCAAATTGAGGATTTTCATTGTATTATTGAGTGTTCTTCCTTGTTCATCAAGATTATATGTCATTTTGATCCAAAATCTTCATAATTTCCATATTTACACATAACCCCCTAGACTATATATTTAGACTAAAACATGACTCAAAGAAAGTAAAATATATTTTGTTCACACAAAATATATTTATTACAATAAAACTCCTAGTCATCTAAATCTTCAACGTCTCGTCTTGGTTCCTCATCTCGAACGTGTCGGGTTTAACTTTTGTTGACTTTGACCGTGACGTTGACTTTGGTTGACTTTCACTGTGTTGATAATATAGACTATCTTTTACAGCTCCAACAATACTCCCCCTTAGTCTATCATTATCAACGACTTCAAACGAAATCAGCATCGAGAAGTCAACACTAGAAAGATCATCAATTTGAATCTTTCTGAATCTGATGAGAAAGATTTTTCATCTCATAAGCTCCCCCTATTTATATGCTCCCCCTTTTCGAGTGCAAACTTTACAAGGATATTAGAACAAGTTTCCCAAATCTCTAATCTTGAGTGCTTTAGAAGATGTAGGAGGAGGATTCCTAGCTCGGTATCTTCTGCAAACTTGAGGAACAGGTTCTCTGATCAGGTACACTGCTCAACTGATGATCGGCCATCACTTAAAGCAAAAATCTGAAACACATTCACAAACACAATCTCGACATTTCTAATTAGATCATTTCATTTTAACAACATAAACCCGTGTTTATCTGTGTTTGAAAACAAGCGATCTCGTGTTAGTTTGTGCTCAGTTTGTATGAAATGCATGAAAAATAATAAAATGTAATCAGCATAACTTGGAAGACCTAAATGAATATTGAAATGAAAATTTATTATAATTTTTTTTATTATATACATATATTATAACATTTTTTTATCTATATGTATATTTTTTTTTGTTTTTGTTTTTTTGTTTTTTTTTGTTTTCTTTTTACTTGTTTTTTTTTAAACCGAGAACTGAATCGATCATGAGATCATATCCTCAAGATATACTTTAGCACAAAGATAAACTTAATCATCGACAAGCAATGAGATCACACTGATAACTGAATCTAATCACAGTCTTTAAATGATTTTGAAATTCTCAAACAGATCAATAACGATTGCTGATATGTTTGTCCACTTAAACCCATGCTCTATCTTTTTCAACAAGCAGAAGATGATTCGTTAAGGTTCGATTAAATGCTTTAGAATGCTAGGACCCCACAATCATTTGGCAAAAACCCTCACCCAACCTCAGGATTTCTTGAATTTTGTAACGATCTTTACAGAGCAAGGCTTGTGCATTAGTGTGCAAGTGATTATTGACAGAATATTACATTCTGTGATGAATTCATCGTTTAGATGATATGACACTACTTAGACCAAAATGGTGAGAGCTCTAGGTCTATACTCACGTATAACAAAGGAGATGACCATTTAATCATGCGCCGATAAGAGCTCCAGGTCAGTACTATCGTACAGCAGAGGAGATCATCACTCCAGGTCAGTACTTCCGTACAGCAGAGGAGATTAGCACAAACACAAGACACATAAATACACCAGACATGGCTCAAAGATATGACATATATGATTTGTATCATGGTGGGTGAAAGATCAATTCTCAATCCAATTTTTGTCGGGACTCAGTTTTTGTGCAGGCCCAAATGATTGCGTAAATCCAGACATCCTTAAGCATGATGTTTTAATTTAAATCATTATGCTGCTGTCTACTTTATTCTTCAGGCTGAGTCTACCAAGCATATCATTAAAGAATCTGTTTGTTTTTCTTTTATTTGCAATTAAAAATAAGATGCAAATCAGATACCAGCATCAGTTACGATCATTCATTTCTCAGTCATCTCGAATCAAGTTCCCAGTTTTTTTATTTTTCTCCCAGTTCTCTTTTCATTTTTTTATTTACTACACTCTCCCCCTAAATTTTTATTTTTGCAAATTTTTTTTTATTTTTTTTATATTTTTTTTTATTTTTATATAAAACTGTACAAAAATAAAATTTTATCAAAGAAGATCTTCCAAACTACACTGATTATCAAGAATAAGAAATGTTGTCAAGAAATATGTAGTGATTGTGAAGTGAGAACTGTGATAATGCAGATAAATATCCAGATTGTGGATATAATACCATGACCTTAACCTGTTTGTTCCGCCTCAAATTTGAATCAAGAACAATCTCTGTGAGTAAACCGGATTACTAACAGTCCTCCTGAATTGTTCCTGCACTCATTAACAAATTAGTTAGAAAAGGAAACCCAGGCCATCGTAGTCCTGGAAGTTCCTTTTTCATCAAGATAAGTAACAAGCTTCTGCACACAACCGTTTAAACAATCGGGGATTGTTGTATCCTTCTTTTTAATTTGCCAAATTTGTTTCGGTTCAATTAACTTGGATTTGAATGAATTAAATTTGGAAATCATTTTCTGTTTAAGACCGGAAGGAAAAGAATTTGGTTTTAAACCTTTGGTCATTTTCATCTTTGAATCATGTGAAACCGGCTTCACATGAAAAGGTTTGGATGGAGGGTTTTTCATCCAACCATTCAAAGATATGTGTTGTTTACCTCTTGATCCAGAGAAGCAACCCGTGTTGCCTTTACCGTCTGGAACATTCTTTTTAGACTTACATTCGGATAAGCAATTTGTTTTGCCTTTACCATTCGTAGCAAGCCTTTGAGGACATTTCTTTACCACATGACCTTCTTTTCCACACTCAAAACAAGTCTTGAAAGGCTTTTGATGCTTGACTGAACCATGTGATGCAGGTGGGGATGAGGATTGCTTTGAGCTTGTAGCAGATTCTTGCTTGTTTTGGCATTTGCTTTGCTGAACAGGGAATGAGATCTTCACTGATTGACTGGGTTGCTTTGCAATTGGAGAAGAGATTGGTATTGGTCTTGATTTAGCTTTTGGAAGCTTTTGTGACTTGACAATGTTAGGAGACATCTTGATCTGTGAGGATCCAACACGCACCTCTGTGATTGATTCATCATCTGAGCTTGTCCAGTCTCGTATACACAGATCTTTCTCCAACGGATCTTGATTGACAGGAATAGGATGTGTTGTTGTTGGAACTTGATGATTAGGTGATTTCAGATTTATCTCTTCTTTCACAACCCTGACAGGCTCAAAAGTAGGAATTTCACCTGCTTTAAACTTATCAAAGAAGTTACAAGAAATAGTAGATATAGATTTACAAACAACCGGGACTGAACAATCGTTAGCTTGACTGTCAGCATTCGATTTATTGTATCCCATACCAGTTGTAGAATCATAATCATCTCGCACCTCGTTAAGATTCACACCGCTCAAACCTGCATGCAAACTACTATTAGATTGTTCAAACAAATCATTTTTAGGATGAGGTTTGGGAATTGGTGAATAACATAAAGTAGAAGGGGGTGGAACTGAATTAAATACAGTTACACTATCAGATTTATATCCAATCCCATGTTTCACCCGCGCCCCTTGTTGTTTAGCAATAAGCTCATCCTTTTTCATGTGTGAAAGAGTCCATTTATCAAGCTTTGTTGAAGCTTTGTCGTTTCAAATTGAGCTAAAACAGCCCTTTCTCTCAGAATATTAATTTCAACATTACGCTCCAAAATGGTTCTTCTTAAAAGATCATTTTCAGCCAATGCTTCATTAAGTTTTCTTGAAAAAGCAATTTCATTTTTCTTTAATTCTGGATTGATTGTTTTTAATTCTTTTTCATTTTCCTATAACAATCTGTTTGCCTTATAAATCCCAAATAATCGGATTTTGCATGACGAAGAACACATATCCTGAACAATCTCATAAGGAAGACCCATGATAGTTCGTTCTGCAGCTAAGCTCTTTTCACAGTTGCAAACCCTTGTGATTTCTTGTTGTTCATCTTCTTTGACCTTCAGCATCTTGTCAGCCTCTGACTCTTTCTTTCTTTTATCAGCTTTTCCAATCTTATCATCATCGGTTCTCACAGACTCCAGTTTAGTGTCATTGTCGACTCTCAGCGCTTCATAGTTCTCTTCAACAGTTTCTCTGGATTCAAAATTTAAATCCGAATCAGTTCTAAATAACTTCAACTTTTCAATCATCTCTGTTTTGTAATCAAGTATGCTTGTTACAGAAGAGACAAGATCAGTATTAAGCGCGTTAGTTTGATGTGGGAACACGGCTTGCTGAAATTCGTTTCTTTGGATATCCAGCTCTAGAGATTTTAGTCTGTTGATCATATCCATAAGTTTTGTGTCGACATAACCTCTTTCTTGCTTTAGCATTTTTACTTGATAATTCCATGTAGACGGAAGCGAGTCAAGAAGCTTTTGAATCTGTTCATGATTACTGAGATCTGGAACATGCTTCTTTAGATTATTTGCCACCTTTAAGAATCGATCAATCAAATCTGTCAATTTTTCTTTCTTCATTGCTGCAAAAGAGTCAAACCGGCTTTGTGCCATTGTGAGATTATCTGATGTAAAGTCTTCTGAAGATGACATTATAGTGTTAAAAATTTTGAAAAATTAAATGCCCTAAAAATATTTTTCCCAAATTTGTTGAATAATTCTCCCCCGGAAAAAATATATTCTTTTTAAATGTCACGCTAGACAATCTTAGCAACTGGGATGAACTCAATTAATCCCAACTAAAGGGAAAAAGTCAATTAATCCCAACTAAAGGGATTAAAATCTTGCAAAATCGATGAAAATTTGTTTATCGGGATGAACTCAATTAATCCCAACTAAAGGGAAAAAGTCATCTTTAACATTCGAATTTCGCTGAAAAAATGATAGTTTCGCAGAGCTAGTTTCTCTGTGAACTCTAGTTTCGCTGAGCTGACACTAGTTTCGCTGGCATTTTCGGCAGCAGTTTCGCTAACCAAATGCTTTAGATTGCTTAGTTTCGCCGACAATTTCGCACAAAACAAGCTTGAACTTTCGTTCAAAGATACTTTCGACAGCAATTTCGCCTGTAATAAGCACACAAGCATTGTTGAACTTTCGTTCAAGATCACTACTTTCGCTGAAGTGCTGAAATTAACTACAAAGTGTAAAACACTTGTAGTTTCGCTGAAAGAACAAGCAGTTTCGCTGGAAGAACTCGTCGTTTCGCTGGACGAAGCTGAAAATCTTTTTCAACACGAAATCAATCTGAAATCGCCGAAATCTCAATGGATTTGAAACCTGATGATTAATAGAGCTTTCCCAACCAATAACAAGCAAATTTCAATCAATTTTCATATCAATAACACTCAAATTGATCCGAAATTGATGAAAACATGATATTGAACAAAAACAACCAAAACCTCAACTTCTATCTCCCAAAATCTTCAAATCTTCAGTGAATTTGATCCAAAACTGCTCTGATACCAAATTGTTAGTCCAGGATGATCAAACTTGAATCAAATCATGAAGAATTAGATCAAAATAATGATAAACACAATAAAACCCCTTTGATCTTCAATTAGATTTCCAAATATGTGTTTACAAATAATCCCTCAATCTATTGGTCATGCAACCCTTAACCTAATTCTAATTACAATTAGGCTATTTATAGTCTAGTTTAAGTTTCCATATTTACACATAACCCCCTAGACTATATATTTAGACTAAAACATGACTCAAAGAAAGTAAAATATATTTTGTTCACACAAAATATATTTATTACAATAAAACTCCTAGTCATCTAAATCTTCAACGTCTCGTCTTGGTTCCTCGTCTCGAACGTGTCGGGTTTGACTTTTGTTGACTTTGACCGTGACGTTGACTTTGGTTGACTTTCACTGTGTTGATAATATAGACTATCTTTTACAGCTCCAACAGACTTCAAATCAAGCAAACTGACGATGGAATTTTCATCAATAAAGAGAAGTTTGTTGACAAGCTCTTGAAGAAATTTAAGTTGCAAGACTGTCAGTCCATACGAACTCCAGCAGATGTTAACACCAAGATTGAACCTGATCCAAAAGGAAAATCTATTGACCAAACGTTATATAGATCAATGATTGGTTCTTTGATGTACCTTACTGTATCAAGACCAGACATTATGTATGCAGTTTGTGTTTGTGCCAGATATCAATCAGACCCGAAAGAATCTCACTTAATTGTTGTCAAAAGGATATTCAGGTATCTCAAAGGTAAGCCAGTCTTAGGGCTTTGGTATCCTTACGAGGGTAACTTTGAACTACATGGATATACAGATAGTGATTATGGTGGATGTTGTCAAGATAGAAAATCTACTTCGGGTGGGTGTCAATTTCTTGGTCCCTGATTAGTCTCGTGGCAATGTAAGAAACAAACAAATGTCTCTGTTTCAACTGCATAAGCTGAGTACATTGCTACATCAGCAGGATGTTCTCAAATCCTCTGGTTGCAAAATCAACTACTGGATTATGGGTTCATTTTCTTAAAACACCAATTTACATTGATAACATTGCTGCTATGTTCATAACAGCTAATCCTGTTCAACATTCGAAAACAAAACATATCAAAATTCGATATCATTTTCTCAGAGACAACTCTGAAAAAGGATTAATCATATTGATTCAAATTGCAACAGAAAAACAATTGGCAGATCTATTTACTAAAGCCTTCCTACCAGGACGGTTTGAGTATTTAGTAGAATCAATTGGTCTTATAAATCATATGTGAACTCTCTAAATCAAAAGATCATAATAAGTGATCCTCTCATTGTTAATTGCTTGTTTATATTTTGTGTGTGTGTGATTCTTGTTTCCTTAGAAAAATCAAATACAAAAATATAAATCAAAACTACAAAAATAGAGTCTTTTTCTAATTATCAGTTTACATTTTTTCGAAAGGAATATGTTATGCAATATGTGAGAAATGATAGTACATTAGTGAGATCAGTTGCATACTTCACTCATTAATAAAGTCTGACATGATCAGATATGATGTGTAGACAATATCTGACTATTATACTGAAAAAGTAAATTCTTGTGATCACACTAAATCTTAATGCTTGTATGTATTCATCTGAGTACTTTTGAGTTGTTTTGGCTTATCAGATTGAATGCTTGTTAAGTTACACCTCTCACACCTGTTGATAATGTGTTTAAATCATGAGATCTGTTACAAAGCATCATATCACTTCTCTGTTATGAGTCATCATAGACCTGAAGTGCTGAGATATCCTTTGTTGTAAGTGATTACAGACCTGGATTCTCTCTTTGATGCAAAAGATGCCAATGTGCACAAACTATTCAAATGAATAGTCAGAGCTGATAAAATGGTTATCCATGATCATTCTCTATTAATTTAAGTAACATGAACTCTGATGATACATATGTTTCAGGTAATAAGTTGAGTATGTGTTCTTTCTTGCATGTCATGATGATGGTTGAGATCTCTCAGTCTCTGTATGATTTACATCATGTCATATCTAAAACTACCCTAATCAATCCAAGAATTGAAAAAGTAAGTGAGTTGATAATTTGTCAAAAACACTCATTGTATGTCCTTAGATCTTGTGTCTCCTTTGTTGTGATATCACTGACCTGGAACACACTTGATCAGGATTTATTCATTGTCTATGACTATTCACATTTCATTTATTTTAATGTGTTGATCTTCATTAATATGATCTCACTGCAGACATTAATTCTTTTGTTTATATTAGATTTTGATTCTGCTTTCATTTTGATTTTATGCATGTTTTTTTGTGTGTGAAGGCAATGTCACAATGAGCTGTGTGATCTTATTATCTTATCTAGGAATCTTATAAGTTTTTCAAACTTAAAAGTTTAGGGGGAGTAATAAATGAAAGAGTTGTTCTCAGAAAATAATCAAAATCAAAGTTAAAATGTTGAATTGAAAGGATGATGCTATATATTCAAAGTATATGTGAAATTTGAAAATGTAATTTTTGAAAAGTATAATATGAACCTTCATAAATTTGCAAGTGAAAATGCTTCTGTCAAAAGTTGAAAATTAGATGATAATTGATTTTATGTTGAGACTAAAATGAAGGGACAAATTAAATTTTAAAAATAAAAAGAAAATAAAATTTTGTGAATTGAGAGTGCAAAATGCAAAAAGTTCAAAATTGAGGGACTAAAAGGTAAAAATATTAAAAAAAATTTAAAATTATGATTAAAATGTTTAAATATTAGTATGAAATATTACTAATATGTTGAAACAGTGTGCATGTGAAGAATTTGGAAATCACAAGTGTTAAACTCATGAAAGTCAACTCATGCGCCTAAATAGTGCACATACGTCTAAATAGGAGCATGATGAAATTTTCAGAAATTATACAAGTGTTTGGACGTTTGTCAAATTCCCATGCGTCTAAACAGTTGTAATAAGTCTATGGAATTATACAAGTGTTTGGGCGTTTTTCACAATCCCATGCGCCTAAATAGTTGTAATAAGTCCATGATTTTAATCAAGTGTTGGGCAATTGTCATAATCCCATGCGCCTAAACAGTGAATGAGTTTGACTTTGACCAAGTGCTAGACGTTTGACATGTCTCATGCGTCTATATAGTTGAAAAGTTTCAAAGTTACAAGTGTTAGACGTTTCAGAAATTCCATGCGACTGAACAGTGCAAAAGCGCCTAAACAGTGCTTATGCGTCTGAACAGTTCCCATGCGTCTGAGTCAAAACGCACAAACAGTGCTCATGCGTCTAAAAAGTTAGTGAATTTTAGGGTTTCATACGCCTAAACAGGGCTAATGCGTCTAAAATTACACAATATAAATTGAACACTTACACTTATTTTCTCATTCACACTCAAATTTCCAAAGACAAAACCTCTGAACTGTTGACTATCAGTCATCATTAAACTCTCATTTCATCTGTAATTTCATTAAATTCTGTTGATTGTAGATAGTATTTGGATCTATAAACGTAAGTTTATGATTTAAATCAATAAATTTTGGTTAAATCAGATTATAGGTATAGGCGTTTGAATGCTATTTGTGCGTTCGAACACCATATCCTTCAAAGTTTAACTAATCAAATGTAAATCATATCTAAAATTGACTCTGGATTGTTGATAAGTATCTGATTGCGAGTAGGTTGATATAAAGTTCATGATCTAGAAGTGAAAATGATATGATAATAGTTCGATCAGTCGGTTCTTCGATGGAAGAAGAAGAAGATGAACAGACAGATTCAAAAATTAAAAATAAAAAAAATTTAACAAAAAATAAATAAATTAAAATTCAAATGTTAGATAATAAATTCAAAATGAATAAAGTTTAATGTTTCACAAATTAAAATCTCAATTCAAAAGTCAATATCAAAAGTCAAAATCATAAGTCAAAACTGAATGAAAAAGTTATAAGTCAAAATTGCTAAGTCATATGCAAAAATGAATCTCATTAATCAAAATCTCAATGTTCTCATATTATTTTC
Organism: Flaveria ramosissima; assembly: GCA_025215565.1. Lineage (NCBI taxonomy): Eukaryota > Viridiplantae > Streptophyta > Magnoliopsida > Asterales > Asteraceae > Flaveria > Flaveria ramosissima. Next base: position 20,009,807 of record CM046031.1, on the reverse strand, counting down.
TCTATATTTTGCAGATGGCAGAATTGAAGTTTGAGTCAAAACACAATGTTGCTGCTTATTTAAATGATGAAAATAGAGAAGCCATTGGATATGAAGAGATTATTAGATTTCTGCTTAGAACAAAATATGTCTATGCTATGTGTGCAAGACCAATGATCAATGGAAGACTGATCTAGAGATTTTAGAAAACTACACAAGTAGAAAGAGATGAAGAAGGGAACAAAGTTCTAAGAGCTTCTATTACAACAGAAAGAATGCTTGAAGTTTCTGAACAAGCAATTAGAAAAGCTCTAAGGCTTGGTGACAATGACCCAGAAGACTTATCAGAATATACCTTCAATGAATGTAGAGAGGTTTTTCTACAAATGGGTCATCCTGATCATTTCCCTAAAAAGCAATTTTTCAGAGCTCGAGTGTATAAGCATCGGAAGCTGTTGTGCTACATATTTCAACATTGCATGTCTAAACGAAGTGTTGGTTGGGATTCATTCCCAGTAGACATTGCATCTCCCATTATTGCTTTAGCCACAAACAGAAGATTTAATATGGCTAAGTGGATAATGAATGGATTTATTTTTAATCTGGAAAAAGGAATGAGAAATAAATACTTGATGTATCCAAGATTTCTTCAATTGCTTATTAATGAAGCAAATCCAGATCTGTATGCTAAAGGAGTTACAGGAGATAAGCTGCAGTTAGAGCACATGTCAGAAGCTGTTTATAAAAGACTGGCAATGATTACTGGTGCTCAAAACATTCCAGTATTTGATTATATCAGGAATGTATCTATGAATGAAGTAGATATTAATCAGCAACACTTTCATCTATCTGAAGAAGAACCAATAGATCCAAATGATCTCATTAAGGATGTTGAAGATGATGAAGAAAGTGAGGATGAAGCTACTGAAAGCTCATCAGATGAAGAAAATGATGATAACACTGAAGAAAGTGATGATAATAATGATGATGCTGAAGAAAGTGAGGATGAAGCTCCTGAAAGCTCATCAGATGAAGAAAGTGATGACAATGATGATGATGATGGAAATGATGGTGCAACTGAAGCACATCAAGAAGAAACTGATGAAAGAAATGAGGATGATACTGTCAATGAACCTCAAAACATGGCTGAAGAAACCAATGTTGCTGACATTCATGATGATGCTGTACAAGAAATAGATTCACAATATCAAACCTTTGATTTTGATTTTATGAATGATATGTTATATGATCCAGTATTTGAAGTTGATGTGAATGAAGGAGTAGAAGAAATTCATGTAAGTACGACACACAATGCGTCAGTACAAACAGAGGAGACAGTGGATATTGATGAGATGGAGAGATTGAAAGAAGAAAATTTGAGTAAAGAGAAAGAAATTGAAGAGTTGAAAGTGGAGAATGAAAGGATGAAAGAGATGAACATATCTCTTGAAAAAGAAATTCAAGAGCTAAAGGATGAAAACTTAAAGTTGACTGAAGAGAATGCCTTGAAAGATGAAAAGATTGTGAAGTTTGCAAAAGATAAAGAAGATGTCATCAAGAATTTTGAAGTAATGATCAAGGACTATGACATTCTTGAAGAGAAGTTCAAGAAACTAACAAAAGAAAATGAAAAACTAAAAGATGAATTGCTGAAAGAAAAAGAAGCTCAAAAGCCTATCTCGCCAGTTCAAGTGATAAGTGCTGAGATGGATGCTGAAGAAAATATTGAGATACTCAAAGGCAAAAGAAAAATTGATGAAGTAGAAGATACAAATCTAACTGAATCATCTTCCAAAGTGCAAAGAACTGAAGAAAATGTTGAAGAACAAAATGTTCAAGAACAGATTGAGGTATTAGAAGATATTGAGGAAGTATATAATGATGATTGGTATGATGAAGTTCTGGATGATGAAGATATTGATGAAGCTATCACATTTCTCTTCACAAGAACAAACTCAAGAACAAGACGAATTTCCACAAGACTTTAAAGAAAGATATAATTATCTTGTGAAGATGAAATACAATCGAGTATATTTGGATGGACTGATAGTTTCTCAGATTAATGATGAATATGAGAAATGTATTTCTGCAGAGTCAGTTGCACCGGTTGATCCAAATGAGATTGTTATTGAGCATGGTAAATGGACTAGAGCAAAAGAGGTTATTAATGTAGAAGAACTATCTAGCTCTGAGCTGCACCATCCTGATCCAAATGATATGAGTATTCCAGCTTTAAGATCATGGTTGCAAGCTAGGAATTACCTGTGGAGGAAACTAAAGAGATTAAAATCTGTATCATTGAGGAACCTTGTCAGAAGTTTTCAAGAAATGGAGAAACAATTGAAGAAGATGATTGTACTTGAAACAGATAATCCTCAGTATCTTGAAATTACAAAAAGGACAAGAATGTTAAAGCCACAGGAGATCAAACAAATGGCAAGAAAGACATATGCACATGATCATAGAAAAGAGTTGATTGAAATGTTTGCAGATCCAGAAAGACAAGCATACAAAGCCTCTATTGAACAAAGGCAAATTTTTGATAATTCAAAATCAACTGGAGACTTGGTAATAAACGTACTACAAAGAGGACAACCAGTTGCTGAATTGTTGAATGCTATGATTGCCCCAGATTTTACCAACCAAGTAAAGATTATCGTATGGAAGTATGATGAATTATTCGATGCATTTTTGATAAAGAGGGTAAATGATGTGTGTGATGTATATCACTTTTACTCTAGCATCATAAAACTTCCAGTGCAAGATCTGAAAGAGCTGAATAGATTACCTCTAATCAATCCTTCTGATTCGAAACGTGGCAAGATGATGGTAGAATTATTAAGAAGAGGATTGGATCGATCAAGTAATTTTCTTAAGACAAGATGTGATCAAGAGGATAAAGAGTATTTTGTTACTTTGAAGAATAATAAAAAGCTTTAAGGATTACAGTCTGAGGAGGAACATTCATTGATTGAATTTTGTGACAATTATTTTGAGAAGGTCACAACTCCTGGTCTGAAAGTGATAGATGGTAATCAAAACTCAAAGCCAATTCTCAGATGGTTTTATAACACTAGAACTTTTGAGATTAAGTTGGTCCGAAATCTCGAACGTTGGGATGAGGATATGATTACTATATTTGGAGTGTTTGAACTGAAGCTTTTACATCCTAGCTATATATCATTTTTGTCTGTACAAAAGTTTGAGAAAAAAACTCCAGAGATAGCTGAGCAAGATAAGAAGTATTTCATTTCTATCATCAATGTGATGAATGCAGTTATGGAAAGAATATCTTTGAGAAAAGCTCTTGCTTATGCTAACATTGTCAAGAAAGATATAAAAGACATTGAATTCATGAGAATTTCAAGGAAAGGAGTACTAGAAGTATACTCAAAGGAAAGTCAAAATCCTATTGAGTTATATGCCAATATGATATCTCATGTCTTTCAAAAGATACGTTGGAGAGAATGAACAAGACGGAGATTAAGACGAATGATGCTAAACCAGAACAAGGCATTCTTGCAAGCAAATTCAAGTCTGCTATTTCAAATGCTTTGAAAGAATTAGAGATGTACAAACAGAAGCCTATGTTCAAGATAAAGGAAGAACCAGAAGATTTTTTTGAGTAATGAAGATAGAAGCTGAAGATAAAGCTGAAGATGAAAGAAAAGAAAAAGAAGACAAGATTGAAGAATTTGAAGACCGAAGACCATGTAAATCTTAGGGGGAGTATTGTTAGTGCTCTAAGAAAGATTAACATGTTGTCTTTAGTTGTCTTTTAATACTTTTTAATAGTATAGGGACTAGTTTTGTAATTAGTTAGTTCCTTTACTTTTTGTTTCATTATAAATAGCTTAGACTTAAAGGTATTAGGAAAGAGTTGTATTCGAACTTGCTTACATACTTTGTAATTGTCTTTGCTTGATATTAATGAAACTCTGAATTTTGTTGATATCTTGCTTGATTTGAATACTTTGTTTGTATTTTATTGAATTGTGTTCATAAATCATCACAGATTGATACATTTGATCTTATCAAACAAAGTAATCAAATCAAACAAGTTATCAATAAAATTCGGAGTTTCATTAATATCAAGCAAAGAAAATTACAAAGTATGTAAGCAGGTTCGAATACAACTCTTTCCTAATACCTATAAGTCTAAGCTATTTATAATGAAACAAAAAGTAGAGGAACTAACTAATTACAAAACTAGTCCCTATACTATTACAAAGTATTAAAAGACAACTAAAGACAACATGTTAATCTTTCTTAGAGCACTAACAGATGATTTGACTCACAAAGGAAGGACAAACTCTAAGTGATTTGAATGTGAAGCCCATAACAGTTACTCACTAATAACAAGAAAACATGATAAACAGCATGCCTAGTGGACACAATACTCCTGTATGGATTTAAGTGGATAAACATACTTGCAATCAGAAGTAAGATCAGGTAACATTTCAACAAAATAATTAATCAGGAAGATGCTTTGTGTCATGGTATGATCCCATTCTATGTGTATTTATGCTTGTACATAGTACCTATTTCGATTCTGTTTATTTTAATTTCTTTATGTTTTGTATGTTTGGACAGACATGTGTCTTTCATGATATTCTTTTTAGAAATTTATGATAAATGCCTTCATTCATCATTAATCAAAAATTTAGGGGGAGTAGATTCATGAAAATAAGTTAACAACAAAATTGTCAAATGAATTGTCAATATGAAAAAATTGGAACCTAAGCACTAACTTGGCTTTTGGATACATGAAGTTTTTTTTAAATATAAACCTTCTTCTGCACAATTGTCATGAATACAAAGTCAACAAGGTCCAATAGCAATAAATGGTTCTATCAGTTGATTAGGACCATACAACATAATAAGTTTCAATCGTGGCATTTTAAGCATTAGCAGAAGCTACAATGCATTTTATGCATCAGCAGAAGCTATAGTGCATTTTATGCATCAGCAAAAGCTACAGTGCGAAACTTTAGGGGGAGTAAAATATGACTATCCGTAGATTGGTAACCTACGAATGAGTTAATATTTTACAAGTATAATTCAATTCCATACATTGGTAACCTATGGAAATCTATTTATACTTCAATTCAATTTTAAATTTCAGTTTTTAAGTTAGACATCCGTAGATGTCCTACGGATGAACTAAAATCTGCGGAACAAATAATATTCCACAGAAGAGGAATAACAAAAGTGGGACCCACTTCATTAAATACATGAAATAAATGTGTCCGAGGGAGTATAAATGATGTTTTTGATTTGGAATTCATTATTCACTTTTACAAAACCTTTTTGACCTAGAAGTTCATTAGTCAAAACCTCGTCCCTTCCTCATCTGATTTCAAAATTACTCAAATCTTAAACATCAAACAAAGCTTAAACCTGACTTCAAGTCTTAATCTCAAGGTAAATCATATCATAAACATCGGTAATGAACTAATCGATTCATCATTTTCGTTTAAACTCTTCGTATTCTTAAATATGATGACTTAGTTCTAACATAATCGTCTTCATTCTTATGAACAGATGGCTAATCGATTTGCAAGGGAGCACAATGTGTGTGTGTTCTTAAATCCAGACGATCCTGTGTCGGAAGGATGCAGGGAAATCATAAGATACTTACGATGATCCAGGCTCTTCTATGCTTTAACAGCAGAGCATGTGATTCATCAAGATCATATAGTCGATTTCTGGAACTCAACACAAATTGAGAAAGATGGAGAATCTGAAGTGATTGTGGATGAGGTTAAGAATGAAAGACTAAGGATAGATGAGCAGACCATAAAAAGGGTACTAGAGTTGGGAGAACAAGAAGTTGGTCACCCTTATGTATTCGAGAATGAATACATAGAAAAAGTGTTCTACCTGATGGGTATGATGGTGATTTTGATAAGGGTGAGATAAATAAAGGGAGATTATTGAAGGCATATAGATTCTTATGTCACACCTATCTAAAGTGCATCTCCAATAGGAAGTCTGGGCTTGACAGATTCTCAAGGCACATTTCATCTGGCATTATTGGCATTTTTTAGGGAAGGACATACAACTACTCAAAGTATATTTTTAGTTGCTTGTGTGACTAAATTAGAGTGCAAAAGGCCAACAAGATGTATATGTTTTCAAGGTTCTTACAATTCATCATCAATGATGATCTACCTGGTATTGCTAGAGATGGTGATGTGTTTGTTCAAGCACACCTAGGGAGATCTATACTGAATAAAATAAGTGGAAGGTATGAAGGAAAAGATATGCCTATGTTTGCGCATGTAGCTGACCCCAATGCCAACATTCCTCTAGAGCTGATGTGGGATGATCAGCAGGATAGCTCTCATGGTGACATGAGCAAGCCTCACAATCCCCACAACCTCAATCTCCACAACCTCAATCTCCCCAACCTCAATCACCCCAACCACAATCACCAGCCAGTCAAAACATAACCAATCTCTCTAATTCACCCTCCATCACCAAATCAAATCCAAATACAACTTTTTCAACAACCTCCAACTCCAGAAAATCAATCCACTGAGAGCTTTTACATCGGGGAGACAGAATTAGCTTCACAAGCAAGTACAGTTCAGCTGTCACTAACCAAGAGTGAATCCCCTTTCCATTCTAATGATATTGAACCTGTCTCTCCAGTCACTAACCATCAGCAACAACAACAACCACATAAAGAACAAGCAGATCAAGATGTTGTGTCCAGTTTAAGCTCAGCTAGTGTAGCCCCTGAAGAAGTGAATGATGATGAGATTGCTGCTCAACATCAGGAAGAAGAAGAAGAAGCCAACTATGTTGATGTGATTGCTTACAATGAAGATGATCTCAGTGATGATGATATCCCACTCAGCAAAAGTTATTTGGTTGCTGAATACAACAAGCTTGTTATCAAGTCAAATAATAGAAAGCAAAGAATTCAAGAGTTGAAGGGGATGATAAAAGAAAAAGATGATCAGCTGATGAAGCAAGAATCTAGTCTGAAAAGATTAAGAGAAAACATACAAGAAAACAATAAAGTCATTGATGCTCTGCATGATCTTGTCAAAGAACAAAAAGAGTGAATTGCACATGATAAGGCTGAAAAAGAAAAGCTTGTGTTGGAGAGCAACAAAGCTAACAAGACTCTACGAGAACAATTTTCTCAGCTGAAAAGAAAGGATGAGGAGATTGAAAGACTGAGAAAGAAGATAAAGGACATTGAAACTAATGCTCCTGCATCAAAACAAACAAAAGGATCTGTTGAAGCTTCAATTCCAATCATTCAATATTCAAGGAAAAGGAAGTACTTGGGTCCTGTTAAGAAGGAAGTGATTGAAGTACAAGATTCTCCTAAAAGATCAAGGCCTACATCACCTGAGCACACTCCTTCAATGGATGTATCAACTTTAAAGCCTATGTCTCATAATGAAACTGAAAATGATGCTGAATGGAATCAGCTTACTAAAGATGAGTCTCCCAAAGAACTACTGACCACCAAAGACATATTAGAAGAAAGGCTTGAGTCAAACATGTTTATGACCCTTATCAACCATGGATTTCCATTTGATATTGTTGAGAGGATGAATGTGACTGAAATGAAGGATCTACTGAAAGAATTTGAACTTGCTAGATTCATGATCCCTAATTGTGATTATGAAGCCTTCATAACATTTCAAGCCATTCAGAAAATCCAGAAAGATCTAGGCCACTGTGATACAGCAAAGCTTAGCAAGTACAATATGACTTGTTAGCTACAGGGTCACAACTACAAGGCACATGAGCTTAAGGGAAGAAAAGTTGGTGAGCTTAGGAGGATGATGGAACATGTAATGGTTGTTGAGCTTGACACAGGGGTGAGATTCAGAACTGAAGCTCCAAAACCATCCCATGAGCAACAAAGCAAACTCCCTGTTGATCCTATAACTGTTGAATCTAAAGATCAGCACAAAGGTAAAAAAACTAATCAGAGAGCCACGAGCAGTTATCCCTAGCAAAGTATGGCCTCTAGGAACAACAATCAGGTAAATCACTGAACAAAAGTCTACCCCGATAGAGCTATATGACCATATCACAACTCCCAGTTCTGTGGAAGAAAACAGGATTATGGCCTGGAAATATGATCCAAACTGGGATTGTGCAATCATTAAGAGGATATCTGGAAGAATTGAATACTTCCATGATGTAGAAGCATTACTGAGACTTTGTTAGGATCTGGTATTTGAACGAAACACCAACTGATTAACGTGTTAATCAAACCAAATAGTGCGGAATCCTATTTGATTGGCGATCCAATCAGTGAGAACGCACGTAGAAATAATAACGTATTGAATCTAACGTCAAGAATCGATTAGGAATCGATCTACAGCGTTCTATGAACTTGGAGTATGAACTTGGAGGCTTCTGGACGGCTAGGGTACGTGTGGAGTTGAATTGGAATGAATGCTTACGTTTTTCCATGAATTAAGAGGTATTTATAGGTTAGGGTTGCTCATTCGGGCGACTGAACCACCAGCATGGTTCAGTCGTGCGATTGAGCCATGCGGTTGATCCATTCGCACGACTGAGTGTTCAGTCGTGCGACTGAGCCAATCTCATGTTACAATCATACGACTGATCCAGTCTCCTGGTTCAGTCGTGCGACTGAGTCATTCGCCTGAAGTTGTTCATGCGTATGGTCCACTCGCATGGGCTATTCGCATGAGAACATCATATTGCTAAGTTTGAATGTATTCATTAATATAACATTATGTGTATCAATTCAAACAATCACAAACCTATATAACCAAGTCAATATCAACTCATTAATGAAATATTAAACATTACAAATCACAACCAAACATTCTCATTTCATTAATATCCCAACCATTACATAAGTGTAAGACAATCAAGACACATTACATTCATATCAGGATCTAGGTACATATGTATCAACAAACTCCCCCTTGGACCTAGATCTATCTAATATCTTACCTTCTGCATCACCTCTTCATACTTCTTGTACTTTTCCTCTCTTGTGACTCCTACGTGTATCTCAAACGCAAAGCAGAGTCGTATGACATTTTGGAATTGGAGGGCTTGTACAATATCTTGCGTGTCATAGAACAGTGGCCACTTGTATAATGTGTATACATCATTAGCAGACAAGTTAGTGAGCCACATCGGGTCAAACACCCTGATGGTATCCATTTGTCCCTCTTTATTTAGAACTATGACCGCCTCCCCGGTTCTCCAATCATAGTACCACCATTTAAAGTGTGGAGTGAAGTCCTGTGGCATTTCCCTGAGAGGGATTCTTGACATTGTTCTTGGGGGACTCCACTTCAGCACTATCTTGGGCTTACCAGTTATGGGATCAACTTCAGAACGTCTGATATACCTCGTAGGTTGTTGAGGTTTGAAGTTGACCCACCTGGTGTGGTACTCTTTCTTCAGGGCAGCCTCAAACCAGCCTGACATTTTCCTTGGGTCAGCATATAGTAGCTTCAATTTAGCTAGCTGGTTGAACTCAAAACCAGGTAGAGTCTTTAGATCATGTGGGAATCTAAAGTACTCAATGCCCTTCTCCCTCTTTATGGCATAAACATTAAGATCCTCAAAATGTGCCCACGCAATAATCTTGCCTGACACCTTGTGATGTTTCTTCACTTTGTAGAGTTTGGTGTAGAGAGTCTGTTTAGGAGCGGTGCGTTGGGCTCGGATTTCCTTAAAACATGCAGCCCATTCTGCCTTTCTAATATCAACATCAGCGTTTGAGGCTTGGGCTTGTCCTTCAATCTTCTCAGACTCTTGCTCCATCTGATCCAATACCTCAAATGTATCACTGACTAGGGATTCACCCAGATTGGGAACCACATTTCCCTCGTTGTCAGCGTACTCAGGATAATGCTCTGCTGTGACGTCTTCGATTTCTACCTCATCAATGTCGTTCATCTCTTTGTCACTGGTAGACTCAAAAGTTGGAGCATCCTTAATGATCTCATCTGGATTCAGCTTGAACATCTCAGCCAGTTGCTTATTTGTAAGATCATGAATTATTTCCCCTTCTTGAGGGGTATAACTCACTGATCTCCTGACGATCCCTTGCAGATCAAGAATCATAGTCAGTTGAGTCTTGACCTGCTGAAGGGGAGCAACATCATATTCGTCCCTTTGAAAGTTTGGATCTGCTTGATTTAAAACATTTAACACATCAAAAATTAGTTAATAATCAAAACAGAAATACATTAACCTTATATAAACATTAAGTACATAAGTTTAATACATGATTCAAGTACACAAGCTATCAAATACATAAACGTCTAATCATTACTTTTGTCCTGAATAGCTGGATCATCACTTGGTGAGGCATAAGAAGAAGCTCGTTGGTCTTGATTTCTCTTTGATCGTCTTTCTTGACCCTGAGCTGAGGCAGATGCAGCTGCATCTCCTCCTTCATCATCATCATCATCCTGCCTTTCCTCTGTCTTTTCTTCATCATTCCCTTCATCATCATCACTATCTTCATCTTCATCCTCATCCTCATCCACATCATCGTCATCACCATCATCATCACCATCTCTTTCCTTTATCTTCAGAGGCTCATCTTTAGTTCCTTTGAGCTTGAGCATGATGGTCTTTTTGGCATCCTCCAACTCCTCAATCTTCTTTGCTGATATGACTTTATGCTCCTGGAGCTGGGCAATCTCTTGACTCTGAGCAGCCATTTGCTGTGCCTGCTGCTCAATCAGTTGAGCCTGCTGAGAGATCTGCTGGGATGTGCAGCTGTAAGATCTGCCAACTGACGAATCTGTGTTGTCTTCTCGTCATCGGCTGCTAACAGACGCATCACCATACGGTTCAGCGCTGATAGCTGTTCCTCTACCCCAATGGGAGGTAGAGGTGATCCAGATAGATGGGTGGGATGTGATGATGGCCTGGCTTGGTGGCTAGTGGTGGTGGTGCTGGCAGTGGTGAAGATTGGGTTAGGTCTAGATGATAGTGGTGGTGATGTAGGTGTGGCAGATATGGTGGTGGATTGGATGTATGTAGTTGTGGGTGGTGTGGTGACAGTGGTAGAGGGTATGGTAGTGGTGGTAGGAGCTGTGGTGGTGGCTGTGGTGGTGGATGTGGTGGTGATCAAGGTAAACCTTCTTCTCTTGCTCTTCATGCCATGAGGCTGAGCCATCCTCTTTTTCCTAGTTCCCTTTGAGGAGGATGCTCCCCCTTGGCTGCTGGGTGGGTCCGGGGTATATGATGGATCTGTATCAGCAACTGTAGAATCCCCGGACTCCCCATGGCGTCACCAACCGCCCTAATACCTCTCTCAGTGGCAACCACCTTGCTGCCCACTGTACGCACCAGAGGTTCTTCATCTGACTCCTCCTCCTCTTCCATTTGGAAGTCAGGGTGAATAGGAGCTGATTCGGATCCACCCTGAACATACCCTCCCTGATCAGCATCAAGATCATCGTCGTCGGAGTCATCGGAGGGTAGAGCAATCTGCTCAACGTCCGAGTCACTGTCATCGTGGCGCCACTTCCTCCGAGCTGGCGCCAAATAATCCTCACGTGCCAGATGCCCAAACAGTCGCCTGACAGGGGGTTTCACCTGCTTCCCCTTGTACACCTTCATCCTGCCTAAGGTGGTATCATCCATCACCTCAAGCACCACGGCATCTTCCTTCTCCTTCGGCAAGGAAGGGAGCTTCTGGTCGATAATCATCTGCATGAATTGGGGGTACATGCAGAAGCCCTCCTTCCCTTTCCCCTCAATGTTCTCCACCAAGTAGGTGAAGACCATCCTGGAGAAGCTGAACGGATGGTTCAGCACCAACGCTACATATGTGTTCTGGATCTGATCCGACAGCTCATCAAATCCTCCCTTCCTAGACGCTATGCACTTCAGCAGCACATGAGCGAGGTACTTGACCTGGGGACACAGGTTGCTCTTGTTGAGCACCCCTGCGTTGATGTCCCCAGAGTACTTAGCTCGTAGGAAACATCCTCTGACAGTAAGGGGGTGTAGTCTAGTGGGACAGTCAGCATCGTCCCCAAACTGCAGCACAATCCTGAGATCCTCCTTCGTGATCTCAATAGCCTCTCCAAAGATAGTACTCCTGATACAATGAGGCTCAGAAGATCTGTCAACGACTGCACATTCCTAGAAGGCCTGCTGTATAGAGCGATACGGTGTACATGGAGCAGATATAGCATGACCAATCCTCGATCTTCTCAGAAAAGTGATAATGCCAGAAAAGTCTGAAGCATTTCTGGATGTCAGATCCAGATGAGCACAAATGTTGTGCTTAGTACTCATGGTCCAGCGACTCGCCATCTGTTACACAATGGAAATAAACATTAGTATCCGTTGGCTAAAAATGTCTTGAATCACTTGGACCTGAAAACATTCTTTTCTGTCATGCGAATGAGGTTGTGTGACTGAGATCAAGTCGTGCGCATGAGCAGTGCGACTGAGATCCAGTCGTGCGAATGACCCCATACGTACGACTGAGTGTGCGACTGGACTCATACGATTGTAAACTCATGCGTTTACACCAGTCGTGCGACTAAATCATACGCATGGTTCAATCATGCGATTTAGCTATGCGCACACCTCAGTCGTGCGACTGAATTTCATCAACCTGTCCATTCGCATGATTTTCTGACTGTTCAATTCAAATTCAATTTTTCACCAATTTTGAAGTTTAGACGTCGTGTTCTGGTTCATTAGACTCGCAATCCATTAGTTTATCACCTAACAACTTTGATTTCATTAGTTTACTTAGTTTCGTTATGTTATTTGTCCACACATGTTTTGGTTTTTCAAATGAGTCCGATTTTCCAGATTAGGTCTCAAATTGAATGAAATCTCGATGGATTTGCACCGCAAAGTACCTGTAGAATCAGTGCAGAGAGTCAGTACACGAAAATCAAGGGTTTATGGTGATCAAACGAAAATTGGGCAGAGTAACACCAGTCGTGCGAATTAGGGAAAATATGTGAGTGATGAGTCTCTGCGACCGACTCCCCCTCTATTTATACTAACCCTGAATTCAATCGTACGACTGGGCTCATACGCTCATTTCATTCAAGCGAATGGGCCTCAGTCGTGCGATTGGTTCAGTCGCCCCCCTTCAGTCGTCCGACTGGAGTTCAGTCGTGCGACTTACTCATTCGCTCGCTCTTAATCTGTGACAACCGACCTCTAGGTTGTTATCCTAACCCTAAATTACTTGGATCATTATCCATCTTATGAGTACTAATAATTGAAACTATTCAACCCTACCATGAAATTGGAAACAATTCTTGTTACTTGATTCAAATTATGGTTTCATATGATTTTTATTATTGACTTTTAGCTAATTTAGGTTTCTACCTTTTAAAAATTTGTGTTCCGGGAATGTTGACTAGTCACCCTTACAAAATTAATTTCAAGAGAAAGCAATTAAAATGTGAGCATACACACTCACACTCTCATATTTTCGGCCCATGCATGCATGGACATGCACTAGATACCTCAATTAACACCATCCACTAACAACACATTATACCCAATACTACAAAACTACACTACATAATAATAATTTGTAATTAAAAATTAAATCAAAAATCCTCACTACAAGCCAAAAGTGGCCGTCCCTCTCCCTCCACTCTCCTCCTCTCTACACCACCACCACACCCACCACTCACACTCCATGCAAGACTTCAACTCTCTCCCTCTCATCCCTCTTATTCGAAATCTCAGCTGGGAACACACACACACACACCACAACTCTCTCAAAAATCCTCTCTAGTCCAGCACAAGATCGTGAACAACAACACCAAGCAACCATCGGCCAAGCTCAAACCGCAAGAAGGTGGCCTCATTCCCCAGTCTTGGACACACACCTGCACTTGTCCGACTTTTCCAGACTTGGTTCGAGGTTCTACAGCCAAGTCCAAGGAGTTTCTAGCCATCCACGACCATCAACACCTTCCAAACCGTGAGTTACATCAAGTGTAAGCTCCATGTTGTCGGTTTTGGACATTTCTCTTGTTTTCTTCATTTTTCACCTAAAAACCTTGCTTTTCCTTGTTGTAGCAGAAACTTCTCACCATCACTTTGTTCTTAAGGAGTTCCCAACGTTCTTGAAGGTAAATCCCATGTTATGATAGTCATGCTTGAGGTGGAAACCGATTTCCACCATGAAAACCCTCTTTTTGGGTGTTTTGGTATCATCTAACTTATGAATGTTGCAACTCTTGTAAACCAAACTTGTAACCTGCATGTTAATGGCTTAATGGACTCCCAAGAACCTGTTTTAAAAGTTCCAAAAGGCTACATAACTCGAACCCACGGTTATTACATGGATTACACCTTGAAATCCTTCTTTCTACATGTAACAACACCCTTTAAGCATTTGTTTGAAAAACCCTCTCAACCAAGACTCATAACCTACTCATGAACGACTTTGAGACACCTTAATAATCTGTTTATAAAGTTAAATAAAGTGTTGGTAATGTTTAAGCTCAAGTTAAGATGATTTACACAAGTGTTATGGTCGGTTATGACATTTTCTACATATTTAAAGTCTATGGATGTGTAGAACAACTAGGCCACTTTTTGGGACTGAAATTTCAGTAGGTTTTGATGAATATTAAGAGTGTTAGTAATGTTTAATCTCTGGAATAAAGGACATGTTGTGATTAGCCCCCATTTAGTAACTTTCGGGGCCCGAAAACATGGTAAAACGACCTTAAAAATAGTAAGAATATGAATTTAACACTCTTGAAAAGTATTCCAGGCTTAAAAATGATAAATAAATTGTTCTGGAGTCAATGGGAAATTTTAGTGGTCAAAGGAGCAAATAAATGACGTTTTAGCTAAAACCGGGTCCTAACCGAGCATCGTTTTGAGAAAAATCCATAGAATTGGAGTTCAAAGCTAAGGTTTATACAAATTATATGATTTCAGTATGTTAAGTAATAAAAGACTTAAAGGACTTGAAAAATTGGTCAAACAAGCTTTAAATGGTCAAACCCGGTCAAAACCGCGTTTTAACAGGTCAAACGTAAAAACGAGATTTTCAACTATTAAAGGCCCAACTTCACAACCTAAGGAATTAAACTTGATAAAAATGTCTTTTAGATGATACTTGCTGGTCCAAGATGCAAATTTATGAAAACCCTAAATTAATGGTTAAAACTCTCCGGCTTTTACCGTAACCGGGAGCGTTAAACGCATAGTTTCTAATATCGGACCCGTAAACTAAAATTTTGAAGCACTTACTCTATAAAAAGTATAATATTACTCTAAGAATCTGATTTTGGTCTTAAATGTCAATTTTGAAACTTGAGGGTAGAAACTATCAAGTTTGAAACTTGAGGGACCAAACTGTAAAATTTTTCCAAACTTCATAACCGACTTCCAGGAAGCTAATAATCACTTGAACAACAAAATTCCTTAATATACTTAACCTAATGAAGTAAAAATCCCAATTTTCATGAAGACACCTTAACCTGCCATAAAAGGAAACTTTTTATACAAACCTTCACGAAACCAAAGCCTTACTCAATAGCTAAACTCTTGACACTATTATTGCATCTTAAATGAGTTTAGGGCAGTAGCTTATTACTTAATATGTACATGTTAGGGTGCTAGACTTGAGACACTCCCGGCACACCAAGAGACTTTTGACTTGAAACCTAAGGTGAGTTCTAGTGATCCCCCTTTTTACTATTGTTTTGGGATGAAACATGCTCTGTTATTTATGAACTATAATTGTGCTTTACTTGATGATTGTATGTGGGACTTATGGATACCTGCTGATACTTATATCATGATCATTAGTTCTTTCGTGAACCGCTTGTTTTATATGAATAGATCTATTTGGGGAATCCCCCACACATAGTGGCTTCCGTTCCAGGAAGGTTACCCCACTGAGAACCTAAGGGGTCGTTTGTGGCATGTAATAGGTTTTGTTAAGAAACTATGGTGAACCATCCGGGCAGGTAGGGTTCACTGGTTTGGGGCTCAGTTCTTCCTTCGGGAATATCCGGTTAAACACAACTTTAGAAGAGGCCAACCGGGACTGAGTGCAGGGTTGATTATGATTTTTCCCACGATGTTAAACAATGGTTACTTTCTTTTTAATCAAAGAAGGATTTGTTAAGTCCTTTTGTTTTTAAACTTTAAGCACTTGAATTCACCAACTTTTTAGTTGACACAAATTTTTTTTTAGCATGTTTCAGGTAAAGAATGAAGAAATCCTAGCTGTTGTGAAGACCTAGACCTATCCCCGCGACCATGGCATTGGCATATTTTCTTAATGAACCATTTGAACAATTTCATGATTATGTTGAACAAGTACAATTTATTTTTATGGGTGATTGTAAAACTTATTTGGGGGCTTTATTTGTTTCTAGCCCCGGTATCTTTTTAAAATATTAATGCCATGTGATATTCTCTCCTTTGAGCTCTTGTAATGGTTTGTTTCCGCTGCCATATATTGTTGCTAGTCTGTGACGTTCCACCCTACCTGGGCCCGGGGTGTGACATAATCATCCGACTCGGTCATTCGTATAGGCCATTCGGTTGAATGGTCCATACTCATGTCCATTCGGCTATAGAAGGCATGAGTGTGGTCCATTCGCACGATTGGCCCAAACTCATGGTCCAGTCGTGCGACTGGGTCATAGTTATGAATTTTTCTGCATTTCTTACCATTTTACATTTAAACCCTTTTAAACTATAGAATTAACATTATAAGCATTTGATCATCTCAGACATGATCATTTTAACTTGAAAAACTGTTGATCACCTCAGACGTGATCCTTTTACACACTTTGTCACCTCAGACGTGACCCATTTATCTTTTGAAAACACATGTGGTCACCTCAGACATGACCCTTTTTAGGTGATTTACTCCCTTACTGAATTCCATGATGTAGTCCGATATCAAACAACTGAATTGACTAAATAAAAAGAAAATTAAACTGAAATACAAAAATTTAACTTGTTTTGACTTTTTGTGAGGTGTAAATCCTAAGATAGAAATCTACTGGATTTGGTTCCGGAATAGGCAGCTTCTATCTAGTTTGACCATAACTGGACCAATTCAATTTTGGAATCATACAGGCAAGTCAAATCATTTGGGACATGTTATCAAAACTATTTGATGCTCACTTCTTAGTGTTCATCCAGAGTCGTTAGTAACTTTAGGAAATCATACTGGTACTATTAGATTCCCACATTGATTTGGACTTTCAAGAATTGTAGCCACGATGATTGTCAGTATATTTGTCCTCTTAAATCCATACACAGACTTTTGACACAGATTGGTGATAGTTTAAAGTTTAATTATTTCAACCAACATTTGTGGATCCCACGCTTATATGGTAATCAACATTCCTCAGGAGCTTTTGAGCGGTCTACGGGTATTTTGACAAGAAGAGACTATTCTTAGAGCTTTCAAAGAGAAGCCAATCCTCAGGTCAGTGCCATCGCACAGCAGAGAGGTGGTAAACAATAATGAATTCTAGAATATCTTGGTTATGCTTATCCTCAGGTTAGTGCCATCGCACAGCAGAGAGGCACACAACCTATCTTCTTGTTAGAGCATCTTTAATTATCTTTTGCACATAATGCACCAACAACATAAGTTATTAGCTTGATAGCATTTTCTTTTCATTTTTTTCATGCTTTGCTCTATTTATGGTCATCCGCACACATTTGTGGCGTTTACATGCTCGTTACCCCTTATTGGAATATTGTTGATTGTGTTAACCAGTGATAAGATGAGAGCCCACAATCAGTTGAACAACTTAGTTTGATCTTGAGATCACCAGTCAGGTCTAATCATCTATTGTGTTGAATCTACCGACATATCATCTGTGATCTAGCAACCTCTAGGTCTACTTTCGTTGTGTTATCTTAGTAGTTACCAGTTTTTCTATCATATTTCCTTTTATATTGCTCAGACTACACAGACTTATACCTTGAATTTTGCATCTTGTCTAAATTAAATTTTAAAGTCCCACTTGATTTGTTCCTGTGTACTATCATTTTCCAAAGTATTTGAATCGATGTCACATATACGATCTACCTTCTATCAGCTAGCCTCTCCTTCTCCCTCGTTTTTTTTTCTCTTAATGTTACTGGCTGACCTATTCTCCACCTAAAATTCTAAAATCATAACCGATTTACATATTTTAAGATTTTAATAGACAGCTAAATAACATGTATTTAATTTAAACAAAAATAGAATAAATAAAGAAATAAAAGGAAAAATTAGACTAAACTGCATCGGACTACACATGGTCATCATCTGGAATGACATCACTTTTCTTTTTAACGCCGTTGACCTCCAACAGATATAGAAAACGTGGTTTGTCAAAAGCTTTTGTATAGAGGTCAGCGCGTTGAATATTTGTATTTATTTTTACCACATCGATTAAATTCTTTTCATGTATAAAATGATATTTTATACCGATGTGTTTGGTCTTAGGATGTTGTACTGGATTTTTAGTTACTGCAATTGCAGCAGAATTATCAACAAAAATAGGAGTATAAGAGAAATTTAAACCGTAGTCTCGCATTTGCTGTTGAATCCAAATGATTTGTGAACAGCAACTTGCAGCAGCAACGTATTCGGCTTCACAGGTTGACAATGCAACCGAGGTCTGCTTCTTACACTGCCAGGTCACTAATCTCCTCCCAAAGAATTGACATCCTGCTGATGTAGACTTGTAATTCATCTTGCAGCCCCCGTATCCGAGTCAGTATATGCCGTGAGCTCAAAGTCATCATCATGAGGATACCACAACCCAAGTGTGGGTGTGCCCTTCAGATAACGAAATATCCTTTTGACCCCAATCAGATGGTTCACCTTTGGCTTAGCCTGATATCTAGAACATAGACATGTAGCATACATGATGTCAGGTCTTGAGGCAGTGAGGTACATGAGGGATCCAATCATTCCTCGGTACATGGTTGCATCGACCAGATCTCCATTTTCATCGGGTGCTATATCATGGTTTGTAGCAAGTGGAGTCCCAGCTGCAGAAGCATTCTCCATGTCAAACCGACTGAGAATGTCTCCCACATACTTGGTCTGATGTAGAAAAATTCCTTTGGGTGTCTGATCCACCTGTAATCCGAGAAAAAATTTCATCTCCCCCATGGCACTCATCTCAAACTCCGCCTTCATTACTGCTTCAAATTCTTTGCATAATTCTTCATTCTTTGAACCGAAAATTATGTCATCGACATAGATCTGTACAGCTGTAAGTCTCCATCTTTTTCTTTGATAAACAGTGTGCAGTCAATGACTCCCCTGCGAAAGCCGTGTTTCACAAGATGAGTCGAGAGTTTCTCATACCAGGCCCTTGGAGCTTGATGAAGCCCGTATAAAGCCTTGTCAAGTTTGTAAACTCTGTCCCGATGATAAGGATCTTCAAATCCCTCGGGTTGACTGACATAAACTGTCTCTCGGATTTCACCATGAAGGAATGCACTCTTCACATCTAGTTGATAGACTTTGATCTTCATATACGATGCATAGGCAAGGAAGATGCGGAAGGCTTCCATCCTTGCCACGGGTGCAAACACTTCATTGTAATCAATGCCCTCGACTTGTCGAAATCCCTGAACTACCAGTCGAGCCTTGTTCCTGATAATGACGCCTTGGTCATCCTTCTTGCATTTCAAGACCCATTTGGTGCCAATGACCTTAGCACCTTTAGGTCTATCTACCAGAGTCCATACACCTAACTTCTTGAACTGAAGAAGTTCTTCTTGCATGGCACTCACCCATGCCTCATCATTCAGCGCTTCACTGACGTATTTTGGTTCAAACCTGCGAGACAAAACAACGATAAGCACCGTCGTGAATGTATCCTTTTTCATTACCGAGGCATAATCAGCTGAGTACAGCTGATTTCTGGTCTGCACTCCTGATCTGACATCCCCAATGACATTGTCTAGGGGATGATAGACATTTAGACGTGATCCTGGAGTGGTAGGAACAACTACCTCAGAGTCAAGATTATGAACATTTGGTTCTGCATCTGAGGTAGAAGGAGTTTGAGGTTCCAAAGTCAAAGAGGCATCACTGTTAGATGCTTGTGGACTTGCAGGAATTGGAACCTGTCCCTCCTGATTGTTCTGGTCATCTTCTTCAGCTTCATCTTCTGAGGAGGAGTCACTTTCTTCGAGTGCTCCCCCTGAGTGGTGAGATGATTCTCCCAGTGAACCCGATGATGTTGGATCTAGTGACGGTGAGTTCAAGATATCATACATCATCCGTGTAGCTAACTCATCATCAGAAGAGGAGATAGGTATGTTAAAGGACTTGAAGAATCCATCATAGTCGAAAAAGTAAACGGGTCCTTTTCCAGTAGGTGGTGTGGCGTATCTCTGAACATCAACATTACACCACACTTCTACTAAACCCGTTGAGTTGTTGTAAACTCTCTTGTTCGGTATATTCTATCCTAGGAAGATACCTTCATCAGCCTTCTCGCTGAATTTTCCTTCTTGAGTCTTCTTTAGAAGTGTGCACGGCGCGCCAAATGGTTCGAGATACTCCAGATTAGGTTTACGTCGTTGTAGTAACTCGTAACATGTCTTGCCATGGCGCTTGACTACCAGAACTCGATTTAATGTGTAACATGCATTTGCCACTACCTCATTCCAGAATTGGATAGGCAGTTTCGAGTCTGCTAGCATTGTCCGTGCTGTCTCTATCAAGCTTCGATTCTTTCTCTCAGCAACACCATTCATCTGAGGCGTGTAGGCAAAAGTGAACTGGTGCACAATTCCCTTTTCCTTGCAGTAAGCCTCCATCCACTGATTCTTGAATTCGGTCCCGTTGTCTGAGCGTACCTGTCTTACCTTCAGCTTGTAGAGAGATTCCAGTGTGGTTACTAATTCCTTGAATGACTCAAATGTTTCTGATTTGGACTTCAGAAACATTACCCAAGAGAATCTTGAGTAGTCATCAGTGACCACATAACAGTACAAGTCACCTGCAATGCTTTTTGTACTGACTGGACCAAACAGATCCATGTGAAGAAGTTCAAGAGGAAGCTCGATAGAATGAACTTTCTTTTCCTTATGAGACTTCTTCGTCTGTTTGCCTTTCTTGCATGCTACACAGAAATCCGGAAGTTGGAAATTTTTGTCGTTAACTCCTCTCACGAGATCCTTCTGGATCAAGTGATTCATCTTCCAATGATTAATGTGTCCCATTCTCCTATGCCAGGAAATGGAGTCCTTCTCAGTAGCTTTTGATAAAAAGCACTGAACTTCATGATCCGTTGTAGAAGCCGTTGAGAGATCCAAAACATAAAGGTCTTTGTATCTTGAAGCTGTCATCAAAACTTGGTCCTCTGGAATCATATAGTCTTTCTTTAGGACATAACACTTCTTGTTGTCGAATATAACTTTAAATCCTTTGTCACATATTTGGGAAACAGAAAGTAAGTTGTTTTGAAGTTGTTGAACGTAGTTCACTTTATCAAACTTAACTTTCTGATTTCCAACCTCTCCCTGAGCTGTGATGTATCCTACTTTGTTACCAGCAAAAGAAACATGCCCTCCTTTTATTTGTTTGACGTTTGATAAGAGAGCCCTATTTCCTGTCATGTGCCTGGATGCTCCGCTATCTACAATCCACGTGTTGGTTTCAGCACTATAGCGAACACCCTGCACATACAATTTAAAACATTAGTTTAGGTTAGGGACCCAAGCCTTTACTGGCTTGGGTTTCCCAGAGGCATCACACATCATGAATTCAGCCCATTGACCCTTAGAAGGTGAGGGTAGCTCAGGTGACTTCTTGTCATCATTATCAGACACAGAGGATGACTTTTCTTTCCATAAGCCAGATTTGTGTAAGGCCTGTTTGTGATAAACAGACGACTGGCTAATGGGTTGACTTTGGGTTCACTAGTTCTTCTAGGTGGAGTTAAAGAACTCCTCTTAGAAGACCTAGGTTTTGAATCCTGAAGTTCAATTTTCTTCCTAGGTGTCTGATAGTAAGGACAATAAGAAGCAATGTGTCCACACTCTCCATAGTTGTAGCATGACCTGCTATCAACTTTATGATTAAACTGTCTATGTGGAGATGTGTGTGACACCCTAGTGATATCATTATGTTTGGGCTTTGACTCTACTTCTTTTGATGTTTTCTCTTATTTAACAAACTTAATTGTTTTAACATTTTTAACATCTTTTCCATTTTGGTTAACTGGACTTTGACATGAGACTCGTGATTGGTTAATATTAACAGTCTTTTTAGGTTCAGATTTGACTTTGTTTGACCCTGACTTTATATTAACCTTTTCAAATTCTTTTTCCAGATTAACACAAGGCATTTTACCCTTTGCCTTTGAAGTGGCCTCCTTTTGTTTTGTTCCAGATTCAATTGAAGAACATGAGGAATCTGGATCACTTACAAGAGGAGTAGACACCACATGATCCTTGATGGGATTGTTATTTATTGGTTTACTTTTAGTGTTCATCAAGGTCTCAGGTGGTGGAGGAACCACTTTATAACCCAAACCCTCCCCATTGTTACGCTCTCTCACTAAGTGTTGGACAATATGAGATGAACTTGTCCAACTGTGCAGTTTTTGCTTTAATGAATTGACTTCTACTTCTAAAACTGCTTTTTGTTTCTTAGTGTCTTCTAGGGAGTTAAGATAGTACCTAATGTCATTAGCTTGGTTAAAGGCTACTACTTCTGTTTTCCTAAGCTGTTTATTCAAAAGGTCTATCTTTTCTTTGTAACTATGCTCATTTTGTTTTAAAACTCTATTTGCCTCAGTGCATAGTTGCAAATCTTTTACTAAGCTATCGTTATGATCTAATAACCTAGCAAATTTCAGATCTATGCTTTCTCTAAATTTATTACAATCAGAACAAGCATGATTATTGAAAAGTTGGTCAGTAGTACTTACCTGAGGAGGTTCTGATGAATCAGCCATCAACGTAGCATCTGATGTCTCTGGTTCTGGTGATTCTGTCTTTGTTGTAGACGTCCCTTCTTCAGGTTTGTAGCTGACCTCAGTTGGAGTCTCTTCACTGTTTGACATCGCTAGCTCAACTGCAATATCTCCTTCACTCGCGGAATCATCATCTAAGTCTTCCACGCTCGCAATATTGGATTCTCCCAGAGAGACAAACCGAAAGCTCCAGTCCTGTCCTTCATCATCATGGGCAGTCAAGGCTTTTGAATCCTTGCTTGATGAAGTAGAACTGCTAGCTTGCTTGTCTTGACGAGTGAAGGACGAGAATGGATTCCCGTTTCCAGTCTTCTTTGGCTTCACACACTCTCTTTTGAAGTGCCCCTTTTCTCCACAGTTGAAGCAGGTCACCTTGCTCTTGTCAAAACCAAAAGTAGTGTCCTTAGTAGCAACCAAGTTTTGTCCGGTCTTCTTCACAAACTTCTTCGCTCTCCGGACAGCACTTGCTAAGGCCCACATAATATCCATTCTCTCTAGTTCAGTCTCATCTACCTGCTCGTAGTCCTCGTCTGCCAGATGGCAGTTTCTAATTTTCCCAGCAACAAGTCCATCATAGGAATGGACCACTGCTGCTAAGAGATCCATGTGCTCTCTTGCTACTTCTACCGTCACGTTTCCGAGATTCTCGGTCTTCAGTCTTGTAGCATTTGCTTCAAATCCAATGTATTGGGTACTAGAGGACCCTGACGATTCTGATCCTGAAGGAGAGGCTTGTGAAGGACCAGATGAGCTTGACACAAAGGCAGTCTGAAGAGGTGCTCCAGACGTCTTAACTTGTGGAGTTGCATTGTACAAAGCTGGATTCTGAGTGTACGAAGACTTCTGAGCTCGGTACTTCATCCTTAGTGCTTCTTCTCGCAGCTTTAGAATGAAATCATTGATGTCCAACCTTGCTAGCAATCCATTCTGTCTCAGATTTGAAACAAAAGAAGCCCAACTTCTGGCAACCCGTCTGCAAAATTTGACACTTTATCTTCCATGGTACTTGTGACACCATGTGTGTGCAGCTCGCTCATCAAATGGTAGAATCTATCAATGACATCGTCTAAACTCTCATTTCCCATCGATGAGAAGTTGTCAAATTCTTTCTTCAACTCCTTAGCTTTAATGGCCTTCAACGAAGCATTCCCGTCATATCTTTTCTCCAGCTCATCCCATAACTTCTTGGCTTGCTTATTCTCTGAGAATTGATGAAAAATATCCTTAGGGATAGACTGTGTTAGCAATGCATATACTCTCTTTTCAGCATTATATTTGACTTTCTGTGCATCAGTCATTCCTCCTAAAGTAAGTTTCACCCCATCAGCTCCGACCGGCATACTGTACCCCGTCTCAATAGCTTCCCACATATTAGGATCTACTCCATTTAAGTAGATCTCAAAACGTTGTTTCCCTTGGGAAAACTCATCTAACGTTATAAGCTTCGGGGGTTTATTGTGATTCCCCATCTCACTCTCCAGTAGCAGTAATTCTGAATACGTGAGTCCTTCCCGGCTGTAAACGCTAAAAACTGATCCTCCATCTTGATTAACTTTAAGTCTCTTAATCAACCTGTTTAACTGGTGCGAATGGAGTGGTGCGATTGGGCTACCCGTGCGAATGAACTATGCGACTGGTTCAATCGTGCGGCTGAACTAAGCGATTGGTCCAGTCGTGCGAATGAAACTGATGCGGATGAACAATGCGAACGGTCTGCTTAGTCGTACGAATGAAGATACGACTGAGTCCAATCGTACGTCTAGGGGATGCGAATGAAGTCCAGTCGTGCGATTGGGTCAATCGTGCGACTGAAGCTGCTGTATTTCGAAAATTTCTAGGTTTAACGTGTTTTGGCCGTAAAAACCCGAATTTTCACCAACCCTAATCGCCTTATGCCGGAGAAACCAAAACTTGATGAGCAGGGGACGTCCAAGACAACGTTTGACACAAAAGGATTGCGTTTTTAGTGAAAAAACACAACCTTTGTATCAAAATTGATTGAATCACATGTAATCAAGAGCCAAAGCTCTGATACCACTTGTTAGGATCTGGTATTTGAACGAAACACCAACTGATTAACGTGTTAACCAAACCAAATAGTGCGGAATCCTATTTGATTGGCGATCCAATCAGTGAGAACGCACGTAGAAACAATAACGTATTGAATCTAACGTCAAGAATCGATTAGGAATCGATCTATAGCGTTCTATGAACTTGGAGTATGAACTTGGAGGCTTCTGGACGGCTAGGGTACGTCTGGAGTCGAATTGGAATGAATGCTTACGTTTTTCCACGAATTAGGAGGTATTTATAGGTTAGGGTTGCTCATTCGGGCGACTGAACCATCAGCATGGTTCAGTCGTGCGATTGAGCCATGCGGTTGATCCATTCGCACGACTGAGTGTTCAGTCGTGCGACTGAGCCAATCTCATGTTACAATCATATGACTGATCCAGTCTCCTGGTTTAGTCGTGCGACTGAGTCATTCGCCTGAAGTTGTTCATGCGTATGGTCCACTCGCATGGGCCATTCGCATGAGAACTTCATATTGCTAAGTTTGAATGTATTCATTAATATAACATTATGTGTATCAATTCAAACAATCACAAACCTATATAACCAAGTCAATATCAACTCATTAATGAAATATTAAACATTACAAATCACAACCAAACATTCTCATTTCATTAATATCCTAACCATTACATAAGTGTAAGACAATCAAGACACATTACATTCATATCAGGATCTAGGTACATATGTATCAACAGACTTCCTGAGAGAGACATTAAAGACTTTCAAAGCCTAATCATCTTCAACTATCCAATCCATCCAAGGAGGAGAGACTTTTTTGTGTCTGTGGGTAGGATGAAAACAAGGTTTATAGATGATGTGCTGAAGGAGGCTAAGAGAGAAGATACTGAACATAAGAAAAGACTTCAAAAGGAAAGAAGTTCAAACACCAACTCCTCCACTATGGTTGATGATGAATTCTTAAGGAGGGTTGGATACTCTAACAGAAAAACAGCAGCCATCAAAGTCATAGCAGGAAATCAATATACTATTCCCATAACTGAGTGGAGATATGTTGAGAAAACAAAAGAAATGGTGCTACTGAGGAATGCTGAAGGGAAGAAAGGTGAAAAGATAAGAAATTTTTGACCCAGTAGAGATCAAACTGCTCACCCCAGCTACATATCATACTTGCATGACAAATTCTTCCCAAATCTATCAGATGAAAGAGCACAGAATGATCTATGCTTATATGTGCACATGATACAATTGGTGGATAAACTGCATGCAAAAGCATAGAAGAGAAGAAGATATGATGTTGGGATGTTGAAAGGAGCTAACATTGAAGAAGTATCAGAATTAAGAATTACAGAAGAAGATGAGCTTGAAATAGTTCACAATCAAAGTGTTGTGGAAACTCTAACAACTAAAGAAGATATCTTGGGATTAAGTTTTGAGACACTTCAAAAGTTATGCAAAATGGAGATCAAGTACAAATACGATGATCAAAAGGATGCAGTATCTTATTTCTACAAGAAGATGGTGTCAAGATTGAGAGAGCTTTCAGTTTTGAAGAACTGATTATAAGTGTCTAAGCCTAAGAGGGAGTATTGTTAGATCTAGGAACAATAGATCTAGATCATTTTGTATAGGCTTAGAACTTTAATCAATACTTGTAATGAATGATTATAATTTATTATTTTGATGTATGCATTATGTATATAGGTTAACCCATATGTGTGTTGATTAGTGTATGATTGCAGGTACAAACATAATACTTGGTCAATTACTGAAATTGACTAAGTGTAAGAAACATCTACGGATGAACATTTTGTTCTTCCGTAGATATGTTTTTTACAAGTAACATACATCCGAAGATCCTCTGCGGATGAACAATCAGCTCTAGAGTTCAAGTGAAGTCAATCAAAGAGTTCAAGTGAAGACCCCTGCGGATGAGCAAATACCTTCGGAAGAACAAATTACCTCCGGAAGACCTGTTAAGCTGCGGAGTTCAAACACTTGTATTTAAATAATACAAGTGTTACAAGTCAACAAGTCCACAAGACAGTTATGCAAATCCCAAGAGATCCGGTGTTTCCTTAACTGAAACACATGTGCCTATAAATATGGATCCTAGGTTTCACATCAAGCGACGAACACGAACACACGAGCAACCAAACGGCAAACCCAAACATCACATCAATTCACACAAACATAAACCCTAGCAGCCGTCACATCAACATCAACACCAACACGTTCAAAGCATTTATTGTTTATATCATTCATATTTATTCATCTGTAATTATTAATCAATTTTAATGAAATACGTTTGAATCAAATATTGTTTGCTTATTAATTGTGTTCATATCATTGTGTTCATCATAATCATTACTCATTATATTTGATATTTATTTATTAAACAATTAAACAAGATTAATGTTGATTTCGCAAACATTAACTTGATTCCCTATTAACACAGATAATTCCTGATTGCGATCCTTGGATTCACATAACCTAATTCTTAAGATATTTGATTATGATTTGTGAGACGTTCCCTTGATTTAAAAGTCTAAGTTTGATCCTAGATTCCAACATTATAGTTATTGTCATGTTATTACGGTACCAACTTTCCAATATTCATAGGGGAATGGATAGCTTAGTGGGGGTCGTTCCACCTTATTGCACTAGCACAAACATAGTCAGTTGTTCTTCAGTGCATGATTTTAGATGGTTTAAGTGTTTCCTCACTTGGGTTTCCAAAGAGTTATATGGGTTGGTCATATTTTATTAGAATCCATATATCGAATCAATTGTATCATCAAGAGAAGTTAAGCCCAAGTGATCTTCATGTTATTTTTGTCATTTACATTATTTACTCTATTTGCTTATATTGTTTATTTACTATTTTAGTATAAAAATCTCTCTTATTATTTTGCTAGATAGTGACTGAGATTGAGTATTCAGAGCCTTAGTGTTGTTGGACGATATCCAGTATCTACCATTACTATACAACAAATACGACATGTATACTTGTCTATTATGTGTTGTAGTGTGTGGACGTAGTACGAGGTTTATAAATCTAGTACCTAATTGTGTTTGAAAATTTTTAAGGAAATATGCAACACCTTATAACACATCAAAAATTTGTTGAAAAATGATGGCATAATAGAAAACAACATATGTGATTGCACTTATATGTAAAACATCATTTGTAAAATTGTCTAGTTGTAAAACACCAAATTTAAAATTGACTAATTTGGCGCCAAAAGTATAAAAAACACTGATCATATAATATGGCATGCCCAAAACCTGGAATTCCATGCCTAAACACTAAAACACCATGTTGAAATTGACACCCATCTATAAAACATAAGACTCAAATTAAATATCATGTTTAAAGTTGACACATAGATATTAAAGTTCTAAATTAAAATGCCATGTACAAAGTGGTAAAACACCATATGTAATGAACCTAGATCTAAAAACCTTTATCTAAGAAGAAACCTATTTTTTTTTTAAAATATAGCAATACCATGGTTGTTTAGCAGATAAAAAGGCTTGATTATATGGTTTGCTATTTAGAAAAATGATGACATAAAAAAGTTATGACCGCTTATAAAAAGAGAAAATTGTTAAAAAAGTCAACAATGACTATAATTCTCATCAACGATGACTACAATTCTCATTATACCTTCCAGCCACTGTAATTCCCATTTAATTCCTTCCATGTGACGTGACAAGCCTACAATCCTTCATATCCAAGATTAACGGCTCAAATCTCTTGCGGAAACCACATATTGCAGCTTCACCTTTTTTTAATGTAACTAGTTTTTTATCCACCACGTGTTGCGACACCGCCGCACGCGGCGTGATAAGACTACATGACTCATTTCCCAACTAAATTTTCGTCAAAACGTAGAGTAATTCGAATTTATACCATCAAATGAAAACATAGTATGTTTGATACAACTCCAAACTAAATTTACGTCAAAACGTAAACCAACTCAAAACATACATAAAAATAAGCATGTGCAGCAACGTTGTATGTGACGTTCTCAAGGAATGACTACAATCGCCCCAACTTGTTTCTAAACTAATTTTATGTCGAAACGTAGAATAACTCAAATTTATATCATCAAATTAACAAGTATTATATTTGATCTGACTTGTTTTCAAACAAAGATTATGTCGGAACGTAGACCAACTCAAAACGTACTTCAAAATAAGCATGAAAACATTTTATATTTGTCCCGGCTCATATCTGAGCAAAACTTACATCACAGACTCAAATTTATACCTGACATGTACATAAAAATAAGGGCAGAATTTGTCTGTTAAGTAGACATATACAGGAGGTAAACCCAAAACTTTTAAAACTTTTGTGGGATAAAGTGACATTTTATAAATATTTTTAGAAATTAGGGGTTAAAGTGTAAAATTTAAAATATGAGAATGAAGTTTGACCAGTGGCAAACACCCCTAACCTTTGTTCTTAAGGTAACGGTAATACAGAATATGGTTACCTAACCATCAATCCGATCTTTGTAATCATCAATGCACCATGTCCAAACAGAGTTGTTAATTAAAAAATACTAGTTTCCCCACGCTACGCAGCTTGGTTTTGATCGTCTTTCCCACATTACGCAACATAAGTATGGTCGCTATTGTCTGGGCTCGTTGAAAACATAATAACGAAGATCGATACTGTTTCCAATAATACCAATACGGGCACCGATGATGCTCGCTCATAATCGATTCGGTTCCTAACATTACCATAACAGTAATTGCACATGCTAAGCCTACAATACAAATACAAATACGCAATTTTGATTACAAATTCTTTTTCGGAAAGAAAAGTATATCAAAATGTGACATCCGTGCATTCGGGGTTTTAAATTAGTTAAAGAATGAAAGTTAATCCCCCGCGCTACGCAGTGGGAGTTTGGTTGTTTTTCCCCTGCAGGATGCGATGTGAGTTTGGTCATTACCACATTGGCTTGTCGTAAACCATAAAAACGAATACCAAAACTAGTTTCGGTAATAGCAATACCAACAATGATGGTTTTTACTCATAAACGATTCGGTTTGTCACTATAATGCAACGTTAGTTGTGCTTGCTATGCTTATGATAAAAAAAATTACTTGATTATAAAAACAACCTAGCATTCAAAAATAGTTATATAAAAACATTCATAAAGAAAAATTAAAACAACCGCAATTTAAAAAAAAAATGAATGAACGAAAGTTATCACAGAAAAACGAAAGTTATAGGAAATGGAACATGTTTAAAACATAAATTAGTATATAATATAGAGGTGAAATAAAAATTTTACAAAGCAAAAAAAATAGAAATAAACCAGATAAACATGTAAAGTCTTGTGACAACAGGGGCGAAGCTTCATGGGGGCCGGGAGGGGCCCCCGCCCCCCCCCCCCCCCCCCCTTTTTTTTCGTCATTAATGTAAATTTTCGGCTCGATAGTATAAATTTAGTAAAACTTTTTTAATAAATATATAGTCCCCCCATAAAATAGTTTACTTTCGCTACCGCTCCCCTAAAATTTGGTTCAAGCTCCGCCACTATGTGACAACATATAAAACAATTAAAACTTTAATATTTTGAAGGTTATATTTTAACGCATATAATAATAATTAATGACTGTTATGTTAAAAGGATGTCACATTTCCATGTGAAGGATTAAACAACAAAAGAGTAACATGGGAAAAATGTTAAACTTTTTTCTAGTTAAGTTATTGTGTTTAACAGAAATTACTTTTACATATTTCATTTACAAAAAAACTACATCAAATTGAAAATTTTGTTGTCGTTAATTTGAACACACTATTGCTATATAATTTTTATTCAAAAAACATATTAATAAAGGCTTCATTCACCGTCGCATAATAAGTAGCATGGCTTTGTACCCCATCAAGACACATGTTGCATTTTAGCGGTTCCCTAGGATTAACACAGAATATATATGGTACATTAACCTACCTATACACATACGGGTTACAATAAGCGAACAACAAAAAAAATAGAATATTATTGAATGGACCGATCAATAATCAAAATAAACAAGGGGATTTAGAATGTAAACACAATACTTCTATACTCGGTATTATGTATGCCATAGGTATCTCGTTGAATTATGACCCTCACTCTTTGCTACTAGTCCATTATCATATAAACTATTTTCTTTTAATTTTCTACAATTATTCTAGGATTTCATATATCGATATTACATCATGAAGCGGTTCAGACATGAAAACATTAATGCAAATCATTGTTTTTATACCATGATTATGGTAATAATACTTGTTTATACTTTATATTTAAAGTTGACTGGACATACAACAGAGATTGAATGAATGAATGTCAGGGGATGTAATCTTTTGAGCAAATAAATAGAACTTATGAATACACATGTACATAAGTCATATTACATTACATAGATTAAATCTCCAGTCCGAAAAAAATAACAACTCACCTGCCACCATATTATACACCTGAAACTTGTTTTGTTGCTTCACCTTTGAAAAAACCTCACTGTTTCTTGAATTCTTCAGCATTGAATTTGTTCCAAGCTTCCTGTCCATTGTAATATTTCACCCAAATTATCAAGAGAGTCATGCACTATAAAAGCAATCTTTCTACTATGCAAAACACCCTAAGAAACCCTGAGAATGTTTTACCAGGATGCTTTTAAACCAAAATTTACATTTTGCCTATTTCAGCAAACCATGTTGATGGCATTCACTTGCTTCATGATGCATACTCACAAATTCAAGATTGAAACAATGGTTGAATTTGTATTAACACTCAGAGAACCAATGAAGAAGAAAGGTTCTCGAAAGTGGTTAAAAGTTCGTTACAAGGAGGAAAGGAAAGTTCAACTAATTTCTGCACACCCACATTATTACAATCTCCACTATTTATTATCCTAATACAATTGACTATTGACTTTGACTCTACTAACAACCACAATTAACAACTCCATAACTTCTAACTTCGCCATATTAATACGTAACAATGCCCCCTGATTAAGAAGATCCTTGTCCCCAAGGATCAAAAGAAGGATACCACTGATTCATGAGATGGGTAGATTCCCAAGTAGCAACTTCAGGTAGAGTCCCTCTCCATTTGACCAACCACTGAACCAAAGCACGATTGTGTCTTTTGATGACCCTGGTGTCAATGATAGATTCAGGAATCCTTGAGATGGAGGGCAAGGACCATAATACTTCTTAAGAATGACACATGTACTATCGGGTGAATGGCAGATCCAGGAATTAATTGTAGTGCATAAGCAACTTGACCCACTCAAGCTTCAATTTGATAAGGGCCATAATACTTGGTTGACAACTTCTGATTTGACCGATCAACCACAGTAGATTGCCTATAAGGCTGCAACTTCAAATATACCCAATCTCCTTGATTAAAAACACGTTCCAAACGATGTGAATCAGCCAGTTGCTTCATTCGATGTTGAGCTTGCTGTAAGTTGCGTTTTAAAATTTTAATGACCTCTTCCCGTACTGTAAGGCTCCTATCCACTACTTCATTAGCACTTTCTCCTGGTAAATAAGGAAGATGAATAGGAGGTGGTTGGCCATAGAGGATCTCGAATGGTGTACATTTAATGGCAGAATGGTACGAAGTGTTGTACCAAAATTCAGCAAACGGTAGCCATTTAGCCCAATCCTTTGGACGATCAAAACACATACATCGTAAGTAACTCTCTAAACAACGATTAAGAACCTCCGTTTGTCCATCGGTTTGGGGATGGTACGAACTTGACATCTTTTGCTCAACACCTTGTAAAGTGAGTAATTCTCTTCAAAAAAGACTCACAAAAATCTTATCTATGTTAGAAACGATGGACTTTGGACAACCATACAACTTGTAGATGTTGTCCAAGTAAAGTTGAGCAACTTGTACTGCAGTAAAAGGATGTTTAAGAGCAATGAAATGACCACCTTTACTTAGACGATCCACGACAACCAAGATAACATCTTTATTGTCCGAAGTGGATAACCCTTCAACAAAATCCATAGCGATATCTTCCCATACACCATTGAGAATTGGGAGTGGCTACAACAAGCCCGAATAAGCTGCATTATCCGCTTTACACTGCTGACAAACTGTGCAAGTTTTAATGAAAGAAGCCACCTCTCTCCTATGTTTCGGCCAATAGAAGAGTCTAGCCACTTTGAGGACTGTAGCATTCCCTCCTAAATGTCCACCCACTGCCGAAGTATGCAGCCAAGTGAAGATCTTAAGCTTCAAAGCTGGGACATTACCAATTATCAATTTCCCATGCCTTCTAAGTTCATCAGACTGCCACGTAAATTGGCGATGAGAAGAAGCATCTTGTTGGAGATCTGAAATAATCTGCTGCAAGATAGGATCCACAATCCAAGCTTGTTTAATTTCAGCCAATAAATTTGTCTGAATAGAAGAAGCTGCCAGTTGCAACAATTGACCATGAGTGACACGAGAAAGAGCATCAGCAACCTTGTTTTCTACCCCCCTTCTTATACCAAATTTGAAAATTGAACCCCATTAGTTTGGATAACCAACGTTGCTGCAGAGGAGTGGACACTTTACTCTCCAAAAGATACTTTAAACTTTGTTGGTCAGTCTTGATGATAAACGGCTTATGTGCCAAATAAGGGTGCCACTATTGAACCGCAAAGATGATAGCTAATAGCTCTCTCATAAGTAGAGAGAAGTAAGTTCTTTGGGGAAAGAGCTCTGCTGATATATGCAATGGGATGGCCACCCTGCATTAAACCAGCTCCTATACCATAACCAGAAGCATCCGTCTCCACCACAAAAGTTTCATTAAAATTTGGTAAAGCTAACATTGGAGGCTACATCATAGCTTTCTTTAGAGTTTGGAAAGCTAATTCAGCCAGAGCTTACCAACAAAAAGAATCTGCTTTTAACAGTTTGGTTAATGGCTTGGCAATGGTACCATAGTTCTTAACAAATACGCCAATAATACCCTGTGAGACCCAAAAATCCCCTCAAGGTTTTTACATTCACAGGAGTAGGCCAATCCTGAATGGCTTTTATCTTCATAGGATCAGTGCTTATGCCTTGTTAAGAAATGATATGACCCAAGTATTCCAATTTTGTAGCCCCGAACACACACTTACTTTGCTTGGCTACTAACTGATTTTGCCTTAACAAACCCAATACCACTCTCAAATGTGCCAAATGATCTTGCCATGATGGACTAAAAATGAGAATATCATCAAAGAAGACTAACACAAACTTCCTCAACTGGCTTTTAAAAACATGATTCATCAGCCCTTGAAAAGTTGAAGGAGCATTAGTAAGCCCAAAAGGCATTACTAAAAACTCAAAATGACCACTATGAGTTTTGAATGCAGTCTTACTTACATGTTCAGGGTGCATCCTTATTTGATGATAGCCAGACTTAAGATCCAACTTAGAGAAAAAACGAGTGCCATACAATTCATCCATTAATTCTTCCACCAATGGAATTGGGAATCGATCTGGGATAGTAGCCTTGTTTAACCTCCTATAATCCACACACATTCTCCAACTTCCATCCTTTTTTTTGACTAAAACCACTGGAGAAGGAAAGAGCTGCTACTATATCTTATAACTCCTTGATCAAGAAGTTCATTGGTCATCTTTTCAATGATGTCTTTCTGTACGAGAGGGTATTTGTATGGCCTGCAGTTTATACCTTCTGTACCTGCCTATAGAGGAATTCTATGATCAAAAGTGCCCCTTGAAGGTGGTAAAGATTGCAAATCTTTAAAGACATCTTCAAATTCTACTAAAAGACTTTGTAGCTCAACAGGATAAGGGGGGTTGGTTGTTGGTGTTGTAGAACAATAGAAGTTGGGGTTTGTTGACCTTCTATTGCATAAACTTGTAACATACAGAGTTCACCTCTTTGTTGAGATACTTTCTTCAAACCTCCTTTGGAAAGAGTAGTTAATCTTTTGCCTTGTTTACCCCTCAATACCACTTTTTGTCCTTGGTATTTGAACTCCACTGTTTTATCTTTGTAATTCATCTTGTACTACCGAGAGTAGTAAACCATTGAACACCCAAAACCACGTAACATCCCCCTAATGGCATCACATACACATCAGCTTCAAAAACAAGGCCCTGCATCTTCCATTTAAAGCCTTCCACCACCTTATCACATACCACGGTTCCACCATCAGCTACTTTAACCAGCATTGCTGATCTAGTTGTTAGTCTACATCCTAGTTGCAAAGCCAATGTGGAGTCTAAGAAATAGTGGGAACTGCCTGTATCCATAAGGATTTGCAATTCTATCTTTCCAAAATGACCCGTAACCCTGAGTGATTGGAACTTATCATCCCCATCTAAAGCATTTATTGAAATTTGAGCAATCTCCACTTAGGGAGTCTCTAATTCAGGTTCTTCAATTTCATCTAACAACTCCACCTCAATATGGTAAAACTGAGGTCTCTTTCCCTTGCATACATGCCAAGGAGTATATCTTTCGTCACAAGTAAAACACAACCCTTTGGCCCTTCTATCATCATACTCACCTTGTGTTAATGTTCTTCTATTAGTATTTGCCTTCTTAACTTTTGTGGGTCATGTAAAAGGCACTAATGGGCCTTATTAGTATTTGGAGTTGGTAACAAAGGTTGCCTAGTCGAGAATTTAAGTTTCTTAGCTTTAATTGTAGCTTCTTGCAGTTTTGCCAAACAAAAAGCTTGTTGAACACCAGAAGGATTAAACATCCTTACCTGCAACTGTATTTCCTCTTCCAATCCGGCGATAAAGCAACTCAAAACATAGGCCGCCGGAAGCTTCAATCTGCTCACAATAGCATCAAAGGCATCATGATACTCCTGAACTGAACCAGTTTGCCGTAACTTCTTCAACTACGTCATTGGATCATCGTACAACTTTCCAAAACGTACCTTCAACTCGTTGTTTAACTCCGCCCAACTCAACGGAACTTCTCCTCTCTGACTAAGAAGAGATTGAAACCATTGAAGCGCCTTATCTTCAAAAAGAATTACAGCTAATTTCACCTTCGCCGCATCGGAAATCTTATCCAACTGAAAAAATTGCTCTACTCAAAACAGCCAAGAATTGAGATCTTCACCCTTGAACTTTAGGAACTCAATTTTAGACAATCGCGTCATGCAATTGAGCCCTAATTCTGCATTACTTTCTCCATCTACCGTACCTGATTTATCACCTGAAGTTGTTCGGAATTCCCCGTTCTTCGTCGTTTGATTAGCAACAATTTAAGAAACTGGAATCGAGAGACCTGTAAGAATGTCTCTCAAATCTGCTAAGGCCTTCGCATTCTCTTCGATCTTCTCATTCAACTGCGATTGAGGATTCAATTCACTTTTGGATCCTTTGCTCGTTTCACCATCCGAATTTCCTTGAATCTGTCGTCTCGTCATTTTGAAAAAAACGATTGTTGCTGATTCAATTGACCGAAATCCAAGGATCAATGGCTCTGATACCACTGATGCATACTCACAAATTCAAGATTGAAACAATGGTTGAATTTGTATTAACACTCAGAGAACCAAGGAAGAAGAAAGGTTCTCGAAAGTGGTTAAAAGTTCGTTACAAAGAGGAAAGGAAAGTTCAACTAATTTCTGCACACCCACATTATTACAATCTCCACTATTTATACTAATACTATTGACTATTGACTTTGACTCTACTAACAACCACAATTAACAACTCCAACAACTTCTAACTTCGCCATATTAATACGTAACACTTCATGACTACTATTTTTCTAATATTAGGATTAAAAAAAATCAAAAATACTACCACTTGCTTTAAGCTGTGTAAAATCAAATGCTGCAGTTTTTATGAGTAAAAGAAGTCTGCCATATGGACATGTAGAAAAGAAAAGAACAAAAAAAGGAATATTTACATCAACAAAATTCCAAATTCTGCTACTACACTTGCAGCCTTCTGTTATCAGCGCCAACATTTGGCTTTGAAAGTCTAACAGTTAGTCAAAATATATACCATAACATGTTTGTCTGTTTTTCCATGTTTAACTTGTGCTAGTGTTGAGTTAAAAGGTAGCTAACTTTATATTCGAAGTCAAATATGGGCAGTGTTGTAAAAATCGATCCTAGGCGCCACCCCCCAACTAGCGCTTAGCGATTTCTACAACACTGAATATGGCACTGAGTAGCAAAAATTACAATTAATTTACTACATCTCAATTACCAATGTCGGTGGCCAATAGGAAGCCACCAACGAATTTACTACTTGAATATGTGCCTTTTCAAATGTTATTAACAAAGTGGGCGGTGAAGTTTTGTTTGGTTTTCAATGCAAGTGTTCTTTGTGTGGGTGGCGATACTAAGTGAGCGTTGATGTGAAATAGATCTAAAGAAAGACATATAGGTTTGACTAGGGAGGGAGATAAGTCTCCCGTGTGCGTAACATGATATACTACGGTGGAAGGTGGCTGAAAGAGTTGATACACGACAAGGAGAGGACTTCTAATGTTGTGATATACCGTGTGAAGGTAAAATATATAAAATTGGGATGATTTCTAATGCTTTAATAAACGTATATATAGAGATACATGTATATATACAGACCCAAGTATCCAACTATGCTAGAACCCTAACAGGTTTATAGGCCTAACCCTAATAACAACCCTACATAT
>CM046031.1:19804670-19969670 GCA_025215565.1 Flaveria ramosissima | reverse complement strand
CAACCCTCTGAAAATTAATAGTAAAGATAAGTATGCAAGATACTATAATTGTGCTCATAGAACTAAGAACATATATTAAAAGAAAGGTAAGCTATTTAACAAGTGAAGTAGTCAAAAAACAGGTTTAGCTTATATTTATATCATGTGTACCTAACAGATTTTTGTACTAGGAATGACAAAATGGCTAATAAAAAAACAGGTTGGGTTGAACAGGTAGTTTAATAGTCCAAGTCAGGTTGGGTTAACCTGCAAAACACCTTTTTGTCCACATTATTAATGCTTGAGAGTTGATTATAATTACAACTACGATATTATAACTGTAGTAATCTAAATCTTTGAACTAAATGATTTAGGAGGGTGTATGCCCTATTAATAAACGTTGGGAAACTTTCAACCCATATGATCCACTCACCTTTTTTGAATTGGCCTATTTAGGTGTTGAGATAAAAACACAACCCAAATCAGCCCATCACATTAATAAATGAGTCAAAACTGGCACCTCTAGTTGATACCATTATATATTTGTTGCATGATACTAAAAAATTTTGACCATCCTTTATTAATTTTGTTAAACATGTTTAAAGTAACACAGAAAAACGAAAAGAAAATATTTCAAGAACACAAAAAATATATCATTTTCCATAAGAGGAAACCATTTAATCGGAGACTACAAGTGTCATCTAAATTAAGAATACAGGACGCCTCATAGGTATAGGCACTTACATGCTTCTCTTCTTGCTCTTGTTGCGCTTGAAGGTCACGTTTGTTCTTTTCATTCAGTGCATTAATCTAATAACATATAAAGTAAAATGATATGGTTAAGAACGAATAATCAAAGTGAACATTTGCTTCGGTTATTTATAGCAGATATGTATAATGTTGATACATCTTTAAATAGTGATACAATACAAGAGATGATTCTACTAGGGAAGACAAGAAGTAGCTACTAATCAGGCAAGAACAATCATGATGAAAGAGATAGAATATAGTATATACCATTCGCTCCTGAGTAACCATATGCTGATTGAATCTTGCTTGTCGTCTATCATCTCTTTCCCCGTCGATTTCTTGGAATTCTCCTGATGGAGGGGCACCTTTTTAATATAAAAAACAAAAACAAATACCATGTTATTCCACCACAATGAAAAAGAGCCTGATCAGAGGAGACAATATAAACAAGCTGGTTAACACGTCAAATTGGGTAACTTCTTAGTGGATGTCGAAACAGGGTGGGTTGAGCCCGCTCGGCCAACTCGCAAACATTTATTTGATTAATGATGAAAATACTACATATGACAACAAACTATATTAGTACAGTTAAAATCTAGTTTTGTTAATAAAGTGATTTAGAAGGTTTTTAGGCATTGTATAGA
This sequence comes from Flaveria ramosissima, assembly GCA_025215565.1. Taxonomy (NCBI): domain Eukaryota; kingdom Viridiplantae; phylum Streptophyta; class Magnoliopsida; order Asterales; family Asteraceae; genus Flaveria; species Flaveria ramosissima. Next base: position 19,968,297 of record CM046031.1, on the reverse strand, counting down.
CATGAGTTTACCTGTTCACCCATTTGACATGTTTTGTTTCAATTTAAATCTCTTACCTTAGCCCATTTGACTCAGTAGATATAAAACAAAGTCAAATCAACCCATTTGCATGTGAATGGGTCAAAATTTCCACCTCTTTAAAAATGGCTTAATACATAAGTTGAAGAGGTGTTTGAACTAAAATTACCTCCCATCCCAAACAGATAAGAGAAGTCATCGGTAATATTTGCCTTTGAGGATGCCTGCTTTGTTCTGTTTGAGCTCTCAAAGGAAGTCTTCTTCTGTTGCTTAGGAACAACATTGTTGTCGAACAGAGAGTCATAAACCGAATCCTGAAACATATAACTTGTAAGAAAAATAAACCCTACGGTACAGTTACCTCACACACTAGGGTGTGTATGGATACATCATACATGTTTTAAAGTTATAATGCAATTCAGATAATGAAAATCAGATAATTCGCTGTAAGTAATAAAACAGGCTATAGATGACAGTTCCTGGATGAGCTTGTTGTTTAAAGTTGTATGAATCACATGATTAGTTGTTTGATTGTTTGAAATTATAATTTGTTTCAAAATTAATACATAAAATTAACTGAAAAAAAAACTTTCTTGTAGAAAAAGATTATATGTCTTGCAATATGAAAGTATAAGTCTCAAGGTAGGTTAAAAGAATGGGTGGTGATTATGTAATTTGTTATATCCTTTGATAAGCAGTTTCCTTTAACCTACTATGCCATTTATCATCCGAAAAATAATATATGGAACAATCACATAATCATAAGCGGCATATGTTTATCCAAATTCAAATCACCCGTAGACAATGCATAATTTCTTGGGCAATTTTGTTTAAACCTTAGTTGTAGAGCTCTGGCTTAACCCGGTGTTTGAACGAGTGCTTGAAGTGAAAATGGAATCTAGATAATCATCAGCAACAGAAGCTCCATTATTAACTTTATAGCTGCTCCCTTGCGTTCTCTCAAACATCAAAAATGGGTCTTCTGCTGAAGCAAAAACTGAATTGGCTGATTGACTGGCAGGTTTTGCTTCTGATTTCCTTCTTTATATATTAAAAAAATACGTAAACCCAAAAAATTAGTCACTGAATACAAGAATAAATTAATTGGCGTTATAACAAACATGTAAAAGTGGCGAAATAGCCGAGGCACACAAGTTGGGTAGCGAGTCAAAATAAGTCCAGATTAAAAAAATGTTAGTTTCTATGTATGGGTAGGGTTGCCCTCATCACCAACATGAACATCTGATAAATTTGTTTGGTACCTTTATGGGATTCTTTACTTTATACATTTCATCAATCAAACACCAAAACAACATCAATCAATAACTTCAATTTTCCGCTTTGAAACTTCAAAATTATGTCCAAGACAAGATCAACTTTTCAATCAATGGTAAATTCTATAGCATGTACAAAAAAGCCTACGAACACTACTCGTCTTGAACCCTGATGGATGCTTTAGACACTACAAATTGAAGAATAAGTTATAGTCAATTTGCTAGAGATGCAGATATTCTGGCTCAAATAGCCACAAATAAGTTTTAATCTTACAAATCTGCCGACTGCCGATAACTGAACTACAAACATAAAATTATGTGGATGCACAATCTGTAGTGGTTGCCTACATTGCATTTAACTTGAACAAACACATTTAGGAGCTAGAACCACATTAGCTCAGATAACTTCATATCAAACTAAAACCAAGCAATTTATCCAAATCAGATTAAGTATTAATGTAGTTTACTTTAAAAAGTTCAAACTTGTATTAATTTCATACCACTTTCAGTAATCATGTATAATTCAATCTTAAGAGACATTTAAAGAATGATTCAAACAAACAAACAAAAGGAAGGCAGGAACTCAAAGCATTATTGCATACCCATTAACTGAGGAAACTTTTACACCAAAATCTGATAGCAGATCTGCAGATTCTGAAGCAGTTTCTTGCTTTTTCACTGAATACTTCTTTACACCACTGGATTTCATCACATTTGCACTCAAATTTCCAGTTAAATCATTGAAATTCGAAGCAGTTGCTTTCTTTCCTCCAGCGTTATTCGATTTAACCCCCATCCCACCAAAATTCCCAAGCAAATCATCAACCTGATTCGTGTTCATAACCGGGGAAACCTTGTTCCCAAGCACATCATAATGATCAACAGATCTCGATCCTGAGCTCAACCCAAATACATCATCATCATTGTAATTACTCGAACTCGACACCTTAAAGACCGAGTCCACATCAACAACCCCGTAACCAAATCCCCCAAATACATCGTCAAAACCAGAATTTGGGGGTTTCCGATCATTACCACTATTAGATCCAAAAATCCCATCAAGATCATCACCATTAATTGACATATTGGAATTGTAACTCGAATTGGGTCGGTTGATGCCAATATCTCGTGGGAATCCATTGGTGTTATCATTGCTTTTGTTGGTGTTCTTCAAATCGGCCAAAGGGGCGGATGATTTTCCGTGTGCTTTGAAGCCGATACTCTCCACTAGAACACCAAACTGATCCATTTCAAGTGATGAAAATTGAGGCGAAAAGCAGCAGCTGCTGATGTTGGAGATTGATCGGTTGATTAAATGTTGGATGGGGAAGAGGATGAACGGAGGGATGATGAAGAAGATGAGCCACCGACGAATTATTGAGATGATTGATGGTTCGTCGCCTATGTATTCGTCTTCTTCTTCTTCTTCTTTCCCTCCTGTTAATGAAAGGGTGGTGTCAACGGGGTTCGTAGTGGTGGTCTGTGGGTCACGACGCGTTCGGTGGTGAGGTGAGCTGGAACACTTTTTTTATTTACAGAAGCCTCCCTACACGTTGTATGGAAATCAGAATAACTCCTCCACTTTTTGTATTTTTTATCAGCAAATATATTTTATTATTGATCTCAAATTACTGCAAAACAATACCAACAATATTTAAGTTTGAATCAGTGACGAATGCGGGAATTTTACTGAGCGGGGTGAAAAAACACGACAAAAGTAAACGTCATATAAATTGCAAAAATAAACTTCACTATATATAATAAAACAAAACACATATTACAATTGTCCTTTACGTAATTTCATCTTTTGAAAACGTTCAATTACAGCTTCATTCGTAACATTATGTAGTGATTTTTATTTTACAGCATAAATTACACAAGCATTCAAAAAATCATCATCAATTTGATTGTATAAACTTGACTTTAAAATCTTCACTGCTGAAGAACATCTCTCAACTGTTGCAGTTGCAACACGTAAAACAAGCATTAATTTTAATAATCGATAAACCAAAGGGGAATGAAACATGTTTTTTTGTTTCCACCATGACTCTAGCAAGATCAGTCATACTATTCAAGTTACCCAATCTGTCATTTTTCGCACATTGTCAATGTATAAGTCAAGTTGATGTGCAAGAGCAATTTTTTCCCCATTATCAAAATCATCCTGATAAAATTCACATAATCTCAATAAGTTTAGAAAATGACTCACATGGGTTGATACCCGTCATGTTCTGAAGTAATTCCGTGTTAATTTCATTAAAACGATGCCAAACTCTTGAATTTCCATATCAACCACAGTATTAAAACAATCAAAGTTATAGTAATGTTGATTCGTGATGTCATACCTTTGTCTTCTAGATTTTTTTACTTATTTCATTGATATAGTTTGCATTCATGTCCAAGATTTGAGTTATGTTTTTCACAAAATGAATAAACATTCTCTAAAAGTGATCAAATCCATTTTTTCTAAACTTTTGCAACTTTCTTTTAGTTGTTTCTACTAATAAAACAGTTTCTAGTATGTCTTGATTTTTTCTTTGAATAGCTCTTGATAGTGTATCTGTAAGCCCTAAAATTTGCAACATCAAATGCAAATAAAACACAAATTCAAATGAGCTCATGAAACAAAATATTTTAAATGCTTGATTCTGGGTAGAAGGGTTAGAGCACTCGTCTTTAACATACTCAAGGACTCTAATGATGGATGGAAACATATCAACCAAATGTATAAGTGTTTTTTTAATGAGAATTCCATCTTGTATCTTCACATCGTATAAATGAAAGCTCTTGGTTTAATTCATTTCCTATTTCAAGTAAACCACTACCAATTTCTTTTTCCACTCTCTCTTTCTCATTTTGTTGAAGAATATATTTCGTTTACAAGAAGAGCAAACTACATTCATAAGAATGCTTAAATTGTCAAAGAAGTTCATAACACCCAAATATTTTCTTGTAATTGTCACAACCACTAATTGAAGCTGATGAGCAAAATAATGTACATAATATGCCGAGCAATTTTCTTCTAATATCTTTGCTTTTAAACCATTAAACTCACCTCGTATATTGTTTGCCCCATCATATCCTTGACCCCTTAGCCTTTTAAAACTTAATTCCTAGTTAGCAAAAAAATGTCAATTGCATTCGAGGGCCAAAGAAGATGTCTCCATCACATGGACTAAACCAACAAATCTCTCCTTAACAAGCTGCATGACCGTTTAAGGGATGGTCACTTACAACACAACACACAATGATGAGAGTGTTATAACACTTAACAGATCAATAGGAACTGGAAACAATATGGTTTCATACTAAGAACACAAGCAAGTATGAGATAGAACAAGAACAAACAACACTAGGATATTGGTTTTTTCAAGAATATTGTATATTGTTCTTAAGTTCTTTACAAGTGTTACAAAGCATAAAAAGATACAAAGACCTGAGATACTTTATACTACATCCTACAACCGGTCATGCTTAGAAAGCTAGATGAAAACATTTGATCTAGACAACAACAAAATCAAATGTAGAGTCAAAAGGCAGAATATCTTTTGACTAGTGACTATGACATGCCATAATGACCTCTTAGCAGGAGTGATGAAGATTTTGTCCTCCCCTGCACTATGGCAGACAGTGTCTTTTCCCCATCCATAATGACCTCTTGGCAGGTCTTCCAAAATATTAACAGATGATCCTCATAGAGTGGCGGATCAATGGTTAGGGAGGTGAAGTAGTTAGAGAAAGAAAGAAAACGTCAGACCTCTGAGAAACTTGGATCTTTCTCAGAGTCTAACAGAGCAACCTGATTGTGTTGTCTGTGGAGTTGCATGGAAAAATCTGGGTTGTTTCTAAAAGTATTCGGAAGAAATCTGTCTTCACTCTTTAGCTTCGGAAGACTTTGTCTTTGAAGCTTCGGAAGACTTCACTTTTGGCTTCGGAAGTTGTTGGTCTTGGTTTCGGAATATTTTACACTTAGAATATTTCTAGTGCAAGGTGTAAAACTTCCGAAGCAATCTACTTCTGTTCTTTAGTGCATGCATGTAGAGAGACTTTGGATGTTTTGGCTACATCAGACTTGTAGGAATCATTACAAAAATTGTTCTTCAAATACATACATCTACTCAAGAGAAATTTAAGCTTCGGAAGATATTTCATAAATCTCTTCTGAAGGTAAATTTTCTAAAGAAGTTATTTGTTTTTCAAAGGCATAAGTTTCAAAAATCTTCCGAATAACAAAATGATCAAAATATTAAAAAATCTAAGGAATTTCTTTTAAAAAGATTTTTTCTTTCAAAGTAAAAAGGGCTTATGAAAGTGATAAACTAGACAACTTAGGACACACATGTTTTAGAAATAATATAATTTAGTTTTTAAGAAAAGCTACTCAAAGTTAATCATCCCAATAGCTGATATAAGATATTTAAATCTATACTAATCAAAAGCTTTGGTGAATAAATCAGCATATTGTTCATTTGTGTTAACTTTAGTTTAATTAATCACTTTTCAAAGTTATCTCTAATCAAATGATACCTGATATTGATGTGTTTTGTCCTTGAGTGTTGTACAGGATTCTCTGTAATAGAGATAGCACTGTTGTTATCTATGTGGGTGGGAGTCTCTTTGAAGTTGAATCCATAGTCCAGCATCTGACTCTGAATCCAAAGCACTTGAGCACAGTAGCTTTTAGCAGCAATTTATTCAGCTTCAGCTGTTGATGCAGATACACTGGATCACTTCTTGCATTGCCATGAGACTATTTTTCCACCAAGAAATATCTTCTGAAGGTAAATTTTCTAAAGAAGTTATTTGTTTTTCAAAGGCATAAGTTTCAAAAATCTTCCGAATAACAAAATGATCAAAATATTAAAAAATCTAAGGAATTTCTTTTAAAAAGATTTTTTCTTTCAAAGTAAAAAGGGCTTATGAAAGTGATAAACTAGACAACTTAGGACACACATGTTTTAGAAATAATATAATTTAGTTTTTAAGAAAAGCTACTCAAAGTTAATCATCCCAATAGCTGATATAAGATATTTAAATCTATACTAATCAAAAGCTTTGGTGAATAAATCAGCATATTGTTCATTTGTGTTAACTTTAGTTTAATTAATCACTTTTCAAAGTTATCTCTAATCAAATGATACCTGATATTGATGTGTTTTGTCCTTGAGTGTTGTACAGGATTCTCTGTAATAGAGATAGCACTGTTGTTATCTATGTGGGTGGGAGTCTCTTTGAAGTTGAATCCATAGTCCAGCATCTGACTCTGAATCCAAAGCACTTAAGCACAGTAGCTTTTAGCAGCAATTTATTCAGCTTCAGCTGTTGATGCAGATACACTGGATCACTTCTTGCATTGCCATGAGACTATTTTTCCACCAAGAAATCTCTTCTGAAGGTAAATTTTCTAAAGAAGTTATTTGTTTTTCAAAGGCATAAGTTTCAAAAATCTTCCGAATAACAAAATGATCAAAATATTAAAAAATCTAAGGAATTTCTTTTAAAAAGATTTTTTCTTTCAAAGTAAAAAGGGCTTATGAAAGTGATAAACTAGACAACTTAGGACACACATGTTTTAGAAATAATATAATTTAGTTTTTAAGAAAAGCTACTCAAAGTTAATCATCCCAATAGCTGATATAAGATATTTAAATCTATACTAATCAAAAGCTTTGGTGAATAAATCAGCATATTGTTCATTTGTGTTAACTTTAGTTTAATTAATCACTTTTCAAAGTTATCTCTAATCAAATGATACCTGATATTGATGTGTTTTGTCCTTGAGTGTTGTACAGGATTCTCTGTAATAGAGATAGCACTGTTGTTATCTATGTGGGTGGGAGTCTCTTTGAAGTTGAATCCATAGTCCAGCATCTGACTCTGAATCCAAAGCACTTGAGCACAGTAGCTTTTAGCAGCAATTTATTCAGCTTCAGCTGTTGATGCAGATACACTGGATCACTTCTTGCATTGCCATGAGACTATTTTTCCACCAAGAAATCTCTTCTGAAGGTAAATTTTCTAAAGAAGTTATTTGTTTTTCAAAGGCATAAGTTTCAAAAATCTTCTGAATAACAAAATGATCAAAATATTAAAAAATCTAAGGAATTTCTTTTAAAAAGATTTTTTCTTTCAAAGTAAAAAGGGCTTATGAAAGTGATAAACTAGACAACTTAGGACACACATGTTTTAGAAATAATATAATTTAGTTTTTAAGAAAGCTACTCAAAGTTAATCATCCCAATAGCTGATATAAGATATTTAAATCTATACTAATCAAAAGCTTTGGTGAATAAATCAGCATATTGTTCATTTGTGTTAACTTTAGTTTAATTAATCACTTTTCAAAGTTATCTCTAATCAAATGATACCTGATATTGATGTGTTTTGTCCTTGAGTGTTGTACAGGATTCTCTGTAATAGAGATAGCACTGTTGTTATCTATGTGGGTGGGAGTCTCTTTGAAGTTGAATCCATAGTCCAGCATCTGACTCTGAATCCAAAGCACTTAAGCACAGTAGCTTTTAGCAGCAATTTATTCAGCTTCAGCTGTTGATGCAGATACACTAGATCACTTCTTGCATTGCCATGAGACTATTTTTCCACCAAGAAATCTCTTCTGAAGGTAAATTTTCTAAAGAAGTTATTTGTTTTTCAAAGGCATAAGTTTCAAAAATCTTCCGAATAACAAAATGATCAAAATATTAAAAAATCTAAGGAATTTCTTTTAAAAAGATTTTTTCTTTCAAAGTAAAAAGGGCTTATGAAAGTGATAAACTAGACAACTTAGGACACACATGTTTTATAAATAATATAATTTAGTTTTTAAGAAAAGCTACTCAAAGTTAATCATCCCAATAGCTGATATAAGATATTTAAATCTATACTAATCAAAAGCTTTGGTGAATAAATCAGCATATTGTTCATTTGTGTTAACTTTAGTTTAATTAATCACTTTTCAAAGTTATCTCTAATCAAATGATACCTGATATTGATGTGTTTTGTCCTTGAGTGTTGTACAGGATTCTCTGTAATAGAGATAGCACTGTTGTTATCTATGTGGGTGGGAGTCTCTTTGAAGTTGAATCCATAGTCCAGCATCTGACTCTGAATCCAAAGCACTTGAGCACAGTAGCTTTTAGCAGCAATTTATTCAGCTTCAGCTGTTGATGCAGATACACTGGATCACTTCTTGCATTGCCATGAGACTATTTTTCCACCAAGAAATCTCTTCTGAAGGTAAATTTTCTAAAGAAGTTATTTGTTTTTCAAAGGCATAAGTTTCAAAAATCTTCCGAATAACAAAATGATCAAAATATTAAAAAATCTAAGGAATTTCTTTTAAAAAGATTTTTTCTTTCAAAGTAAAAAGGGCTTATGAAAGTGATAAACTAGACAACTTAGGACACACATGTTTTAGAAATAATATAATTTAGTTTTTAAGAAAAGCTACTCAAAGTTAATCATCCCAATAGCTGATATAAGATATTTAAATCTATACTAATCAAAAGCTTTGGTGAATAAATCAGCATATTGTTCATTTGTGTTAACTTTAGTTTAATTAATCACTTTTCAAAGTTATCTCTAATCAAATGATACCTGATATTGATGTGTTTTGTCCTTGAGTGTTGTACAGGATTCTCTGTAATAGAGATAGCACTGTTGTTATCTATGTGGGTGGGAGTCTCTTTGAAGTTGAATCCATAGTCCAGCATCTGACTCTGAATCCAAAGCACTTAAGCACAGTAGCTTTTAGCAGCAATTTATTCAGCTTCAGCTGTTGATGCAGATACACTGGATCACTTCTTGCATTGCCATGAGACTATTTTTCCACCAAGAAATCTCTTCTGAAGGTAAATTTTCTAAAGAAGTTATTTGTTTTTCAAAGGCATAAGTTTCAAAAATCTTCCGAATAACAAAATGATCAAAATATTAAAAAATCTAAGGAATTTCTTTTAAAAAGATTTTTTCTTTCAAAGTAAAAAGGGCTTATGAAAGTGATAAACTAGACAACTTAGGACACACATGTTTTAGAAATAATATAATTTAGTTTTTAAGAAAAGCTACTCAAAGTTAATCATCCCAATAGCTGATATAAGATATTTAAATCTATACTAATCAAAAGCTTTGGTGAATAAATCAGCATATTGTTCATTTGTGTTAACTTTAGTTTAATTAATCACTTTTCAAAGTTATCTCTAATCAAATGATACCTGATATTGATGTGTTTTGTCCTTGAGTGTTGTACAGGATTCTCTGTAATAGAGATAGCACTGTTGTTATCTATGTGGGTGGGAGTCTCTTTGAAGTTGAATCCATAGTCCAGCATCTGACTCTGAATCCAAAGCACTTGAGCACAGTAGCTTTTAGCAGCAATTTATTCAGCTTCAGCTGTTGATGCAGATACACTGGATCACTTCTTGCATTGCCATGAGACTATTTTTCCACCAAGAAACTGACATCCCCCTGATGCAGACTTTACAATCATATTGCAGGCACCATAGTCACTATCTGTATATGCATACAGATTGAAGTCAGAATTCTATGGATACCAAAGGCCAAGTGTTGAAGCACCTTTGAGATATCTTAGAATTCTTTTGACAGTGACCAGGTGTGACATCTTATGATTAGCTTGATATCTAGCACAAATACATGTAACGAACATGATATCAGGCCTGCTAGTTATGAGGTACATAAGAGGCCCAATAATAGCTCTGTAAAGATGTTCATCCATATACTTCCCCTCAAGATCAGATCCAAGGGAGTAGTTTCTGGCTATGGGTGTCTTAGCAACCTTACAGTCAGTCATGTTGAATCTTGTAAGTATGTCTTGCACAAACTTTGACTGACTTATGAAGATGCCACTGTCAACCTGCTTCACTTGAATTTCTAGAAAGAAATTGAGTTCTCCCATTGCACTCATTTCAAATCTATTCTTCTGTAAGGCCCCGTTCCCAGGAAGCCTCACAGTTGGTTAATCATAGCATAAAAATCAGTTTAATAATATAACATTGCAGCGGAAATAATTAGACATTCATTTAAAACATAGAAAACCATATTGTACTCATACTTTTGTCCTTTAATTTCAAACAAAACATGCTAATTGTTCTTAAATTACAATAATATTTCATAAATAGGAATGCCATCCATAGCTCCCCAAGTAGCTCCATGTGCCATCCTCAGCATCAGCACTTACCTGCCAACTATTATGCATAAAAGTCAGCTTCGCTGAGCGAGTTCTAGTTTTAAATATTATAAGAAAATATAGACTTTATCCTTCAGATAATGACCATGCATACATCATAGTACATAACATTACTTGCATCATTATAAGCATGTTCATTATCTTTCATTTATTCATTATCTTTCACTTTCATCATAAACGAGATTGCACAAAGCAAGAGCTCCATGTTGATTGACAACAAATGCCAATCCCTGTCGGTACACATGAAAACGGTAGCTAACCCCCGACAGTTGATCCACACTGCAAGGCACATAGCCCGCTCATGAATACAGATCCATCATCATACATCAGACTCACATAAGTGAAGTCTATCATAGTGCTTGCAAGACTTTTCATCATCATACGGGCCCGGGGGTAACATTCATTAAGTTTCGCTTTTCATTAATATCATCTTCCACTTTAGTATATATAATACTTAACTTATAAAGTACACAACATACCAAGTACTAATCATCATAAAACATAACCGAACCGCCGCGAGACAGCGGGGGTTCGGGGGCGGCAGCCCCTGACAGCGGGGTCCTAGGGGCAGCAGCCCCTAGTGGGGTCCAAGGGGCAACGCCCCTGGCTGGGGCCGGGCTGCCAGGTCAGCGCGAAAAATTTTTATAATTAAGGATTTATATAGCAGGTTTACTTATAGAAAAATCGTTCTTCCTGTTAAAACCTCTTAAAATCTTGGTCATTTAAAAACGTAAATTTAGTATGCATAATAGCCCCAAAACATGGAAAAACTTATAAAATAGGGGATCTAGAACTCACCTGGATACCACGAATAACTTCTAAGCTAAGCTTACAAGGCTAGGATCTCTCTACACAGCCTGCAGAATAGCTAACACTTAAAGGGGTTAATTTCTGCCTAAATTCGCTGCTAATTTCGCTGCAAGATCAGCAATTTCGCAGCTTGGTTCGCCAACAGTTTCGCTGCTAGTTTCACCAGCAGTTTCGCTGCTAGTTTCGCTAGCACCTTCGCTGGCAGTTTCGCTGGCATCTTCGCTGCCAGTTTCACTGCCAGTTTCGCCCAACTTTCGTTGGAAAACCATGTCTGCGAAACTACCTGCGAAACTATAGTTTCGCAGGAAGATCCACAGTTTCGCTGATTGAATATGCAAATTCGCTGGATGAACACGCAGTTTCGCAGATCGCATAAAAATTACGGACCAGACCATTTTTAACCCAAAATCATAACTTTTTACGTCCAATCCCTTAGTTTATCATCCATGAGGCTAAATCTAAGCTTTATACATGTTTTCATACGTAAAAATGTGACCTTTATGCGATTCTTTGCAACTTTTCAAAACCCAAAACCCTAGAATCCGGGTTTGATCTACAGAAGGGTTTAGAGGTCGATTCTTACCTGGATTTGTTGCTTCTTTCTTAGATCTTGATGCTCCAACACCCAGATCTTCAATCTCTTCACGTTAGAAGCTTCAAATCTTGAGTTTTCTCCACTTTCTCTCTCTACTTTCTCTCTCTACGAATTTTGGTGGCTAGGGTTGTAATGATGGAGATGGAGCTGATTTGGGTGGGTTAAGGGCTGATTATGGGCCTTAATCACTTAGGCTCTTGTCCATAAACCCAATTTGGCCCATAACCCATTTCCTTCTTTTATTAAATGCCCATTATTTAAGCTCATTATCCTTAATGACTCGTTTCGACTTTTCGGGGTGTTACATCTTCATCAACTTCTCAAAGTCTTTGTAGAGCTTTGGATTGGTTGACCTAAAAATGATGTCATCTACATATACTTGGACTAACATTAAGTCATTCCCTGTTCCTTTGATAAAGAGAGTTCCATCTATAGTACCTCTTTTGTATCCATGTTGACAGATATACTGAGATAGAGTCTCATACCATTTCCTTGGAGCTTGGTGCAGCCCTTAAAGAGCTTTATCAAGCTTGCAGACATAATCAGGAATGATCAGGGTCTGCAAACCCAGGTGGTTGTTTGACATATACTTCTTTATCAATCACCCCATAAAGAAAAGCACACTTGGCATCAAATTGGTAGAACTTGAAATCCTTGGATGCATCAAAAGCTAAGAATATTCTAATAGCTTCAAGTCTTGCCACATGAGCAAAAACATCTGTGTAGTCAATTCCTTCTTCTTATGTGTATCCTTGGACAACTAGTCTAGCCTTGTTTTTTATGACAAGTCCTCTATCATCCTTCTTATTCCTAAACACCCATATGGTTCCTATGGTAGTCTTCCCTTGAGAAAGAGGACATAAGTTCCAAACCTTTTGCCTTTTGAATTGAAGCAGCTCCTCTTGCATAGCTTCAACCCAACTTCCATCCTTTAAAGCCTCATAAACTTTCTTTGGCTCTATCTGGGATAGAAAACAAGAGTGGAGACAAACATTTACATCATGGGTTTGTCGTCTTGTCCTTACCCTAGTGTCAACATTTCCAATGATGTTTGTGGTGGGGTGAGACTTGTGAATCCTTAGTTGAGGGATTACAACAAGTTGTTTGGAGAGATCTAAATTAGAGAAATTTAGATCAGACATTGAGGTTTCTCCCACCACATCAGCACACTTATCAAGTGTAACTTGATCCAATGAGTGTGTGACATCATTTATGTTATCTTCAATGGAGTGATTATCAGCATCAAAAAACTCTTCACCACCTCTATTTCCTTCCTCATTTGAAGCTCCTTTATTTGAGAGTTGTGCCTCTGAGTTGGAATTTGAAGGCATCTCAGATGTATCAGCTGAATTTGTCATTGTTGTGCTGATAGGAACTTCATTTGTAGGGTTAGTTACAACTGGAGCTGAAGTAGTATAACTTGATGGTCTTCTTAGCTCAAATCTTGGGTCAAGGTCACCTGCTGATAATAAATCTATGGATCCTAAAACATGCTCACAAGATTTGTTATAACAGTTGGTAACTAAATCAAGATCAAATCGCCAATCAGGTTCAGAACGTTTCACACTAGGAGTGTGCTCATTGAAAGTCACATTGGCTGACTCCTCAACTACTCTAGTTCTGAGATTGTATACTCTATAAACCTTAGCTTGAGAAGAGTATCCAATAAAATGTCCATCATCTGATTTCTCATCAAACTTGGCAATTTGATCCTTGGTATTCAAGATGGTGCAAGGACATCCAAATGACCTCTTACCATGTGTTTTAACTACTAAAACTCTATTTTGCATATAGCAGGCTGTGTTTACTGCCTCTGCCCAGAAGGTGATGGGCTGTTTAGAGTCAGACAACATAGTTCTTGCAGCTTTAATTAGTGTCATGTTTCTCCTCTCAGCAACACCATTTTGCTGAGGAGTCCTGGGAGCACTATATTGGCTTGTAATACCCTTTTAATCTCAAAATGTATCAAGGATTTGGTTCTTTAATTCAGTTCCTTGATCACATCTTATGATTTTGACCTTATGATCATATTGATTCTCAATCTTTAAGATGAAATTCTTCAGAATCTCAGGGGTCTCATCCTTAGTTCTAAGAAAGAAGACCCAAGTGAACCTTGTAAAATCATATGTGATCACCAAACAGTAAGAGGTCCTTCCTAGACTCATTACACTGGTGGGGCCAAAGAGATCCATATGTAATAAGTGTACGGGAGTAGTGTTTGAGTTTCTTTCCTTTGGCTTGTGAGATACCTTGTGTTGATTCCCTTTGAGGCATGCAACACAGTGATCATCATTTGTAAACTCTTTCTTTGGCGTTACCGATACCAAATCATTCTTAATTAGTGTATTCATGTTTTTAAAGTTTACATGGCACATTCTTTTATGCCAGAGGAAAGACTCATCACTGTTGGCTTTAGATAGAAAGCATGAAACTTCTCCTGAGGGAGATGTTTCTTGCAAATCCATCTTGTACATGTTCCCTTTTTTAGGCGCTCTGAGCAAGATATGCTCATGTGGAATGACCAGCTCGGGCCTGATAACAATGCATTCATGCTCAGTAAAGAGCATGTTATGACTCTGATCACAAAATTGAGATACACTCAAAAGATTGTATCCAAGCTCTTTGACAAAGTTTACCTTCTTAATGTTGAGCTTACCATTTATGACACTACCCCTTCCAGTTATGTAACCTCCAGCATCTCCTCTAAAAGTAACTGGCCCTCCATCAATTTTCTCAAAATCTTGGATTAGTGACCTATTGCTTGTCATGTGCCTGGAACAGCCACTATAAATGATCTGTATATTCCTGTTTATCTTGAGTTGTTCCTGCATAAAAGAGATGATTAGTTACATTTGGAAACCCAAGCCTTGTTGGTCTTGGGTTTATCAAGAGAAGTTGAAGACAATGCAATAGTAATTGATCCTATAGTCATGTTGTGAGGATCATTTGACGATGTTGAAGAACTTTCAGTCACTTGGTCTTTCTTTGTCTACCACACCACCTTTGGAAGCTTAGACTTGACCTTCATCACTTTGGAAGTTTTGAACTTCAGAAGTTTTGATGACTGGACCTTCGGAAGATCTTGCTAACACTGCAACATGCTTAAGTGCTTCGGAAGTATTCCTTTCTTCCGAGACCAAATTTTCTTCCAAAGTCAATTTTCCACTTATCTTCTGCTTCATTTTGGAGCTTCCGAAAGGAAAAGATTTTCCTTCAGAAGCTTTCTTCTTCTTCAAACTCTTAGAAGTTTCTTTCTTGGTCATATTGACAGTACTTTTTGGATTGTAGAGGCAATTCTAGCAAGATGAGAAATACTGCCACACATAACACAATCCATTTTCTTCTTTCTAAGAGTCTTCTTTTGAGAACAGAGCTGAACTCGATCTCTTTCCTTCTCCATCTTCATCTTTGCAGATGATGTGACAATTCTTTTAGGGTGAGAACTACCTTTGGAGCTGGATGGTTCAGGTTGTGTAGCAGTGGTACACAACTGGTCAGCCTTCTTCATGTTGTTGGGATGATTTCTTCCGAAGACTTTTAGAGACATGCTTTTATCTGATGTACTTTACCATAAAGCTAGACCACCTTTTCGCTGCAACTCTGTTTAGTCACCAACTTACATGAGTTGGTGAAAAGGTCCATGCTTTTAGTAACTGTACATTGAGGTCTTGAGTCTGTGCTTTCTACTTTATGTACTTTTATCCTTTTTGTAATATATATGTGTGCTATGGCATGTCATAGTCACTAGTCAAAAGGCTATCTGCCTTTTGACTCTACATTTGATTTTGTTGTCTAGTCTTATGTATCCAGCTGGCCTTCAAAGTATTGCCGGCAGTAGGATGTAGTATATAGTATCTCAAGTACTTGTAACTTTCAATCGTATGCTTTGTAACATTTGTAATAGAACTTTAGAAGCAATATACAACATTCTTGAAAACCAAATACTTGTGTTGTTTGCTATCTAGTTTTGTCTCATTCTTACTTGTGTTCTTAGCATATTTCACTTAAAGTTTAACCAGTTCCCTATTTGATCTGTTAAGTGTTTAAGGAACTCTTCTCATTGTGTTGTTGTGTTGTAAGTGCATACCCTTCAAACGGTCCTGCATTTGGTATCAGAGCATTTCAGGCTCTTGATATAAGATCTTACCATCTTAAGATCCTTCTCACACACAAAATACTTAACAACTCAAATGGCAGCTATTACCAAAGCTGATATGGAAACTAGAACTATAACAAAGTCTCCACTGATCACTCCTGAGGACTTTGATACTTGGTGTAAAAGAATGGAAGGCTTCATTAGGTCTCAAGACTCCAGGATGTGGGACTCTGTTGTTGAAGGACCTTACATACCAAGCACCACTTCTTCTACTGGTGGTGGTATGATTCCAAAGTATGTGGCTGATTACTCTGAAGCAGACAGGAAGAGAATAGAGATTGATGTTGATACATATGTACCTAGTTTATGAGCTTAATGTTAAATGTCTTTCATGTCTTACATATATGTAATGAATGAGTTGAATGAAATGAAATATGTGTTTGATGCTTATATTGTTTAATGTTTCATTGTTTATTGTGTCATAACGCATATTGAACTAACTATATAGGTTTGTGGTTGTTTACATAGTTCTTAGTCAAGAATGGTTAAGAAATGTGTTTAAACTTAATCATATGAAGTATTCATGCGAATGGACCATGCTAATGGACCATACGCATGAACACTTCATGCTAATGGACCAGTCACACGACTGAACCAGGAGACTAGATCAGTCGCACGATTGAGACATAAGATTGGCTCAGTCGCACGACTGAACCTTCAGTCGTGCGTATGGAACAATCGTATGATTCAGTCGCACGATTGACAAACCCTAACCTATAAATACCACTTAATTCGTGGAAAAACGCAATACTTGAAGAATTTCGACTCACAGACGTACACTAGCCGTCCAGAGACACCAGAAAACATGTTCCAACTTCATAGATCGTAGTTGATCGTGTTGTAATCGTTCATAACGTTTCTTTAATCTCTAGATTGATCGAAACTGCTTACTCACTGATTTCATCGCCAATCAAATAGGATTCCGCACTATTTGATTAGGTATACATGCATTATCAGTTACTACTCCGTCCGTACACGGTCCTAACAAGTGGTATCAGAGCTTTGGCTCTTGATTTTGCGTGTGATTCGATTGGTTTTGGTGTAAAAATCACGTTTTTTCATTCAAAAACATCATCTTTTTGAGTAAAACAGTGTTTTTGGTGTCTCCAGATAAAAAAGTTTTAGTTTTTTGGCATACGGTAGATTAGGGTTCTTGAAAAATCGCGTTTTTGTGTCAAAGTGTCAAAAACCTTCAAATTTTCAAATCCAGCAGCCTCAGTCGCACGATTGGCTCAATCGCACGACTTAACTCAATCGCACCTCCCATACGCACGATTGAACTCAGTCGCCCATCCATTCGTACGACTGAACACCCCACTCGCATTGTCCATCTGCACTTGTTCAATCGCACGATTGACTCATCCGCATTGGTTCAATCGCACGATTGATTCATCCGCATTAGTCCATCCGCACGATTGACCCAATCGCATCTCTCCATTCGCACCAGTGAAACAGTTTTGTTCTAACTCTCAAAGTTTAAAGAAATGGAAGATCAGTATTCCGCATTTACTGCCGGTAGAAACTCTCGAATCCAGAACCTTCTGCTTCTGGAGAATGAGGTGGGGAATCACAATAAGCCCCCTAAACTTTAAACGTTAGATGAGTACCCACAATGGAAGCAAAGGTTTGAGATTTATCTAAATGGAGTTGATCCCAATCTGTGGGAAGCAATCGAGACAGGTTATAACATGCCGGTTGGTGCTGATGGTGTTAAACTTACCTTGGGTGGCATGACTGATAGCCAGAAGGTGAAGTACAATGCTAAGAAGAAAGTGTATGCTCTGTTGACTCAGTCGATACCTAAGGATATATTCCACCAGTTTAATGAGAACACACAGGCAAAGAAGCTATGGGACGCCTTGGAGAAACGATACGACGGGAATGCATCGTTGAAAGCTCTAAAGGCAAAAGCTTTGAAGAAGGAGTTTGATAACTTCTCTTCAATGGGTAAAGAGAGTTTGGATGATGTCATAGACAGATTCTACCATTTAATGAGTGAGCTGCACACTCATGGAGTCACAACGTCAATGGAAGATAAGGTCTCAAGCTTTGCTGATGGTCTGCCAGAGAAGTGGGACTTGTTTGTGTCAAATTTGAGACAGAACAAGTTACTGGAGACATTAGACATAAACGACTTCATCCTGAAATTGAGAGAGGAGGAATTAGGATGAAATACAGGTCACAGAAAGGATCCTATGACCAGAATCCTTCACTTTATAGATCCTCTTCCACTTCAACAAGTTCAAGAGCACCTCTTCAAATGGCATTTGTGTCTAGTTCAACTGTTCTTTCCCAATCCACTGCTTCGGGATCTGAAATGTCAGGGTCGTCTTGCACCCAATATATCACACCGGAAGCAATGCTACGAAGTTGAAGACCGAGAATCTCGAGAATATCACTGTGGAGGTTGCAAAGGAGCATATGGACCTTTTAGCTGCGGTCGTTCATTCTTATGATGGTCTTGTTCCAGGAAAGATCGGGAATTGCCATCTAGCTGATGAGGATTACGAGCAGGTGGACGAGAATGAATTAGAAAGAATGGACATTATGTGGGCTTTAGCAAGTGCTGTCAGGCGAGCTAAGAAGTTTGTGAAGAAGACATGACAGAACTTGATAGCCACAAAGGATACAACTTTTGGTTTTGATAAAACCAAAGTTACCTGTTTTAACTGTGGAGAAAAGGGACACTTCAAACGTGAATGTGTAAAGCCCAAGAAAACAGGTAACGGGAATCCATTCTCATCTTTCAATCGTCAAGACAAACCCACGAGTGCAGCTGCATCGTCAAGCAAAGAAACAAAGGCCCTGACTGCTCAAGATGATGAAGGACAAGATTGGACCTTCAAGTTTGTGTCTCCGGGTGAATCAAATATTGCCAATGTCGAGGGTTTGGATGATGACACTGCAAGTGAAGGTGAAATAGCAGTTGAACTAGTGATGTCAGATCATGAAGATACTGCTAATGTGGTTAATCACCTGACTGAAGAAGATCTTAGAATGACAAGATCAGAATATCCAGCATCCGAGGAATCAAACTCTGCGGTGATGGCTGATTCAACCGAATCTTCACAGGTAAGTACTAAAGACCAACTGTTTGAAAGTCATGCTTGTATTGAATGTAATAAGTTTAGAGAAAGCATTGATCTTAAATTTGCTAGGTTATTAGATCACAATGATAGCTTAGTAAATGACTTACAAATGTGCACAGAAGCTAATCGGATTTTAAAACAAAATGAGTGCAGTTATAAAGAGAAAATAAAACTTTTAATAAACAACTAAGGGAAACCGAGGTTGTTGCTTTTAATTAAGCAAATGATATAAATTTTTATTTGAACTCTTTGAAAGAAACTAAGAAAAAGCAGTTTTAGAAGTTGAAGTCAACTCATTAAAACAAAAACTGCACAGTTGGACCAGTTCTTCTCACATAGTTCAAAACTTAGTGAAAGAACGAAACAACGGGGAAGGGTTGGGTTACAAAGTAGTTCCACCACCACATGAGATATTGTTAAATGCTAAATATAGACCGATAAATAACAATCCTATTAAGGATCATGTGGTGTCCACTCCTCTAGTTAGTGATCCTGATTCTACGGGTAAACCGGTGAATTCTGTCACTAAACAGTAGGAGGCTACTTTGAAATCTAAAGGAAAGATGCCTATTGTGAATTTGGAAGAACAATTTGAAAAGGTAAATGTAAAGTCAGGTTCAAATATGTCTTCTTCAGAATCCAAACTAACCAAACTAGTTAACCAAACACATGCTTCACATCAAAGTCAAAATAAGTAAAAGGCTAAAGATGTTAAAAACTTTCAAACAATAAATTTTGTTAAAGAAACAAAAACATCTAAACAAGAAGTGTCCAAACCCAACCTGACTAAAGTCACACCTGTGTCACACACTTCCCACAGAGACAATTTTCCCAATATGTAGAAGGTAGATCATGCTACAATTATGGAAAGAGAGGACACATCGCTTCTAATTGTCCTCATTATCAGACACCAAGAAAGAAAATTGAACTTTATGATACTAAACCAATTTCTTCAAAAAGGAGTTCTATTACTCCACCAAAAAGAAGTAATGAACCTAAAGTTCAAACCGTACGCCAGTCGTCGGTTTATCACAAACAGGCCTTGCACAAAACTGGCTTATGGAAAGAAAAGTCAAGTTCAGCGTCTAATACTGAAAACACTAAGAAGCATGATATGCCCTCACCCTCAAATGGACAGTGGGTAGAATTTATGATGTGTGATGCCTCTGGGTCACCCAAGCCAGTTAAGGCTTGGGTACCTAACCTAAACTAATCATTTCCTTTAAATGTGCAGGGTGTCCGCTATAGTGCTTCTACAAATACCTGGATCGTTGATAGTGGGGCATCAAGGCACATGACTGGGAACTTGTCTCTCCTTTTCAATGTCAAACAAATTAAAGAGGGACATGTATCCTTTGCCGGAACTAAAGGAGGATACATCACGGCTCAAGGCGAAGTGGGAAACCAGAAAGTCAAGTTTGACAAGGTCAATTACGTTCAACAACTTCAAAATAACGTGCTTTCTGTATCCCAGATCTGTGACAAAGGATTCAAGGTAGTCTTTGACAACAAGAAGTGCTATGTGTTGAAGAAGGAGTATGTGATACCAGAGGACCAAGTCTTAATGTCAGCTTCAAGATATAATGATTTATATGTCTTGGACCTATCAAAGGCCTCCACAATCGATCATCAAGTTCAATGCTTCTTGTCAAAGGCAACAGAGAAAGACTCCTTTCCTGGCATAGGAAAATGGGACACATTAATCCAAGGAAGATGAATCACTTGATCAAGAATGATCTAGTGCGTGGAGTAAATGTTAAGAACTTCCAATTACCGGATTTTTGTGTCGCATGTAAGAAAGGAAAACAGACAAAGAAGTCTCATAAGGAAAAGAAAGTTCACTCAATTGACCTACCTCTTGAGCTTTTTCACATGGATCTGTTTAGACCAGTTAGTACAAAGAGCATTACTGGTGATTTGTACTGCTATGTAGTTACGGATGATTACTCAAGATTCTCTTGGGTGATGTTTCTGAAATCCAAATCAGAGACATTTGAATCATTCAAGGAGCTGGTAACCATATTGGAGTCACTTTACAAGCTGAAGGTAAGGCAAGTTCGCTCAGACAATGGCACCGAGTTCAAGAACCAATGGATGGAGGCATTCTGCAAAGAAAAAAGAATTGTGCACCAGTTCACATCTTCCTACACTCCTCAAATGAATGGAGTCGCTGAGAGAAAGAATCGAAGCTTGATAGAGACAGCCCAGACGATGCTAGCAGACTCAAAATTGCCTATCCAATTCTGGAACGAGGCAATTGCCAATGCATGTTACACCCTAAATCGAGTCCTGGTGGTTAAACGACATGGTAAAACGTGTTACGAGTTGCTCCAACGACGTAAACCTAATCTAGAGTACCTCAAACCGTTTGGCGCACCATGTACGCTGCTGAAGGAAAATCAATCAGGGAAGTTCAGTGAAAAGGCTGAAGAAGGAATTTTCTAGGATACAACATACCGAATAAGAGAGTTTATAACAACTCAATGGGTCAAGTAGAAGTGTGGTGCAACGTCGACGTTCAGAGATACACCACCCCCCCTGCTGGTAAAGGACCCGCATTCTTTTTGATTATGATGGATTCTTTAAGTCCTTCAACATCCATCTCTCCCCTTCTGATGATGAGTTAGCGACCAGAATGATGTATGATGTCTTAAACACACCGTCTCTAGACTCGTCAACATCAGTTCCACACGGGGAGTCTTCTAGTTTCAGGGGGAGCATTTGATGTAAGTGACTCCTCCTCTGACGATGAAGAAGTGGAGACTGAACAGGTGAACTAGGAGGAACAAGTTCCTGCTACATCAAGTACACAAGCATCAAATCTTGATGCCTCTGACTCTTCGGAACCTCAAACTCCAACAGCTTCAGATACTGAAGCTGTGGTTCACAATCTGGAAAATGAGGTAGCTGTTCCCACCACTCCTGGATCACGACTAAATGTTTATCATCCTTTGGACAATGTCATTGGAGACGTTCGATCAGGAGTTCAGACCAGAAATCAGCTATACTCAGCTGATTATGCCTCAGTCATGGAAAAGGGATATCTTCACGACGGTGCTTATCGGCGTTTTGTGTCTCAATTTGAGCCAAAATATGTTAGTGAAGCATTAAACGATGAGGCATGGGTAAGTGCGATGCAAGAAGAACTCCTATAGTTCAAGAAGCTAGGAGTATGGACCCTTGTGGACAGACCAAAAGGTGCTAAAGTCATTGGAACTAAATGGGTCTTGAAATGCAAGAAAGACGATCAAGGGGTCATAATTCGCAACAAGGCTCGACTTCTCGTTCAAGGTTTTAGACAAGTCGAAGGAATCGATTATAATGAAGTGTTTGCACCTGTGGCAAGGATGGAAGCAATCCGTATCTTCCTAGCCTATGCCTCTTACATGAAGATCAAAGTTTATCAACTGGATGTAAAGAGTGCATTCCTTCATGGTGAAATCCGGGAGATAGTGTATGTCAGTCAACCTGAAGGATTTGAGGATCCATATCATCGGGACAGAGTTTACAAGCTGTATAAGGCTCTCTACGGGCTCCACCAAGCCCCAAGAGCATGGTATGAAAAACTCTCAACTCATCTTGTGAAACACGGCTTTCGCAGAGGAGTGATTGATTGTACACTGTTCATCAAAGAAAAGGATGGTGACTTACTGCTCGTACAGATTTATGTTGATGACATAATCTTCGGTTCCAAAAACGAAGATCTATGTAAAGAATTTGAAGCAGTAATGAAAGCTGAATTTGAGATGAGTGCCATGGGAGAAATGAAGTTCTTTCTCGGGTTACAAGTGGATCAGACACCAAAGGGAATATTTCTACATCAGACCAAGTATGTAGGTGATATCCTAAGTCGATTCGATATGGAGAATGCTTCGGCAGCTGAGACTCCACTGGCTACAAACCACGATGTGGCACCCGACGAAAATGGTGATCTGGTGGATGCCACCATGTACAGAGGAATGATCGGATCACTCATGTACCTCACTGCCTCACGACCTGATATCATGTACGCGACGTGTCTCTGCTCCAGATATCAGGCGAAACCGAAAGTCAACCATCTCATAGGAGTCAAAAGGATATTTCGTTATCTGAAGGGTACTCCAACACTTGGGTTGTGGTATCCCCATGACGATGACTTTGAGCTTACAACGTATAGCGACTCGGATTATGGCGGCTGCAAAATGAACTACAAGTTCACTTCAGTGGGATGTCAATTCTTTGGGAGAAGATTAGTCACGTGGCAGTGTAAGAAGCAGACATCGGTTGCTCTGTCAACTTGTGAAGCTGAATACGTTGCTGCTGCAAGCTGCTGTTCACAAATCATCTGGATTCAACAGCAAATGCGGGACTATGGTTTAAAATTCTCTAACACTCCTATATTTGTTGATAATTCTGCTGCTATAGCCGTAACTAAAAATCCTGTCCAACATCCTAAAACCAAACACATCGGAATCAAATATCACTTTATACGTGATTGTTTTGAAAAGAATTTAATCGATGTTGTTAAAATTAATACGGACTTTCAACGCGCTGACCTCTACACAAAAGCGTTTGATAAACCAAGTTTTTTATATCTGTTAGAGGTCAACAGCGTGAAAAAGAAATGTGAATTGATTCCAGAAGATGACAGTACTTAGTCCAACGAGTAGAGTTATTTTTTATTTTCTTTTATTTTTCGTATGTTATTTTCCTGTTTCTATAAAATCCAAAAACTCAAAAAAATTATTTTCGGTTTTAGAATTTTAGGGGAGAATAGGTTAGAGTAGTATTAAATTAGGTGTTTTAGTACTTAAAAAAAACTAAGGAGGAGGACAGTGTAGCTAAAAGGATAGAAATCAAATTTGTGATACTGATTCAATGCTTATGGAAAGTGATAGTTCACGGGGAACAGATTATTTGGGACTTCAAAATTTGAATGATTAAGATGTAAAATTCAAAGTATAAATATGAGAAGTCTAAGCAAAATAAAAGGAAAAATGATAGTAAAACTAGTATGCTAATAAGGTAACATAGAGAAAGTAGACCTAGAGGTTGCAAGTTCATTATATGATGTGTCGATAGATTCAACACAATAGATGAGTAGACCTCATTGGTGACTTAAATTCAAACTAAATTGTTCAACTTGCTGTGGGTTCCCATCTTATCCCTGGTTAACACAATCAACGTAGTTCCAATAAGGGGCGCCGAGCAAATAAATGCCACAAATGTGTGCGGATGACCATAAAAAGAGCAAAGCAAGAAGAAAAAAAAATGTGTAAGCGCTATCAAGCTGATAACAAATGTTGTTGGTGCGTTACGTGCAAAAAGAAAAGAAAAATGCTCTCACAAGAAGATAGGTTGTGTGCCTCTCTACTGTGCGATTGCACTGACCAAAGGATAAGCATAACCTAAATATTCTAGAATTCATTGTTGTTTGCGCCGCTCTGTTGTGCGATGGCACTAACCTGAGGCTTGGCATCTCTTTGAAAGCTCTTAGAATAGTTTCTTCTTGTCAAAACACCCGTAGACTGCTCAAAAATCTCCTGAGGAATGTTGATTACCATATAAGCGTGGGATCCACAAATGTTTATTGAAATAATTAAACCTTAATTCATCACCAATGAGTGTCAAAAATCTGTGTATGGATTAAGAGGACAAGTATACTGACAATCATCGTGAGCAACAACTCTTGAAAGTCCAAATCAGCGTTGCATCTTATAGCTCTAGTATGATTTCCTAAAATTGCTAATGACTCTCGATAAAAACAAGAATCTAGCATCAAAAGGTTTTGGTAACATGTCCCAAATGATTCTGGAATACCTGTATGATTCCAAAATGAATCGTACCAGAAATGATTAACTGGAATTGAAGCAGTGATGTCCATGAAGTAAAATCAATTAGAATTATTCTAATAGGTCGTATTTCATCTCTAATCAAAAATACAAAAATATGTCTTGTCTTTGGTTTATTTCTAGTTGGTTAATTTAGTTAATTTTAGTTAATTTAGTATTTAAAAGTCGGACTACGCATCGAAAGTAAATCTGGGATTCACTCACTAAAAGAGTCACGTCTGAGGTGACCAATGGGGTTTTCAAATGTAAAAGGATCACGTCTGAGGTGATCAACAGTTTTTCTAAGTTAAAATGGTCATGTCTGAGATGATCAATGGTCAAAATGTCTTATCAATAAGTAAAAGGGCTAAGTGTATGAATGGTCATAAGGTCAAACTCATAAGTATGAGCCATTGGCACGACTGGACCATGAGTATGGACCAGTCGTACGATTGGACCATACGTATGAGCCCAATCGCATGACTAAACCACACGTGTGGACCAGAATGTGCGATTGGACCATAAGCATGGGTCAATCCATACGATTGGTTCATTAGAATGAACCAATCGCACGAATGGAGGTGACCGAATGAGTCAGTCGCACGACTGAAACCTAGTCGCACGACTGAAGGTGACCGACTGAGCCAGTCGCACGACTGAGCCTCAGTCGCACGAATCAACTGTGCGATTAGGTTCAGTCGCACGACTGGAGGAAACCCTAGTATAAATAGAGGGGGAGTCGGTCGTAGTCATTCATCAACCCCAAATCGCCCCTAAATCGTACGACTGTAATACCACTCTGCCCAAATTTCATTTCAGTGATTTAGCACCATATTTGTGACTCATACCGATTCCGCATCGTGTCTACAGGTAATGGAGGACTAGAATCGATCAAAGTGCACAGATTAATCAAGCCCTAAGTGTTAAAATCCGTCCAAAACTAATACCGAGATATAACCACTAAATAAACCACTAATATGTACTTAAATGTCAAATTATTTAGTACTAAGAGTTATGTTGATAAATTGCGAGTCGAATGAGACTAACCTCAACGTCTAACATCAAGTTTTGCTCAAGATTTGAATTTGAATGGAAAAACAGACTGTCATGCGAATGGACTTACTGATGAACCTCAATCACACGACTGAGCTGGGCGAATGGCACAATCGCACGACTGAACCATGCGTATGAGTCCAGTTGCACGACTGGATCAACCGCATGGGATAGCATACGACTAAACCTAGTCGCATGCTCAATCGCACAAATGAGCTCAATCGCACGACTCAGACTCAGTCGCACTATCCATTCGCACGACAGAACAGAAGGATTCAAGTCCAATAAGTTTAAATGTCATTCATTTACACACACTCTAACGTTTATCTATCTTGTGTTACAACAGCATGGCGAGTCGATGGACTATGAGCACTAATCACAACATATGTGCTCATCTAGACACTACGTCCCGGAACGCACCTGAGTTAGCGGGTATTATTTCATTTCTACGGAGATCGAGGATTTTTAGAACTATCTCCACGCCTTGCACACCATACAGGGCGATACAACAGGCTTTCTGGGAAAGCGCTGTTGTAGATAGATCCTCAGAGCCTCACCGTATTCGGAGTTCCATCTTTGGCCAGGCCATTGACATCAGTGAGGAGGATCTAGGACGGTCTTAGAGTTGGGAGCTGATGGCGATTGCCCTACCAGACTGCATATGTTGACTGTCCGAGGTTGCTTTCTTCGGGTTAAGTACTCAGGGGACATCAACGCAAGTGTGCTCAACAAGAGCAACCTGTGCCCCTAATTCAAGTACTTAGCCCATGTGCTGTTGAAGTGTATTGCCTCAAGGAAGGGAGGTTTTGATGAGCTTTTTGATCAGATCCAGAATGCCTGTGGCTCTAGTTTTGAATCATCCTTTCAGCTTTTCGAGGATGATCTTCACCTACTTGGTGGAGAAAATAGAGGCCAAAGGCAAGGAAGGCTTCTGCATGTACCCACGATTCTTACAAATGATCATTGACTAGAAGCTTCCTTCGCTGCCCAAGGAGAAAGAGGATGTTGTGGTGCTCGAGGTCATGGACGACACTACATTTGGGAGGATAAAGGTTTATCGGGGCAAGCAGGTGAAGCCCCCGGTAAGGAGGCTGTTTGGGCATTTGATTCGAGAGGACTACGTGGCGCCAGCGAAGAGGAAGTGGCGTCACGGTGATAGTGACTCAGATTCTGAGCCGATTGTGCTCCCATCCGACGATTCTGATGATGATGACAGTGGTGATGGTGGAGATACTGGCCCCACCCAATCTAGGGCCACTACCACAGATGTTATATCTCCATCATAAACCCACGGAGGAGCTGAGACGGCAGGTTTCCATCAGGAATTTCGGCCTGATGAGGAGGAGGAGTCCGATGAGGAACCTTTAGTTCGGACGGTGGGCAGCAAGGTGGTTGCCACCGAGCGAGGGATTAGGGCGGTAGGTGGATGCCAGGGTGAGTCTGGGGAGGCTGCTACTGATCCATCTTACACCCCAAACCAGCCCAGCAGCCAAGGGGGAGCATCCTCCTCGAAGGGATCGAGGAAAAAGAGGATGGCTCAGCCGCACGGGATGAAGAGTAAGAGACGGAGATTCACCTTGATCACCACCTCTACCACCACCACCACCACAGCTACCACCACCACTACCACACCCTCTACCACTACTACCACACCACCCACCACTACTACCATACCACCCACCATTACTACCACACCTCCACCCTCCACTACTACAGCCATACCTCCACCAGCTACACCTATACCACCACCCATCTTTACCACAGCTACCACCACTACCACCACCCATCGAGCCGGGACTTCATCACAGGTCCCACTGAGCTTTGGATCCTCTCTGCCCTCCGTTGGGTTAGAGGAGCAGCTGGCCAATCTAAACCGGATTGTGCTTAAGCTGCTTGCTACTGATGAGCAACGAGCTACTTAGCTAAACCAGCTGATGGAGCTCAATGCTGCTCAGGCTCATCAGATAGCAGCTCAGAGTCAGGAGATTGCTGAGCTTCGTGAGTTGCAGACTTCTTCAGTATAGAGGATAGATGATCTTGAGGTGAAGAACAAGAAGCTGATGCTACGACTCAAAGGCTCCAAAGATGAGCCCCTCAAGATCAGGGAAGGAGACGATGATGGTGATGATGACGATGATGAGGATGATGATGATGAGACGGATGAAGAAGGTGATGAAGATGAAGAAGAGGAGAAGGGAGAAGATGAGGATGAAGGAGATGATGCTGCTGCATCAACATCCACACATGCAAGAGAGCGAAGGTCAAAGAAGGCTCAGGATCAGGGAGCCTCACCCTCAGCCCCTCCGGCTGACGAGCCTGCGATTTAGGGCAAAAGTAATGATTAGATATTTATGTATTTGAAAGCTTTTGTACTTGAATCATGTATTAAACTTTTGTACTTATTGTTTATATATATTTAATGTTTAACTGTCTTGATTATTGACTAATGATTGATGTGTTACATGTTTAAATCAAGCAGATCAAGCGTATCAGCAAGATGAATACGATGTTGCTCCCATTCAGCAAATCAAGTCTCAACTCACAATGATTCTTGATTTGCAAGGGATTGTCAGATAGTCAGTGAGCTATACTCCCGAAGAAGGAGAAATCATTCATGACCTGACCAATGAGCAACTTGCTGAGATGTTCAGGCTGAACCCGGACGAGATTGAAACTACTTCTGACGTTGCAAGTGATGATGAGCTCAACGACATAGATGAAATCGGGATAGAGGATGTCACTGCTGACCATTATCCAGAGTACACTGACCGATTAGGAAATGTAGTTCCCAACTTTGGAGATACTCTCGGTAGTGATACATTTGACAAGCTGGATCAGATGGAGAAAGAGGCTGAGAAGACCGAGGGTCAAGCCCAAGCCTCAAACACCGATGTTGACATCAAAAAGGCTGAATGGGCGGCCTGTTTTGCTGAGATCTGAGCCATGCGTACTGCACAAAAGCCCAATGTCTACACCAAGCTATACATAGTCAAGAGACACTTAAAGGTGTCAGGCAAGATCATTGCATGGGCTTATTTTGAGGATCTGAATGTGTGTGCAGTGAAAAGAGAAAAGGACATAGAGTACTTTAGATTCCCACATGATCTAAAGACTCTCCGTGGTTTTGAGCTCAACCAGCTGGCACGCCTAAAGTTGTTGTATGCTGACCCGAGAAAGATGTCAGGCTGGTTTGAGGCTGCACTGAGGAAAGAGTACCACACCAGGTGGGTTAACTTTAGACCTCAACAACCGAAGAGGTACATCAGACGGTCTGAAGTTGATCCCATTACTGGAAAGCCAAAGGTCGTGCTGAAGTGGAGTCCTCCGAGCACTATGTTTAAGATTCCTTTACGGGAAATGCCACAGGACTTCACTCCACACTTTAAGTGGTGGTACTACGATTGGAGAACAGGTGAAGCGGTCATAGTATTACAAAAGGAGAGCCAAATGGATACTATCCGGGTATTTGACCCTATGTGGTTGACTAACTTGTCTGCTGACGATGTATATACCTTATACAAGTGGCCACTATTCTATGACTCGCAGGATATTGTACAAGCCCTCCAGTTCCAAAATGTCATCCGACTTGTTTCGCATTTGAGATACATGCCAGGAGTTACAAGAGAAGAAAAGTACAAGAAGTTGGAGGAGCTAATGAAGAATGTTAGACAATGATGTAAACTAGGTCCAAGGGGGAGTTTGTTGATACATATGTACCTAGTTTATGAGCTTAATGTTAAATGTCTTTCATGTCTTACATATATGTAATGAATGAGTTGAATGAAATGAAATATGTGTTTGATGCTTATATTGTTTAATGTTTCAATGTTTATTGTGTCATAACGCATATTGAACTAACTATATAGGTTTGTGGTTGTTTACATAGTTCTTAGTCAAAATGGTTGAGAAATGTGTTTAAACTTAATCGTATGAAGTATTCATGCGAATGGACCATGCTAATGGACCATACGCATGAACACTTCATGCTAATGGACCAGTCGCACGACTGAACCAGGAGACTGGATCAGCCGCACGATTGAGACATAAGATTGGCTCAGTCGCACGTCTGAACCTTCAGTCGTGCGTATGGAACAATCGTATGATTCAGTCGCACGACTGAACCATACTAATGGTTCAATCGCACGATTGATAAACCCTAACCTATAAATACCACTTAATACGTGGAAAAATGCAATACGTGAAGAATTTCGACTCACAAACGTACCCTAGCCGTCCAGAGACTCCAGAAAACCTGTTCCAACTTCATAGATCGCAATTGATCGTGTTCTAATCATTTATAACGTTTCTTTAATCTCTAGATTGATCGAAACTGCTTTCTCACTGATTGGATCGCCAATCAAATAGGATTCCGCACAATTTGATTAGGTATACACGCATTATCAGTTAGTACTCCGTCCGTACACGGTCCTAACAATTGATCAGAAAGCCATGACAGCCCTTCAGACTACTCTTCCAAACTCCATCTACAAGGCTTCAAGAAGTGCAAAAAGGCCAAGAAACTTTGGGAAGCAATGAAGGTGATGTATGAGGGGTCCACTGAAGCAAAGGAGAACAAGAAGGATCTCCTGAAGCAGCAGTTTGAAAACTTCACCTTCAAGGTAGGTGAAACCATGACTCAACAATACTTCAAGTATGCTGAGATTGTGGATACTCTAATGAATGTTGGAGTAACTCTTGAGAACAGGGACATTGTAAGGAAGTTCATGTCCTCTCTTCCTAGACAATGGACATATTGTTGTGTTGTTATCAAGAGGACTGAGAACCTTAAGATTCTTACTCTCACGGAGTTGTATGGTATTCTTAGTGGCTACCAGATGGAGATGAACATGCAAAACTCATTTGGTAACTCCAACAATCAACTGAGTTCAACCCTCCATGTGGTTGAAAGGTAAAGCATTAAACCACAACATCATCTTATATGCTACCCTGGCAACTCACAAAAGAGCCCTTTCATCACCTTCCCAGAGACTCCAAGAGAAAGCTATACTCAAGGAAGTCCTTTCCAAAAGACATGTTCTTCTCATGCCTTTGTCTCTGTTGATGAAACCACAGGCAACTTTCTCTTCACCCTTGAAGACCTCGACTGTATTCATCCAGATGATCTGGAATACATGGAGATAGTTCAGCAGATGACTCTTCTCACTCACAGAGCCAAGAAGTTCTACAAGAGGACAGGGAGGAAGTTTCCAAGCAATGCAGCCAGTGGAAAGTTTGGACTGGATAAAAGCAAAGTAAAGTGTTACAACTGTAACTAGATGGGATACTTTGCAAGGGAGTGTAAGGCACCAAGAACAAATGGTGGCCAAACACAAGCCAGACCAAACTACACTAAGAATGCCCCCCAGAATCAAAGCAGCAAGCTGCAGTTGCTGTTGAAGAAGAATGCTTTGACTAGAGCTTTCAGGTAGAAGATGCATCTCCAAACCAAGCACTCATGGCAGACCACGATGAAGCCAATGTATTGGAACATCTTTGTACTCCTGAATGTATTGCTAAAGTTAATAGACACAAGTCCTATAACTTAGAAATGAGATCTGATCTTGAGTCCTTAAATATCTTAAAAGCTGATTTTAAGAGAGCTGAAAATGATTATAAACTAAAGATAGAGGACTTAGAGAAAACCATTTCAACTCTTAAACATGAGCACACAAACTACAGGACTCAGACCAAAGACCTTATTACTAAGTTAACTGAATGCCAGGCTGAGCTTGTGATCAGCAAAGCCAAGATAGAAAAATGTGTTCTTAAAGAAGAGACCTTCAAGAACATAATATCCTTATCTTTGCATGTAAAAGTTTGTTATCAAAATAAGCAGGGACTGGGATTTTGTGAGATAACTCCTCCACACACAATCTTGTCTGTAAGATCTCCTAGGTGTGGAACTTGTGAAGATGAGCTTCCCCTCATAGACCCTATGACTGAAGAGGATGAAGAGGATATGGTGGAGAATGGCTCTGAGAAGAGTAAAGGAGAGCATTCTAAGAAGGGTCACCAACCCTATGAGGAGAGCAAAGCTGTTGGGATGACCAAGTCAAGGAGAAAGAACTTGATTAGGAAGACCAAAAAAAAGTCCAAGAAGGCTCAAGAGATCAAGGCCACCTTCAATTTTGCACAGAAAGAAGTCTTTATCTCTGCAGGACTTGAAGTGGTGAAGGCTGAAGACATCAACTTGAACTCCATCAACAAGAGTTCTGGTTCATGTCCAAATCATCCCATCATCAAGAAAAAGGCTGATAAGTTATGCACCACTGCTGTACAACCTGAACCATCCAACTCCAAAGGTAGTTCTATCCCCAAGAGAACTGCCACAACATCTGATGAAGATGGAGAAGGAAAGTGATCAAGTTCAGCCTTGTTCACAAAAGAAAACTCCTAGAAGGAAGAAAATGGATTGTGTTATGTGTGGGAGTACCTCTCATCTTGCTAAGGATTATGTTTACAATCCAAAGAGTACTTTCCACATGACCAAGAAAGAAACTTTTAAGAGTTTGGAGAAGAAGAAGCAAGCTTCGAAAGGAAAATCTCTTTCCATTGGAAGCTCCAAAATGAAGAAGAAGACAAGTGGAAACTTGCCTTCGGAAGAAAATTTGGTCTCGGAAGAAAGGAATACTTCCGAAGCACTAAAGCCTGCTGCAGTAAAAGCAAGATCTTCCAAAGGTCCAGTCATCAAAACTTCCGAAGTCAACAAAACTTCCGAAGTATTGAAGGTCAAGTCTAAGCTTCCAAAGGTGGTGTGGAAGTCAAAGAAAGACCAAGTGGCTAAAAGTTCTTCATCAACATCAGCAAATGATCCTTCTAGCATGACTATAGGATCAATTATTGTTGCATTGTCTTCAACTTCTTTTGATGAGCCCAATACCAATGAGGCTTGGGTTTCCTAATGTAACTAACCATCTCTTTTGTGCAGGAACAACTCAAGACAAACAGAAATGTATGGATCATTGACAATGGCTGTTCCAGGAACATGACAGGCAATAGGTCACTACTCCAAAAGTTTGAAAGAATTGATGGAGGACCAGTTGCTTTTGGAGGAGATGCAGGAGGTTACATTATAAAAAAAGGCAAGGTCACAAATGGTAAGCTCAGCATTGAGAAGGTAAACTTTGTCAAGGAGCTTAGGTACAATCTTTTGAGTGTATCCTAATTTTGTGATCAGAGTCATAACATGCTCTTCATCTTGTTATAAGATGTGATCAAGGAACTGAATTCAAGAATCAATGTGATCACAAGGTCAAAACCATAAGATGTGATCAAGGAACTGAAGATATGTTCCTAATCTATGGATCTGGTGAGGAGGAACTCGTGGTTAAAGGTTACACGGATGCGAGTTTCCAAATTGATCGGGATGATTCATGATCACAATCGGGATACATTTTCATCTTGAATGGAGGAGCAGTCTCTTGGAAGAGCTCTAAGCAAGATGTGGTGGCATTATCAACTACAGAGTCAAAATACATCGCCGCTTCATTAGCAGCTCAAGAAGCTGTATGGTTTAAGAAATTCAATGCCGATCAAGGGGTGGTCCCTTCCATTCAGGACCCCCTAGAAATTCTTTGTGATAATGAGGGTGCGATTGCTCAAATCAAGGAACCCCGTGCACATCAAAAGACTAGGCACATTGAGCGGAGATTCAACTACATAAGGGATGAAGTTGAAAAGGGAAAGATTTGTATTCGAAAAGTTCACACGGATCAAAGCATTGCGGATCCACTCATGAAGCTTCTTGAAAAGGCAAAGCATGAAAGTCATACTTGTGCCATGGGACTTCAATATTCTAGTGACTGGATTTGATCTTTAATTTTGTATTTGGATATTGTAACCCTTTATTACTTGAATGAATTATTTGGTTATAATGGTTCAACTAATACTCCTATTTCGCATGTTTAAAATCCATGAGTAAATCGTTTACTCAGAACGTCCGTAGTCATACATACTCATGGGAACAAGTATGAGGGTAAGACTATTATGAACTTGGATTGGTAGATATTCATATGGATGAATATAGAGCAAAGATTTGCTGCCAAGGTTCATAGATATTTGTGGGATACAAATATTGGACTGACCCGCATCTCAAATATTCCTACATGGAATCTTCTTGATTGATCATAAGTAAATTTGAGTGAAGGCGAATATCATTTGGTATCCTCTGACCTGAGATACATATTGGGTCTTGATATTTACCGAATATTATACCTTGACTTAGTTCTTCGCTGTTTTGAAACATGGCAATACATAAGGCTGAGTTCAGGTATAATACGAGGTG
The DNA here is from genome assembly GCA_025215565.1 of Flaveria ramosissima. NCBI lineage: Eukaryota > Viridiplantae > Streptophyta > Magnoliopsida > Asterales > Asteraceae > Flaveria > Flaveria ramosissima. The sequence continues at coordinate 19,934,006 of CM046031.1, read as the reverse complement.
ATTGTGAGAGACGTATGTAGTCAAGATGGGATTTGTCCCTCTAATTTGTTCAGAGTAAGATGTCTAAGGCCTGATAAAGTTAAATCAATGGAGAATGATCACTCTGTGTCTCTAGGATTCAACATGACATCTGTGACAAAAGGATAGATGATTGATTCACCTAAAACAATTCGAGTAAGGTACTTGAAGGGGATGATGTTATTGAATGACACTTAGTCATACGTATGAAGGGTAGTAAACCGTTGTTAGGCGGTATTTACTGCTTGCATCAATCTTCTATGAATCTTGTGCAAGTGGGAGATTGTTGGATCTTGTATGCCCAAGACACATACAAGATTGATGTGGTTAGTATGTTATGATCCAAGTCGGATCATACCCAATAACAAGCTAAACAAACACTAATAAATATTTATTTGTTGATGTGATCATACAAATAAATATAGACACCAATTTGGAAAATGGGCTTTCCAAATTGTTGCTTTTGAAATAGAACAATATTATATAGATAATTTGTTCATAAGAAGTTATTTGTATCATTATTTGAGTGGGTTAAATAATAACAAATAAAAGTGTGTGCAAGTTATAAAATTAAAAGGGGTTTTAATTTTATAAACATAAGGGTTAAAGAGTGTGATATTTTATAAAATTAAAATGGGGGGAAACCCATTTTGAAGGTAATTTTCGGCCACCCCTTGGAGTTCCCTCTCCTTGGGATTCCTTTTCTTGTTTTAGGCAAGACTAAAACCAAAAGCACACTACACTCCATACACACTTTCTCTCACACACATAGCAATTCTCTCATACCCAAGACAAGAGTTGTTGGTCTGCAGCGAGAGTGGTTGTGGTGATGACCTGGCAGCGGGGAGGTGGTTGGGGATGGAGGTGGCGGCCTCACAAAAAGAAATCATTTTGTTGAAGTATATGATATATACGTCACTTGGGTAATGATATAATTACAGTCGTTATATCATTCACCGTGCTTATTTCAATATTTCAAAAGACTAACATGACTTACCTGATATATGGGTAGGCCTAACTTGGAAAAGTCGATACATGTTATGATGAACTAAAATCCATATTCAACTGTGAAGCACTCATCTCAGAGTACTAGTATGTATTGGCTTATCCAAATGTATGTGTGTAGCAACCTAAACACACCAGGTAATGATGTCTTATGAATTACTTTCACCTACGTCAGTTTCTTCTTTGTTTTTCTGAGCAAAGATCTAGAGAAACAAGAACATAGTGTTGATGTCATGACCAAAAGATTCCTAATGTGGAACACATCCACCTTGGATGAATTACCAAAATATTACATTCCTTGTGAATGAACAAAAAGAATCCCATCATGGATCACCTTCCAATGTGAAGTGAAAAAGAATTCCAATATGGATCAAATCATTAAAAGGATCAAAGTAAAAGAATCCTAATAAGGATCAGTGAAAATAAGATCTCATACTTTAAATAACCTAGTCAAAATAAACTGTGAAAAAGTTCTACCATGCATGTCATCCGGGTGGTTGATCATGCCATGCTTTTGAGTGTGGGGTACATTTTGAATACTCAAATTAATCAAAACATGATAAATATCACATGCATTATAATATTAACCAAGCATGGGTTTAAAAGAACAAACATACCTTAAATTAATAAGCTCATAACCATGTCTATTTTACTAACAAAAGCTTGCACTTGTGTAATGTAAGATTGATATGATCCCAAAAAAAGTATACTTCCTCTTCATGTACAGATAAGAAAACAATATCATTACAAAAGTATTTCATTTTCAAAAGTTTTAAATCCTTAAAGTTTCTATCCCATGTGGGTATAAACTTTAGGGGGAGTAATTTAAAATTTTGATTAGCTTGTAGAGGTATTTCTTTTACTAACAATAACATTACAAAAAGGAATCGACTGTGTTGGTGCAGAAGTTATACTATAGTATCTCAGCCTATGCAGATATCTGGAAGCATAAAAGTCCAAGATCAGTCAAACACTGGGAACCTTGTGTCACATCTGATATACAAGTCAATCCAAGCAAGAATTGATTATCCCAACAACAGTCAAAACATCATAAGAAACAAGTCTAAAGCAAAGAAGTTCTTCATAACAGTCAATGAATTAGCAGAAAAACAAAAAAGATTTCACTCTGCAGAAACATTAAATTTTGATTAAGTTCAAAAATTAATGTGGGTAAGTGCATTGGTTAATGCTGGTGAAGGTAACCCAGGCATATAACCAATGCGGGTAACTATTTTAAGTCATTGAAAACAAAGTAAAACCAATGGGGACAAGTAATTCTACCGCATTTGTTTCAAAAACAAATGCACATACAAAATTTGAAGTATTGAAAACTTATGTGGACAAAGTTGTTCAACCGCATTTCACTATGAGTTTAACTTTTTGTTCAACCGCATTTCATTATGCAGATAAGTTATTCATTCGCATTTTTTAAATATGGATGACATCAATACTTAAACTTATATGTGTATCAAAAATGAATAAAAAATATGCTTAATCTCTTCTGTCATGATGATGCTTGAAAATCAAGAAATGCCGTCAAACTCATAGTTCAACCGCATTTGTTAAAGTAAATGTGGACAAAGGAAGTTGTTCTATCGCATTTGCTACAGTGAACAAATGATGATTAACTTTGTTTTATCGCATTTGCTACAGTGAACAAATGCTGATTAACTATGTTCTATCGCATTTGCTACAGTGAACAAATGCTGATTAAGTTTGTTCTATCACATTTGCTATAGTGAACAAATGTTGGCAATGTATTAAAACATCCGCATTTGTCATAGTACATAAATGCTGATGAACAAATCACTTCCGCATTTGCAACAATACACAAATCCTGATGAACAAATCCCTTCCGTATTTGCTACAGTGAAAATAAAAAAATTAACTGCATTTGTTTAGAAACTTGTAAAGTTTGTAAAAGCTATTAACTTGACTATTTAAAAAAAAATTCAACAGATCATTTAATACTTTTTTCAAATTTTAGAGACTTATAGTGCGACGAGCGTTCATCACTGTTCTTCATCCATCATCATCACCATCATCATATACCTATGTTTCTCGAGTTCATTCACCTTCATACTCCTCGTTTTCGATTCTCAACAACTGTAGTATCGAAACAAGGTGATAATCAGCGAAATTCATAACCTAAATTGTCGGACTCATGATGAACTTAAAAAACTAGGTCAAGAAAGAATCATCAAATTAAAATCAAATTAAGGATTGATAGACATTGTCGAATACAATGAACTTCGTGATTATGAATATAACAACATACAAGTGATTTGCAAAAACCTAGTTCATCACATGAACAGGGTACAACAACACCGAAAATGTTGAAATCAAAACTTGATTCTAAGTGTTAAAAGATGTTAAAATCAGAAAAGATCATCTTTACAAACATGGAAAACACAATAAAAGTGGTCATTCATCACAAAATCAAGTCAGGTATAATTCCTATGGAACAGTACCTATGAACACTGAATTTTGACCAACAAAAGTCAAACTGAGAAAACTCAACTTGATTTATGGTTTACAATTTGATAATCATTATGCAATATTCTAATTCATATGTATCTAATGCAGGGTACAATGGCTAATCTCACGTGGAGCAAGCTTCATAATGTCAGTGGTTATCTTGATCCTGATGTACCCAAGGCTGAAGGACTTAGAGATATGATTATATTCATCTCTACCACCAGAGTTGCTCATGCTATTACAGTTAGACCTATCATCTATGAGAACTTCATAAGGTCATTCTGGAGCACTGCTGAAGTAGCTGAGATTGATGGTGTTAAGACTTTATCTGGAAGAAAATCTAAAGATCATACCTTAGCCATCACTGAACAGACTGTGAGACAGTGTCTATAGTTTGGTGATGATGCAAACACTCCTTTGGAATTCGAAGATGATGACATTATGACCTTCTTTGCAACATTGGGTATGAAGGAGGTTATGAAGGAAAACAAATAGTCAAAGGATTGGTTGATTTATAATGGAGGTTTCTCATTCACATATTCCAACATTGTTTATCAAAGAGGAAGACTGGATGGAATGATATCCCAGTGACCACATCATCTGCTATCTGTGCATTATGTACAAACAGACCATTTAACATGTCTTCTTATGTGTTCAATGGTCTTGTTTCAAGCATCCAAGAAGAAAGAAGGCACATGTTCCTAATGTATCCTAGATTTCTGCAATGCTTGATCATTAAGGCATTTCCACTGATTGTGCCAGAAGGACTAGTGATGGATATTCCTCACTACAATGCCAAATCCTACAAGTACATCAAGAAGAGAGATCCTAGAAACTAATACAGTGGAACTTTCTTCCCTCTGCTTCCTTGGATGTTACAGTAGATCAACCAAGAAGTAGAAGCTCATGATGATGAGCAAGATCAAGAAGAAGAAGAACAAGCTGCTCATGATCAACACCATGTTGATGAGCATGCTGGCATGGCTGAAGAAGGACAAAGGCTAGTGTCACCACAGATGGATGCAGGTGGTGATCTTCACACTGGGCTTTCTGTTCAAGAAGCTGAGATGGCATCACCTTTTGTGCCAACACCCATGCCATCACCTCATAGATCACCAATTCCATCACCACATCTATTACCCATTATCTCACCACATGGACCACCTGTTCACTCACCTCATATTTCACCCGTTCATCATCACCATATTTCCCCTATTCCATCATCTCCTACTACCGCAGAACCTGTTTAGTTTGGTGAATCTACCAGCTCTTCAGAAGATTCCAAATCATCTTCTGATGAGGAGGATCATCAATTGAGAATGCCTGTGAGACAAGTTACTTCTGAGGCAGTTCCCTCTGAAAGTTTTGCTGAGTTAGAGGTGAACAGACCTGATGAGAAGGATGAGATGATTTCTGAGCTCTTGCAGAAAGTAGCAAGGATGGGAAAACTCCTGGATAGAAGGTCTGGTATTATCAAGGACAGACTTCTGGAGTTAGATGAAAAAGAGAAGGGATTGAAAGATCTCAAGGAGAAATATGAAGCTGAAAAGAAAGAAAAGACAATGAGATAAAGGAATTAAAGGCTGCTCTTCAACACTTAAGGGATGAAGTCAGTGGGCATGTGGACACATTGACCATCCAAACCATTGCCATGGAAGAACAAGAAGGGCTGTTGGAAGAACAATCTGATATAATCATGGATCTACAAAAACAGATAGATTCTCTGATCAATAGAGTTTCTGCATTGGAGCTTCTGATCATGATTAAACAAGAAACAGAGAAAGAAAAGGATGATAAGAGTGATAAGGATGAAGTGGCGAAGAAAAGAGATAGTGATAAGGATGTGGATGATGAACGTTCTTCTGGAGAGAGTAATGTTGACTCTCCTCCTACCAAAAAGATGAAAACTACTGAGACTATGAAAGAAGCTGAATCTAGTGGAACAAAACATGAAGAACAGAGTTTGGCTATGGTGGTATACACAAGCAAACAATCTGAAGAATCCCAAGATGAAGAATCAGAATTCAGTGACATGATAATCAGCTCTTGATAGCTTCACAGTAGAGGAGTTCATTATTGATGATGAATTCTGTGATTTCATTGGAGATCAAAGACAATCTGCTGAGCCTATTGTTATGATCCCTCAATCTCTTGTGCCTTTGGAGAGGGAGATGAGATTGCAGATTGTACCAGCTATCACTCTGTCTGATGAACAAAAGGAAGTATTTAGAAGACTTTGTGAAGAACAACAAAAACAAGAAGAAACAGTTTTAAAGAACAAAGAAATAGAACAAGCTGAATCTGAAATTAAAGCTACTGAAACAGAAAGAAAAGAAACTAAAATAGCAGAATCCTCTTCTGGTCCTACATTGTAAACTTACACCAGAAAGAGAAAGTATTTGGCAGAAAAAGCAAAAGGAAAAATACCAATTAAGGAAGAAGAACCAGTGATTAAGAAGCAAAAGGATGATCCTCGAAACCTAGCAGCTATTGCTGAATTTCTTGAAGAACATGAGAAGGCTGAGGAACAATTAAAGCAAAGGGTTGAGTTTGTAAACTTAGAAGAACAAGAGATTGAAGGAGGCTATGTGGTTGATGAACCAATAGCAAAAGAAAGTTCTGAGAAGGCTAAAACTTCAGTTCAAGAGATGGTTGAGAAAGCTCAAACTGATGATTTGATGGTCAAGGCAATGTTTCTTATCAATCATGGTTATGATGCTGATGAAGTATTCGGGATGACTTATGACGGAATGGTTGAAGAGGAAGAAAAGTTAAAAAAGTTGTTGGACCCCTCTTATGTGACTGAGTATGAAAAGGCTCAAACAACCAAGTCACTTGTGGTTCCCTCCATCTCCAAAACCAAAGAGATTGAAGCTCCCCAGTCACTATATCCTGATCCCTACAACATGACTGACAGGGAAATGAAGGATTATCTATATGAGCAAGGCTACACTAAAATGAAGTTGGGCAATATGAAAACTAACTCAGTGAGGGCTGCAATGTTGAAATTGATCAATGAAAAGAAGGAAAGCTTGAAGAAGAGATAGTGAGTAAGAAATCTAGATCAAGGGTTTCAGCCCAAGACATCCAACTCACCCCTAAAGATCATGACTCTCTGGCACTTGTACATCATAGGAACCTTGAGTGGTTTGCAGAATCTTCACAATTAAAGCTTCAAAAAGGACTCACCACTACAGAGATGATAAAAGGTGTATCTACTCCCCAGGCAAAGTTGATCAGAAAATCATTTCCTGGAAGTATGATAGTGATTAGAACATGTTTATGATCAAGAGAATCTCAGGGCTAGTTCAGTTCTTCACAAAGTACACTGCTCTGGTGAACTCCTTGCAAATACATGACTTGAAGGAACTAACTAACTTGGAACTGATCAACCATAAAGCTATGTTCAGGGGGTATGAGTTTGAAGATATTTTGAAGATGTTTAAAAGGACTGACAACTTCAAATTATTGAAAGCTATCAATATGAGGAAAGAAAGATCTTTTCAAAACCCTCTAGAGAAGAAGAAAAAGACAAAAGAGGCTGAAGATGTTGTGTTCCCTGACCTAAAGGTGAAGTCTACGGAGTCTGTTAAAAGGAAGATGGTGGCAGGTACTCACACTTCCAAACCAATCTCTAATGTCTTCTATGATGAGAAGACTTATGAGTTGGTAATTAAAAGGAGGTAGGGAGGAAAGGAGGGTGCAGAAATCAGATTATTTAGTGGGCATGAAGTGAGATTACTTGATGAATCCTACATTCACTACATCTACACCAGGATCTTCAGAGAAATCAGCAACAAGCTTGGAGAAGCTGATATGCATTTCTTTCTTAAGTGCATCAAAATTCTGAAAATGGCCTATGACAGAATAATTGCCAAAAGGGAACAAAGAAAGAAGAAAAAGACTCCCTTGTAGTTGGGAAACACTGTGAAGTTGGAAGTTGATGTGGAAGGAGCTCTCTTGATTCATAGAGATGGGTTGTCTACTATGTCCATATGGGAACCCATTTCTTTGAAGAAGCTACCTATTGAAGCCATCTACATAATGATTTTGTCAACATGATCAAGGCTATTCTGGATCCCTCTCTGGCAGAACTAGTGATTCCACCTCCTGCTGCTCAAGACCCAGTAGAATCTTCACAACCTCATCCACCATTAAACCCTTGAAGTACCTAGGCTATATAATACTTAGGGGGAGTATTGTTGGACCCTAAAAGGATCATACATGCCAATTCAAGTGGTGGTTGATGGTTGCTCTGCTGGAATTCTCCTTAAGTCCAAGAAGTAATGTAGATGAAGAATCTACTCAACAGAAGAAGACAAGTGTCAGCTATCCACATTTGTTCATGCGGATGACCATGGAACAAATGCTGACAAGTATTTGTTCTTCCCCATTAACAAATGCAGACAGCCAAACAAATGCTGCAAAGTATTTGTTCATCCTCATTTACTAGTGTGGATGCTGAACAACAAATGCTAAGTGTTTGTTCATCCGCACTTCTCAATGTTGATGACCAAATGCCAATGCAGAAGAAGAAAAAGAAATACTGATGAAGATCAACACATTCGCATTAGTTAATGCGGATGAACAAAAGAAATGCTAATGAAGACTTTTGTACTTAGACTAGTTTCCTGATGTATAGTACAGGGGTAGTTTAGTCATTTTGTAAAGGCCTTTTGTCAGCCTATAAATAGAATAGAAATCACTACTTTTGGGAATGACCAGACAACTAGAATATTTGAATCTTTGATAGACATATGTTTCAGAGGTGTCTTGTTACTGTTTCATGCTAAAACCCTAGCATTCATTGTAACTTTACACCACCATTAATACAAAGCATTATGAGTATTTCAATCATTCAATGATCTGTGTTTATATCATTCCGCAATATAGCCACGGATTAATCATCATATTCGATCCTTGCTGATTCACATCAACAGAGAATATCATTCTCACACCCAGTCACCTCTTGTCTGCTACACTTAAGCAGATTTGATATTGCTGAGTTAGCAAAGAAACCATTCTCCAATCCCTTTAACTCTGAGGTAGCTACTCACATCAAATAATCATCTGAGCAGTCTTCATCTGGGTGAACTGACTGCAAGGGCTAAGATTAAAGAAGGGTTGAAGCTAAAAGAGAAGGAAGAAAAGGAAGGGTCAACCACCAAAGGCAAAGCCTTCTTACAAATGGTTGATTCCTGAATTGTAACCCATAGTTTGATGGGAGTATGACTATAACTAACGTCAACTAACTCTCTTCAGAGGGACACAACAAAGGATGCATATCATTCAAAGTAATAGACTAGATCTTCTGTCTACGAATGACTTGAACAAACTTCTAAGCACCACATCTGGTAAGAATAAAGAGACAGATAAGTATCTTCTCTCTTTGGTGTTGAAGGTTTTGAGAAGAAGAAATAAGTGAAGTTATGGTATCATCAGCCTAGGGGGAGTTTGTTGGATCAAGTAAGGCTGGTGCAACCAAAACAAACACTTAGAAACAATGTTGGTTCAACTGTGAAAGAGCTTCAGAAGGCAAAAGCTGAATTTCCGAAGGTCAAGGTTGAAAGAGCTTCCAAAGAGAAACTTTTAAGGATTCCTATAAGTCTGATGCAGCCAAAACATCCAAAGTCTCACTGCATGCATGCACTGAAGAACATAAGTAGAAATGCTTCAGAAGTTTTACACCAAGCACTAGAAACATTCTAAGTGTAAAATCTTCCGAAGCCAAGACCATCATCTTCCGAAGCCAAAGTGAAGTCTTTCGAAGCTTTAAAGACAAAGTCTTCCGAAGCCAAAAAGTGAAGACAGATTTCTTCCAAAGACTTTTGAGGATATGCCTTTATCTGATGTACTTTACCATAAAGCTGGACCACCTTTCCGTTGTAACTCTGTAAAGTCACCAACTTACATGAGTTGGTGAAAAGGTCCATGCTTTTGGTAACTGTACATTGAGGTCTTGATTATATGCTTTCTACTTTATGTACTTTTATCCTTTTTGTAATATATTAGGATGTGAGCTATGGCATGTCATAGTCACTAGTCAAAAGGAAAATCTACCTTTTGACTCTACATTTGATTTTGCAGTTGTCTAGTCAATTATATCCAGCTGGTTTTCAAAGTATGGTCTGCTGTAGGATGTAGTATTTGTATCTCAAGGACTTGTAACTTTCCTTGATGCTTTGTAACATTTGTAATAGAACTCGAGAGGAAATATACAACATTCTTGAAAGCAATCACTTGTGTTGTTTGCCATCTTGTTCTGTCTCATATTTACTTGTGTTCTTAGCATCCTTCATAAAAAATTAACCAGTTCCCTATTTGATTTGTTAAGTGTTCTAAGCAACTCTTTTCATTGTGTTGTTGTGTTGTAAGTGCATACCCTTCAACGGTCCTGCATTTGGTATCAGAGCGTTTCAGGCTCTTGATATAAGATCTCACCATCTAAAGATCCCCCCCACACACAAAATACTTAACAACTCAAATGGCAGCTATTACCAAAGCTGATATGGAAACTGGAACTATGAAAAAGTCTCCACTGATCACTCCTGAAGACTTTGATACTTGGTGTCATAGAACGGAAGGCTTCATCAAGTCTCAAGACTCCAGGATGTAGGACTTTGTTGTTGAAGGACCTTACATACCAAGCACCACTTCTGCTACTGGTGGTGGTATGATTCCTAAGGCTGTGGCTGATTACTCTGAAGAAGACACAAAAAGAAGAGAGATTGATCTGAAAGCCATGACAGCCCTTCAAACTTCTCTTCCAAACTCTATCTACAGAGGCTTCAAGAAGTGCAAAACTGCCAAGCAACTATAGGAAGCACTAAAGCTGATGTATGAGGGGTCTACTGAAGCAAAGGAGAACAAGAAGGATCTCCTGAAGCAGTAGTTTGAAAACTTCACCTTTAAGGTAGGTGAAACCATGACTCAAGAATACTTCAGGTATGTTGAGATTGTGGATACTCTAATGGATGTTAGAGTAACTCTTGATAACAGGGACATTGTAAGGAAGTTTATGTCCTCTCTTCCTAGACAATGGACACATTACTGTGTTGTTATCAAGAGGACTGAGAACCTTAAGACTCTTACTCTTACAGAGTTGTATGGTATTTTTAGTGGCTACCAGATGGAGATGAACATGCAAAACTCATCTGGTAACTCCAGCAATCAACCGAGTTCAGCCCTCCATGTGGTTGAAAGGGAAAGCATTGAGCCACAACATCATTGCATGACCGGTGAAGGGTATGCACTTACAACACTACAACACAATGAGGAGAGTTGCTTAGAACACTTAACAGATCAAATAGGAAACTGGTAAACTTTTGTGAAAGATGCTAAAAACACAAGTAAATATGAGACAAAACAAGATGGCAAACAACACAAGTAATTGGTTTTCAAGAATGCTGTATATTGCTTCTCAAGTTCTATTACAAATGTTACAAAGCATACGATAAAAGTTACAAGTACTTGAGATACTTTATACTACATCCTACAGCCGGCCATACTTTGAAAGCCTGGTGGATACAAATGACTAGACAACTACAAAATCAAATGTAGAGTCAAAAGGCAGATTTGCCTTTTGAATAGTGACTATGACATGCCATAGCTCACATCCTAATATATTACAAAAAGGATAAAAGTACATAAAGTAGAAAGCATGGACTCAAGACCTCAATGTACAGTTATCAAAAGCATGGACCTTTTCACCAACTCATGTGAGTTGGTGACTTTACAGAGTTGCAGCGGAAAGGTGGTCCAGCTTTATGGTAAAGTACATCAGATAAAAACATGTCTCTAAAAGTCTTCGGAAGAAATCTATCTTCACTCTTTGGCTTCGGAAGACTTTGTCTTTGAAGCTTCGGAAGACTTCACTTTTTGCTTCGGAAGATGTTGGTCTTGGCTTCGGAAGATTTTAAACTTAGAATATCTCTACTATGGTCTCCCTGACACTCCGCTGTAGACCTCTGAGATACTGCATGGCGTTTTCTCAAAAGCCATGTAGTTGATCATATTTTATTCCATTGTTTACCTTTATCAGTTAGTACAGTTGCCAACTTTAGTTGGTGACAAAATGTAAGTCATGGACATGTCATGACTACCATATCTTAGATAATACTTTATCTAAGATACCGTAACTTTAGCATTATAGTATATGCTTTAGTCTTAGGTTTCCAGCTAGTATCAAAGTATATCCGGCTGTAGGATCTAGTATAATTAGTTTCTCATTGTAACTATGTTTCATGCTTGTAAGAGTCTTGTAATATTTTGAGTTGAGAAGTAATATATACAAGTGCCTTGAAAATTATTTCCTTGTGTTATTTGCTACTTATTATATTATTTTTAACTCTTAGAAAAGATTCTACTTCATCTAATTTGAGTGTAATATAAGTGAGTTTGAGAGAAATCCAAGTGTTAAGTGACAAAACCCGATCATGCAATTGGTATCAGAGCTTTTTAGGCTCTTGATTGTGAGATCTTACCATCCTAATCAACATGTTTTTCAATCCTCCTTACACCACACTCAAAATGGCCCTCAACAAGTCTGAAGTAGAGATGGGGATGATGACTAAAGCACCCATCATCACCCGTGAAAACTTCAGGTCATGGAGCAGACGTATGGAAGGCTTCATCAGGTATCAAGACAGCAAGATGTGGCAATCTATTATCAACGGCCCGTATAAGCCAAAGGTGGCTGGTGGAAACGGTGCCATGATAGAGAAAGCTGTTGAAGACTACACTGATGAGGACCGGAAGAAGCTGGACATTGACAGCAATGCTATGACTGTTCTCATGACTGCAATTCCCAACTCCATCATGGTGGGGTTTGAGCATTGCAAGTCAGCCAAAGAATTTTTTGATGCACTTGCTCACATGTACTCTAGCTCAAATGACTCCAAGAAGGACTCACTGAAGCAGCAGTTCGAGAACTTCACCTACATTGCTGGAGAGACCCTCAGCCAGCAATACTTCAGGTACATGGATCTCATTTTTTCCCTTCAGTCTGTGGAAATTGCTCTTGAACTTAGAGACCTCACAAGAAAGTTCATGAGTGCACTCCCCAATGAGTGGACGTTCTACCGTGTCTCTATCAAGAGAACAGAAAATCTGAACACACTCACCATGACCGAACCCTATGGCATCCTTGATGGATACCATTTGGAAATGGAGAATAAGAGAGGTCATCAGACAAGCAGACCTTTGAGTCTTCCTGCTAGCAACGCTTTAATGGTGGCTGAAGGCTCAAAACCCTCCCAACCTCAGTAGTACCTGACTTACACCCAGCAGCCATCCTGTTCTTCTGGGCCATACATCACATTTCCTGAGACTCCAAGGTCTCAACAAGCTCAGCAAAGTTCCTTTCAGGACAACTGTGCTTTTGTCTTAGGAAGTGGACACTCTAGTGATTATCAGTATTGCTTTAATGATCTAGAGTGCTTCAGCCCAGATGACGTGGAATACATGGACATAGTCCAACAAATGGCTCTCTTAACCTACAGAGCAAAGAAGTTCTTCAAGAGAACTGGAAGGCAATTTCCCCATAACCCAATCAACAGCAAATTTGGGTTTGACGAAACCAAGGCCAAATGTTACAACTGTAACCAACTTGGTCATTTTGCAAGGGAATGCAAGGCTCCTAAGTCTACTCTGGAAACCCCACAAGCCTCCACACATCCCTCTATACCAAAGCCCACTAGAAAGTCAACAGAGACAGCTGCAATGGCTCAAGAAGTTGACTGGAGCTTCATTGTACAGGATGTGACTCCTGCCAAGCACACATGGCCAGAACAGATGACAATAAGGTATATGAATATCTACTCCTGCCTGTATTGCTAAGGTTAAATTGTATCAGGACTACAATATGGAGATTAAATCCGATATTGAGTCTTTAAATGTTTTAAAATCTGATTTTAAAAGGGCTGAATCTGACTATCAAAGAAAAATTGAGGAGTTAGAGAAAACTGTGTCCTTATTAAAACATGAACACACAAACTATAAGACTCAAATAAAGGATTTAATATCCAAAATCTCTAGGCTCAAGCCCAGCTTGTCATAGCTGAGGCTCAAGCTAGGAAGTATGCTATTTCTGAGCAAAACTTCCAAGCCATTCTTGCATCATCCTCTCACTCAAAACTTTGTTACCAAAACAAAGGTGGGTTGGGAACCAATGAAATTGCTCCACCACACTCTTATGAGTCTATAAGACAACCAAGGTGTGGTACTGAAGAGCAAGAGGTTCTATCTGCTGACCCACCTTCTCAGGAGTCAAAGAGTGATGCAACCATGAAGACCATCACAGGGAAGAACCAGGTAATCTTACCCACCCCTACTGGTGATGATCAACCCCTGACCACCAAAGCTAGAAGAATCAGAGCTAAGGCAGCCAGAAAAACTGCCAAGAAAGTGGCTGAGTCTAAGCTGAAGGTAGACCCAAAGCAAAAGGGTGTATTCATCTCAGCTGGATTCCAGCTGGTAGGAAACTCTGATTTAGGAAAGGAGTGTAGAACCAGCACTCTTGTCCTACCAAAGGATTAGAAGTTAAAGGGAAAGGTTGCTGATGAAGAGAAAAAGAACAAGAAACAGCAATCCTCAAATTCCCAAAAGAATAACATTGCATGCATAGTGTGTGGTCTGCAAAACCAAATGGCCAAAGATTGTTACTACAATACTGCTAGCACACATTATGCATATAATAATAAAAAGGAAGGAGTCAGGGAAGGTTTCTCATTTGGACCATATCAAATGGTTCAAGTGATGAAAAAGGGAAAGCTTGTTTCCTAAGCAAGGTTGCCTTCGGAAGAGGTCCTTCTTCCGAAGAGAAAATGGCTTCGGAAGCTAAAGCTGTCAAGACTCAAAAGAATAAAAGAGTCCCCTTGAAACCATCCAGAAGAAGACTACTTCAGAAGAAAAGGTGGTGAAGGCTTCTTCCGAAAAGAAAGAAACTTCGGAAGAATGCCATGTTGCAAAAGCTTCAACAAGCTCATCCTTCATGATATACCAAGGGATGGAATGGAAGATCAAGTAAGATGCTGCAGCCCAAACCTCTTCTTCAAAGACATCCATTTAACCCCCATGCATTTGGTTCAATTATGTCACTATCATTGGAAGAACCCAAGACCAACAAGGCTTGGGTTTCCAATCAAAACTAATCATCTCATCTTATGTGCAGGGACATCCATATGACAAGAATAACAATGTTTGGATTGTGGATAGTGGATGCTCCAGGCACATGACAAGGAACATATCTCTCCTTTAACAATTTCAACATTATGATGGAGGTCTTGTCCAGTTTGGAGGTGAGGCCGGAGGATATATTTCTGGCAGAGGAAGTATATCCAGTGGAAAATTAAAAGTTGACAAAGTTCACTTTGTCAAACAACTTCAACACTACCTATTAAGTGTTTATAAGTTCTGTGATCAAAAGCATCAAATGCTCTTCACAGAACATGAGTGCATTATCCTCAACCTGGGATGACAATTCCTTAGGAATTGGTGCTTCTTAGATCTCCCAGGAAAGGGGATATGTACAAGCTGGATATGAACAATGCTTCCCCAATGGGTGAAGTATCATGCTTTCTTTCCAAAGCTGATGGTAATGAGTCAACACTATGGCATAAACGAATGTGTCATGTAAATTTTAAGACAATGAATAAATTGGCTAAAAATAACTTGGTACATGGTTTGCCTAAAAAGGAATTTTTCCTACAAAGATAGCTGTGTTGCATGCCTAAAAAGGAAGCAACACAGGGCATCTCATAAATCCAAAGTTGTTAACTCCATCACCACTCTGTTACACTTATTGCACATGGATCTATTTGGCCCCACAAGTATAATGAGCATTGGAAAGAAATCATATTGCCTTGTGATTGTTGATGATTTTACTAGATTTACATGGGTATTCTTTTTAAGAACCAAAGATGAAACTACTGAAACTTTAAAATCTTTTATTCTTAAAATAAAAAATCAAATTGATCACAAGGTTAAAATAATTAGAAATGACCAAGGGACTGAGTTTAAGAACCACGTTCTTGACTCATTTTGTAACTCAAAAGGGATTGCCAGACAATATAGTGCTCCTAGACCTCCTCAACAAATGGTGTTGCTGAGAGGAGGAACATGACACTTATTGAGGCTGCTCAGACTATGTTAGCTGATTCAAAGCTGCCTCTAACATTATGGGAAGAGGCAGTCAGCACTACATGCTATGTGCAGAACAGGGTTCTTGTAGTTAAGCCATATGGAAAAACCCCTTATGAGCTATGGAACAAGAGGCCACCGTTCATTGGCTTTCTAAGGTCTTTTGGCAGCAGGTGTACCATACTTAACACAAAAGACAATTTGGCAAAATTTGCTGAAAAGTCGGATGATGCTATCTTTGTTGGATATTCCTCTAACTCTAAAGCTTATAGAGTTTATAACATCAAAAATCAACAATTTGAGGAATCTTTCAACATTGTAGTTAATGAGCACACTCCTTGTGTTAGAGGGAATGGCCCTGATCATATTTTTGATTTAGAATTGTTTCCAAACTATTCTAAACCATCTTGTGAGAATGTTTCAGCTGGAACAGGTGCTTAAAGTGATTCTGATGATGACCAACTGTTTGAGCTACCCAGACCTATTCCAAGTTCTCCAAGAGCTGCAACAAATCAAGCTCCCACTATTGGCAGATCTGACAGTATAACTATCTCAAGGGATAGTGGAGCTTCAACCAGCGGTTCACCTGCTGGCCCTCAAACTTCATCAGGTGACACTGCACAACACCAAGCTGATGGAAGCAACATCTTGAAGGAACAGACAACTGTTAATGCTGCTTCACAGCAAACAAATGATGATGATGTTTCTCATTCATTTAATCAGTCCTCATTGAATGAGTTTGAAACATCAGCTGGACCAAGTGTTCAAGCTCCTGAGCAAAATATGTCCAATCTGGATCTATCTTTGCAACTAGAGGTAATTCCTAGACTTAGGATTCACAACACTCATCCAGCTGAGAACATCATAGGGGAAGTCTCTAAAGGTGTGAGAACAAGAGGACAAACTCATAATGGGAATGTCTGCTTGTACTCATGCTTCTTATCTCAAATGGAACCCAAGAAGGTGGAAGATGCCTTGAAAGATAGTAGCTGGGTTGAATCAATGCAAGAAGAGCTGCTTCAATTCAAATGACAAAAGGTTTGGAACCTATGTCCGCTACCATCTGGGTTTTCAGAAATAAGAGAGATGATAGAGGCTTGATCATTAAGAACAAAGCAAGACTGGTGGTTTAAGGATACACTCAAGAGGAAGGAATCGATTATACTAATGTCTTTGCACCTGTTGCAAGACTTGAGGCAGTTAGGATCTTCCTTGCTTATGCTGCATCCAAGAATTTCACTGTCTACCAGCTTGATGTCAAGTGTGCCTTTCTATATGGGGATATAGATAGGGAAGTCTATGTATGCCAACCTCCAGGATTTGAAGACCCACAGCATCCCAACTATGTGTGCAACTTGGATAAAGCTCTATATGGGCTGCACCAAGCACCTACGCTGTGGTATGAGACATTGTCTCAGTTTCTCCTGAAGAATGGTTACACTAGAGGTACCATTGATAAGACTCTTTTCATAAGGAAGTCTGGAAAAGACATCTTGCTCGTTCAAGTCTATGTTGATGACATCATATTTGGTTCCTCAAATGACCAATTGTGTAAAGACTTTAAGAGCATCATGAAGAAGAAGTTTTAAATGAGTTCCATGGGAAAAAATGGACTTTTCAATTGGAATTCAGGTGAAGCAAATGAAGGAAGGGTTTTTCGTCAGTCAATCTAAGTATGTTAATGACATCTTAGAAAGATTTGACATGAAAGATTGTAAGGCAGCCAAAACACCTTTACCCAGAAACCATAATCTCTGCCTTGACTCTGAGGGGGAGGATACTGATCAACATCAGTATAGAACAATTATTGGTTCTCTGATGTATCTCACAGCAAGTAGACCTAATATCATGTTTGCAACTTGTATTTGTGCAAGATATCAGGCTGCTCCAAAGGTGTCTCACCTAGTTGTTGCCAAGAGAATCCTCAGATACCTCAAAGGAGCACCTATATTAGGTCTCTGGTATCCGAGGAATAGTGATTTCAATCTCTATGGTTACTCTGACAGTGATTATGGTGGCTGCAATATCAACAAGAAATCAACCATCCGGTGGATGTCAATTTCTTGGTGGAAGGATCATCTCATGGCAATGCAAGAAGCAATCCTGTGTCTCTACATCAACTGCTGAAGCTGAATACATTGTTGCTGCTAGTTGTTGTGCTTAGCTGTTGTGGATTCAGAACCAGATGATAGACTACGGATTCAACTTCATGAGCACTTCTATCCACATTGACAACAACAGTGCTATCTCCATTACTAAAAATCCAGTGAAGCACTCCAAGACTAAGCACATTGATATCAGGTACCATTTCATTAGAGATATTCATGAGAAAAATCTAATCAAGCTAATCAAAGTTGACTCAAATGAACAATATGTTTACTTGTTCACCAAAGCCTTTGATGAACAAAGATTCAAATATCTCATTAAAGCTATTGGGATGATAAACCTTGATTAGTCTATCTCATTTGAAAAATCTTTTAATGTGTAAAGTCTTATGTCAAAACAATCTAAGCCCTATTGCAAAAAGTCCTTCTCTGAAATTTTCTCTAAGTATAAATCCTTCCGAAGAGGAATTAACCCTCGGAAGATATTTTACATATCTTCCGAAGCAAATTCCTCCCAGGATAATTTTCTTCTCGGAAGAGTTGTTTAGTCTCGGAAGAAGCGATTGATCTCATTTCAGATCTACTTCCGAAGCTTATAACACTCTCCATTTGGAAAGCAACATTTACTCTCGGAAGTAAAATCTTTACCTTCGGAAGTAAATTTGCCTTCGAAAGAACATTACCTTCGGAAATGCTTTATACTCGGAAGAAAGACTTTATTGTGCAACAGAATTCTTTTGGGCCCCACTCTGTAAAAAGTAAAGATTTTGTTAATGATGTCAGATTATTTAAATGGACTAAACCTTACCGCCCCTGTCACATCCTCCACTGAAACGTCCCATCATCTTATCCACACCCCTTAAACCGCCATTTCACCCATTTAAATAACTCCGGCTAATCACTTTCATCTTTTTACCAAATTTACTACCCTAAAAGCTTCCTTCATCCCCAATTCACCTAATTCCGAACTATCTTCCTGCAACTTTCTCAAATGGCACTTAACCCTCAACACAACCAAGTCGCACTTCTTGATTCTTCAAGGAATGCCGACTTCTCAGATATCATCTCCTTTCTAACCCAATCCTCTTATTACACTGCTCTGACTGTTAACCCCACAGTTTACTCAAATCACATGGCTGAATTTTGGGCCAATGGTCAGATTGAAACCCTAACTGGGGCTTGTGTCATAAGATCAAGCATCTGTGGCCAGGAGTTGGTCATTTCTAAACAACTCATCAGGGAGCATCTCGAGCTTCATGATGAGGGCGCTCCTACAGAGTTCCCCAAACCAAATTTGGACAACATCTATATCCAAATGGGATATGGTGGAGATGTCAGCAGGTCAACCGTATACAAGTTTAACTTCTCTTACAACTGGAAGTTCCTGCTGCATGTTGTTCTTCATTGCTTGTCCAACAAATCTGGGGGATGGGATCAAATCCCATATGAACTAGGGTGCCTAGTTCATGGTTGGTGAGAAGCCTCCGCTTTAACTACTCAAGATTTGTGCTGACCAATCTTATGGGAAACCTTCAATGGGACACATTCTTCATGTATCCCAGGTTTCTTCAGCACATAATCAATTGTGAGCTGGACCAGAGTAAGCTTGTCTGTGCAGCTGCTCTGATTGTTCCTCAAATGAGGCCGACCATCTTCAATACTTTGAAGAGAGTGTCCACCAACTTCACCGGAAGATATACTGCACTTCTTCCAGGTATGACTGAGCCAATGGCTCCTGGTGACATCCCTGTTAACCCCACAGGTGATGAACCCACACCAGCAACTACCCTCATATTGCCAAATCTACCTTCTCACCCCATCACTATCACTTATCAAAGACGCCCCAAACAAACCCTTGTTCAATCTTCTCTGATTGAACAAGCTCCTCCTGTTCTATCCAAAAAGGCTAGAGTGGAACAATGGGCTCCCACTCAGCCTAAGGTCCAACCATCCTTCACAATTGACCTCAATATGGGTTTTAAGTCTCCTCAGTCTCAGACCCATGAGCCCAAAACCTAAGCTGAAAACCCTCAGGGAGAGTCTTTATACTCCCCTGAGCAGCCAAAAAGGGACAACCCCACCATAGGCTCAATGCCTTTAGACATTGATCAAAGTCCCGGGTCATTAGGCTTCACTTCTATATCCTTTACTGACCTACTAATAGGAGCTGATGAAGAGATTATGTCTCTTCAGGGCAATGAATTTGATCCACAACACCCTATCAAGGATCAACAGAGCCCAGAGAGATCTCTTATCTCTAGCCCCCATCAGCAAGCCTTTACTGAGGTGAGTCCCACTGATGTGGAGGGGACTCATGTAGATTCAGCTGCCACTACTGAAGGAGCCTCAATGGACCCTCAAGACAAGGGTAACATTACTGAGACTGAATCTACGGCAACCATGCCCTTTGATGAATCTGAAAGAGACATCACTGAGCAAGGGAAATCATGGCGCCAAGAAACCACATCTGGTGGTGAGGATGAACATACTAGGTATGTTACCTCATCTTCCCGTGATTCTTCAAAAGAAGATGAGGGAAGACTGCAACTCACCATTAAAGACCTACTTTCTAAAGTCTCAAATCTTGAATTTAAGGTTAGGACTTTAGAGGATAGGTCTGTCACTCAGCAACTTGAGATTGAAAATCTCAAGGCCAAACTAGCTGAGAAACAGATTGAGAGGTCTGTTAGGCATGTACCAATTCAGGTCTCATTGACCTCTTCCTCCAGCTCATCAAGCTCTCAAGATGATGCTACCAAAAAGGGGGAGAGTGTTCAGGGACAAACCCAAAGACAAGAGGAACCACAAAGTCAAGCTCTCACTTCCTTAACTTCAAGATACCCAATGCAACAAGCTTCAGTTTTTCCTGAGCCTCCTTCAGTTGTAATTCAAGTGGAACAAAGGATGCTCCAAGATCTCAACAGGTTCTTCAACAAGTTCCTATTGGAATCTCTCATTGAACAGCCAAGTCCTGACTTGTCTGTGATTTACTTCGGAGCTCAAGAGCTTCAGAGGTTAAATGCACCTTCTACCACTATTGAGGAAGTTGGTCAACCTAAGGTCCAAGTGGAACCTGAGATTAATTTGAATGGGAAAACAAGGACTGATGGCCCAACAACTGAGACAGTTGGGATAGATAGTGCATTCTCACAAACTTCCGAAGCACAAGTCAAAGCCTCGGAAGAACAATTTCAATCTTCCGAAGCTGAGATTGCAGCTGCGGAAGGACTATTCTCTTTATCCGATGATCTAATAGTCACAGATGCAATATTAGAACTTGCATCTGAGGTTAATAGGGAGGATTTCCTCACCCAACCCCTAGCTCAAACATCAACATTAACCCCAGCTCCCATTTCCACCACTCAACCTAAACCTTCCATCCAAGAACCCCCAAAAGTCTAGCACTTCCGAAGACATCAAAGGAAAAAGGAAGATGACTAAGGAAGAGCTTCCAGAGGAAGAAAGGTTAGAAAAACTCAAAAGAAAAGGCAGACTTCCAACTGGAAAACTGCTAGCTGCCAGTAACAAAGCTGCTGCAGCACACCAAGAGGCTGTCAACAATAAAAGAAGGGTGGAAATCATTGACAAACTTGTCAATCTAGGAGCTGTAAGTGAAGATGTACTCCTGCTACCACTAGAGGAGTTAGTTGAGTTGGAAAAGGCAACTTTGCTGCAAAAACAACAAAAAGAAGAAGCAGCAAGGTTGGCCTTAGAGGAAGAAAGGGAGAGGAAAGAAAGAGAAGCTGATCAGCAGCTCAGGAGGGAAAGGATAACTTTCCTAACCTTCAGAGGTTTCTCTCTAGAAGAACTATCTCCACACAACAATGATACGATCTTATGGCTCTTCAACAAAGAGCAAGATCAAATGGAGAAAGAGAGAAAGAAAGCTGCCAAGGAAAAACTGATGTTGAAGAGGAAGAAGGAAGAGGAAGCAGGACTAGCTGCTGCCAAGAAGATAGGTGAAAAGGCCTGGATGAAAAACTATCTCCGGGCTCATGGCTTCTCTGGCAGGCAGGTGGGTCCTATGTCTGAAAAGACCCTCCAGCGACATGTTAGTGACATAAAGGCTGATATTCGCTCAGGGAAGAGGAAGGAGATGTACAGAAGGGGACAGGGGATGATCTTCAAATCAACTACTCAACCCCAACCACAACCTGAACCAATTCCTTTTCCATTCCCCATCAAAACTGAACCAATCACTGAACCTTACACCCCTGAACCTACACCATCACCCTTACCAACCTCCTCACCTCAACCACCTAAACTACCTATCCTCCAACCCAAAACACTAGCCAGAACCCAAACACCACAACCTACCTAACAACCTCTCAAACCATCCCCTCAGCCTTCTAAACATCTCCCCTTAAAGGAGTTCAAGGTAATCATGACAAAGCTCATCAACTGCACAACTCTGAGCGACATCTCCTGTGAGGAGGATTTAGTCAAATTGACTTATGTTGATGGATCCTCATGTTCCATCACTAGAGATCAATTTCTTGATCTGCCTAGAGGAACATTGGACCAAGCTGCAAATCTCCTTAGCCTCAATTCAGATACTTTGAATGAGGAAGAAAAGAAGCTAAGGAGAAGGCTGGTGACTCTGCTGGATACCAAGAAAGGTGATAGGGTGCCAAGACAACCCCTTGTGCCTAGGAAAAAGATCATCCAGTGGAGGTTCGAAGACTCTTCTCACAACTTTGTTATTGAGAGAGAGAGTGGAGAGCTCAATAGGCTAAATGCCTCATCTCTGCTACACTTAAGCAGATTTGATATTGCTGAGTTAGCAGAGAAGCCACTCTCCAACCCCTCCAACTCTAAAGTAGCTGCCCACATAAGAAATCACCTGGGCAGTCTTCATCTGGCCAAGCTGACTGTTAGGACCAAGATTGAAGAAGAGTTGAAACTGAGAGAGGAGGAGAAAACAAAGGGATCAACAACCAAAGGCAAAGCCTTTCTACAAATGGTTGAGGGTCCTGAACTTGAATCCATAGTTAGATGGGAGTATGACTATAACTCTCTTCAACTAACTCTTTTCAGGGGGCACAACAAAGGGTACATGTCATTCAGAGTGATAGACTGGATCTCCTATCCACTAATGACTTGTACAAGCTTCTCAGCACCATTTCAGGGAAGAACAAGGAAACAGACAAATATCTTCTGTCCCTGGTGTTGAAAGCTTTGAGAAGCAGAAACAAGTGAGGTTTTGGTAGCATCAGCCTAGGGGGAGTTTGTTGGATCTAGAAAGGCTGGTGCAACCAAAACCAAATCACTTAGACTATTTTGGTGCAACTAATAAAGGACTTCCGAAGCTAAGTGTGGAACTTCTGAAGGAAAAGGAGCTCTTCCGAAGACAAAGTGTAAGACCAACTTCCGAAGGAAAACTCCAACATCCGAAGACAAAGTATTCACTTCCGAAGATCAAGACTTAGAGTGAAAGATTAGAAGTCAACTTCCGAAGTATGAAAGAAGTCCTCAAGCCTCGGAAGTATAGAAGCCTTTTCCGAAGTATAAGTGGCTTTGGAAGAACTTGTTCTTCCGAAGCCTACTTACCTTCAGAAGACACTACTATTATTCAATGGACATAAGTATGGTCTCCCTGACACTCCGCTGCAGACCTCTGAGATACTGCATGGTGTTTTCTCAAAAGCCATGTAGTTGACCATACTTTATTCCACTGTTTATCTTTATCGGTTAGTACAGTTGCCAACTTTAGTTGGTGACAAAAGGTAAGTCATGGACATGTCATGACTACCATATCTTAGATAATACTTTATCTAAGATACCTTAACTTTAGCATTGTAGTATATGCTTTAGTCTTAGGTTTCCAGCTGGTATCAAAGTATATCCGACTGTAGGATCTAGTATATATAGTTTCTCATTGTAACTCATGTTTCATGCTTGTAAGAGTCTTGTAATATTTTGAGTTGAGAAGTAACATATACAAGTGCCTTGAAAATTATTTCCTTGTGTTCTTTGTTACTTATTATATTATTATCAACTCTTAGAAAAGATTCTACTTCATCTGATTTGAGTGTAATATAAGTGAGTTTGAGAGAAATCCAAGTGTTAAGTGACAAAACCCGATCATGCAGTGTAGAGGTGGATGATTCAGGCTTCTTCTTCTTCTTTGACTTTGGTTTGGAAGCCATCCTCTTCTTCCACCTAGATGACTTTAACTGAGAAGACTGGTCTGCAGCACTTTGTTGATCAGTGTTGTCTTGCTCAGTTGGGTGTTCCTCCTTCACAGGTTCAGAAGGAGAGGGAGTTTGACCCTGCTATGGATCAGAAGATGAAGCTTGCTGAGGCTCAGCAGGAGGTCCAGGTTGTATTGTCTCAGGTTGTTCAACCTTAACCTTCACTTCAGGTGGGACTTGACTTGGAGGGGAGTGTAAGTCAATCAGCTCTCCACTCTTGATCTTCTGCTTGATTACCCTGATATGCTTATCCATTATGGATAGAGACATAGGGCCAAGTCTCCTTCTGGAGAATCCATACAGCTTCAAGAAGCTCATCATCCTTTTTCTGTCAGCAGATTTCTTCATACTCTTTTGGATGATGGCTCTTGACTTTACATCATCTTCCCTCATCTTTTTCTTTGTTTCCTTTTGTTCTTTGAACACTTGAAGTTCAAGCTGTTTGAGATACTCAAACTCAATGTACTCAAAGGAAAAGGGAAGAAGTACAGATTCCTGGTAGAGACCTGTGGCACTCAGGTAGTTGATCATGTTTTGCCTCTCTGTTTCCTTGTCTACCTGAGGTTCTTGTGTAGCTGCTACAGCCTCTTGTACAGGGCTTTCTTGAACTGGGGAGAGAGTTGGAACATGCTTGTATAACCTTTTCTGTCTCTTCCCCTCTTTGAATTGGAGAAGTAGCCTTGCATCCTCTGCTTCCTTCATCTCTCTTGACACTTCCATGTCAGCCAGTTCATTTAATTGCTCTAAGGGGAGAGATATAATCTCATCTATGTCATAGTTCCTGGTCTGCAGGTAAGTAATCCTCACTGGCATCAACTCATCATCTTGAGTGTTTAGTTTGGGGGCAGCCCTGATTGCAGCTTGCATAAAGCCTGAAGACCCAGAGGAACTTTCTCCCATTCGCTTCCTCTTCCTCTCTCTCTCCTCCTCCTCAATCTCCTCAGGAGTTAGAATCATTTTCCCTTTGTCACCACAGACCTTTGTGACACAGGATGGAGAGAGCTTTGGCCTTCATTGCTTGGTGTAGCATCTAAGCTCTAGCCAGAGAGAGGTTGTGAGCCACCTTCACCAGCAGATGTTTCACTGAGGGAATGAATTTTAAAGCAGTTGTTGGTGTGACAAGGCTCTCAGGCTCTATCATTGGGCCTTCAACCAAGGTTTTCCCTTTGAAGCTAATCTTAGGGTCTGCTTCAACATCCAGTTGACCAATGATATTACCTGATTGCCTTTGTCTCCTTCTAAGGCTGAACTCTTCAGTAATTCTGTCTTGAATCTTCAGTGCTAACCTGTCAGCTTGTCTTGATTGACTTGGGTTGACAACTGGCATGTTGATCAGGTCAAGACCTTCATAGTAGTTCAAGGTCTGAAAATTAAATACTTTTTGCTTCCCTCAAACTCTGTGAAGAATGAGGGCTCTTCTATCAGCATCATACCTCCACCCAATAATGTAGTTTGAGTTCCTTAAGGTGGGGATGACATAGCCCTTGGAATGCCTTCCTCAAAGAGACTCCTAATAATAGAGTCTATAATGTCCACATTAATATGAACTTGAGGAAGTTGCTGAGTATGCACAATTGCAAGTGAGGATGGTGAGTCCTCAATGTCCATACTCCCTGAAGAACTCCTTGGTTCTGTGAGTGTAATGACTTTCTCCCCCTTTTTTGTCACACCCCCGCTAAAAGCGGAAACACGGGGATGTAACGAGACCGGGATCGTCATAACACATGGTAAGCGATAGAGAGCAATATAATTAAATGATGACAAGCGTGTCATGACGACACCCGACAACAAGGGGACTTGTGTCGTGTTTAGTCAATGTTCACGACAACATAGCCATAAAGATAACATGATAATGATACACATATTCACATAAAGATGAAAATGTAAATGTTAATTCCCACAACCCGGGAACAAGTTTCAAAAGTTGATAATTGTTTACAAGCGTTAACATTGTTCAAAAGATGGTTTAACAAAACATGTTAAGTCCCAAAAATGCATCCTAGGGTCTCCACTAAGGCAGCACACCTAGATTCCTGGACTTGCATGATCACCTGAAAAGATATGCTTAAAACGGTCAACATAATTGTTGGTGAGCTCGCAGGTTTAAGTAATAAAAATGTAAGTGATGCTGTAATAAGTAAGCGCGTTGGAATACCGTGAATACAGTTATATACACAAGTAAATATCACATGACATGAGCTTTGCAACCAAACCTAGCGACGTACACAAAGAAATTTGTCGGCATATATTCACCCAAGGGCCCGTTCCTGGCCACTGATGGTACCAACTAGTATACCATCGAACGAGGGTGGGGGTGTCAACCCAGTAGTACTACCAATACCTAGCCGTCGGTTCCCACACTGGAATTAAATAGTTGCAAAGATAGAACCACACAGCAGACCCAAGCATGTATCAAATAGTACTTGCAACACAGTATCACGTTGATTCCTTGTATGTAAAATGTATGTAAGTTGTACAGCATTGAAAATGAGTAAGCATACTTTTCCCCCAAGTTGTAAATGATTGAAATATTGTATAAGCGTAAAAGGGGCCACGAAACTCACTTGTTAGGTGGTAAGTATGTATGAGCAATGTATCCCAAATGTTGAATGCAAATAAACAATCAAACACCTATTGACAGTTATTGTATAGCATTAATGATATGATATATGTATAAGCGCGCAATAATGATGGGTCGGTTCGGGTCGTATCGGCTGGGTCGCGTATAATACACACAGACTGACACACGTACTAGATCTTATGTAGGTCCAAGTACAAGACATTGTCGCCACTAATGATGATGTTTTAAGTAAAAGTCTCGTTGTTATTGAAGAAGCATTGAATAAGTGTCAATAGTTTTAAGTCAATTGATCGTTGTAAAACGTTAGTTCAATTGTTCAAAATAGTTCGTGTGCCCTTTCTCGCGTTGACTTTAATCTTTGTGGCCGAACAATGGCATTATTGTGTTAATGTTACCTCAACATCACACGACATACTCACACCACGCACAAGGGATCAAACTCAACAATTTCAGTCGCATAACAAGGCCAGACGCACGACTCAACCTCCATTCGTGCGAATCAACCCTCAATCGTGCGAATCAGCTTCATTCGTACGATTGAGCCTTTATTCGTATGACTGGCATTCAGTCGTACCACACAACACCCATTCGCACGACTCAACCTCCATACGCACGAATCAACCTTCAATCGTGCGAATTAGCTACTTTCGTACGATTGAACCTTCATTCATGCGATTGGACTCCAGTCGTGCGAATCACGCACATTCGCACACATTCAGTCGGTCACCTGACTCAATCGCACACAATCACTCAATCGCATGACTCAATCGCATACATTCATTCGCACGCATGACTCGATCGCATACAGACACTCAGTCGCATAACTCAGTCGCACGACATGCCTAGTCGCACAACTCAGTCGCGCGATTGACTCAAACGCATGATTCAGTCGCACGACCCACTCAGTCGCACGGCTCAATCGCATGGATGACCCAGTCGCCTGATCTGCAGAATCGCGACTGTGGTCGGGAGGAGCAGCCCCCGAGCTGCTCTAAACACGGGTTTTACACCACAAAGACCTCCAGAAACACTCAACAAACATACACAAGCATGAAACACAAGCAAGGAGACCTCACACGCACCCATACGACCTTGTGTGTTCGGGTTGAACCCGAACACCCGAAACCCTAGTTTGGACAGCCGTGAAAAGGCTAGAAAACGGACAACCAAAGACAACTACCTGCTAGAAAGGGGTAGTCTAAGCTGTAGACGGTGTCAAGACGAAGAAAACGAGACCTCTCGGGTTGGATTCGGTGCAAGAATGGTGATTTTGTGTGTGAAGAGGATGAAGATGAAGAAGATGGTGATAATGAGATTCTAGGGCTGATAAGAGGGTATTTATACCCAGCCCAAGTTTGCAAAATTACAAGTTTAGTCCCTGCACTTAACCCCCGAGTTTTCCCAAATTTTGTTCGGTTGAAAAACGACTTTGTTAGGTGTTTTATATTAATTGTAAAAGCATATTTAATGTTGTCATGACTTAAGAAATGGTTATATTAAAAACATTTATTATATTTATAAAATGATATGTTTGACGTTTTCTGAAATGAAGGTTTTAAAAGTCTTTTTAAGGTCATCACATGGTTATAACGAATGCACACACAACGATAATAAAGCACACATGATATCCACATAAAGAGTCAAATAGAGATGAGGAATGACCGATCATAGAATAGATAACGGACAAACACGGTAATTGACGGACCTTAAGGTGACGGATGTCACAGTATCCCCCAGTTGAGTGAATTTCGTCCCGAAATTCAGCTGGAGTTAGGTCCAAGAGTGTCATCCTCGAAAAGATGTGGATATTTGAGTTTCATCTGATCTTCACGTTCCCATGTAAACTCTGGCCCTCGTTTTGAATTCCACCTTACGCGAACAATAGGTATCCTACTGTGCTTCAGTTGCTTGACCTTTCGATCCATGATCTCAATGGGTTCCTCAACAAAATGAAGCTTGTCGTCAATCTTGATTTCCTCGATTGGCACGTGAAGGGATTCATCGGCCAAACACTTCTTGAGGTTGGACACGTGAAAAGTATCATGCACACCGCTAAGCTCTTGTGGCAACCGTAACCGGTAAGCCACTGGACCGATCCTTTCAGTGATCTCAAATGGTCCAACGTATCTTGGGGCTAACTTCCCTTTCTTTCCGAATCGAACGACTCCTTTCCAAAGGGAGACTTTGAGTAATACACGATCCCCAACATTGAATTCTAGAGGCTTCCGACGATTGTCGGCATAGCTCTTTTGGCGATCTCGCGCGGCTTTAAGTCGATCTTTGATTTGGAAAATCTTGTCTGTTGTTTCTTGGATGATCTCAGGGCCTGTCAGTTGACTTTCACCAATTTCGGCCCAACAAACGGGAGATCTGCATTTCCTTCCATACAACGCTTCAAATGGAGCACATCCAATGCTTGTATGGTAGCTGTTGTTGTAGGAGAACTCAATCAATGGTAGATGAGCATCCCAACTACCACCAAAATCGATTACACACGCTCTCAACATATCTTCTAGCGTCTGTATAGTTCGTTCACTTTGGCCATCTGTTTGAGGGTGATAGGCTGTACTCATGTCTAACCGAGTGCCCATCACTTTCTGTAGTGTCTGCCAAAAACGTGAAGTGAATCTGCTATCACGGTCGGATATGATTGACATCGGCACCCCGTGCCGTGTCACGACCTCCTTGATGTACAATCTCGCCAACTTATCCATCTTGAAATCTTCTCGGATAGGCAAGAAATGTGCTGACTTTGTCATTCGATCAACAATGACCCATATCGAGTCATGACAGCTGCTTGTTCTAGGGAGTTTGGTAATAAAATCCATGGCTATGTTCTCCCATTTCCACTCGGGAATTTGAGGTTGCTGTAATAATCCCGATGGCTTCTAATGTTTAGCTTTGACTTTCGAACACGTCAAGCATTGGCTGACGTATAAGGCAATGTCTTTCTTCATGCCTGGCCACCAGTATAGATCCTTGAGATCATGATACATCTTGTCTGCACCAGGATGAATAGAATATCGCGTCTTGTGGGCTTCATCCATGACTAAGTTTCGAACACCTCCCCATTTGGGTACCCATATGCGATCCATAAAGTACTGAATACCGTCATCTTTGCGTATCATCTGTTTATCTAACCCCCGGAATTCTTCTCCCGCAAGGTTTTCTTCTTTTAACGCCTCACTCTGTGCAATTTGAATCTGAGCTTTCAAGTTGGTTTGGATGGTCAATCCCAACGCTCGTGCACGTAGTGGTTTCACACGTTCTTTACGGCTTAAGGCATCAGCCACCACGTTAGCTTTCCCCGGATGATACCGGATTTCACAATCGTAGTCACTAAGAAGCTCTACCCAACGTCGTTGGCGCATATTAAGTTCCTTCTGATCCAGAATATGTTGAAGGCTCTTATGATCAGTGAAGATGATGCATTTGTTTCCATACAGGTAATGCCTCCAGATCTTGAGTGCAAATACTACAGCTGAAGGGTTTGCTAGAACACAAAATCCATGTTTAACCATTTAAACTTTCAGAAAAACGCAGCGGATATGCAGCTTTTAAAAACGATTTTAAAGCTGAAAATTTCATGTTCTTAGTTAAGTTTTAAGATGAAAACAAACCCAAATCAAAAAGGATCATTTATGTGAATGAACAAGCTATGAACATAATGAAAAGCACATAAAATCACAGCTATATAAAGCTGTGATTAACTACCTTTCTGCAGCTGAAATGTCGACCAAAAGTGAGAGATTTGGGATGCTAAAATCGGCCAAGAACTCAAGTGTAGAGGTCCTCAAGTGTCTATACCCCAAGCCCTTGCTATACACCTTCTTGTTAGGTAGATTATCACCAAGAACACAACAAAGCTTGCTCTTCAAAACTCCCAAATGAAGCTGCCAGGTTCGAATTTTTGAGAGAGAAAAGAGAAGTTTTTGTGTTGCATGCAATGAGAGTGGGTGGTAGAGAAGTTGAGAGAACAAGACTACTTAATGTGTGTTATTCTCAAGACCAATTTGGTCCAATAGAATTAAAGGGGGGACGGCCAAGGGGATTCAAAATTGAGTTCCCTCCTTCAAATATCACACAATAAAAGTCTTGTACACTAGACATACAAATAACAATTTAATTTGTATGTACAAGTTATATACAACTTATACAATTAACCATTTAACTTATAAGTTGTAGTTTCTCATTATTATTTGGTGTCATCTAACTAATTTAAATAACACTTCAAATAATATTATTGAACAAAATATCCTAATAAGTTGTTCCCTCTCATATGCAATTTATTTAAAAAACCCATTTTCTAAATTGGTGTAAATATTTAATTGTATGATCTTATCATCAATTAAATATTAATTAGTGTTTGCTAAGCTTGTTATTGGGTATAACCCGACTTGGATCATAACGTACTAACCACATCAATATTCTAAGTGTCTTGGGCACACAGAATCCTTCAATCTCCCACTTGCCCAAGATTCATAGAAGATTGATGCAAGCAGTAAATACCGCCTAACAACGGTTCACTACCCTTAATACGCATGACTTATAGCCATTCAATAACATCATCCCTTTCAAGTACCCTACTTGAAATGATTTAGGTGAATCAATCATCTATCCTTTTGTTTCAGATGTCATGTTAAATCCGAGGACACAGAATGATCATTCCTTGTTGATTTAACTTAATCAGGCCTTAGACATCTAACTCTCAACGAATAAGAGGAACAAATTCCATCTTGACTACATACGTTTCTCATAAACACCTCGTGTCATACCTGAACATACCCTTATGTGCTGTCCACTATTTCAGGACAGTGAAGAAAAAGCTCAAGGTATAATACTTGGTGAATATCAAAACCCAATATGTATCTCAGGTCGGAGGATACCAAATGATATTCGCCTTTACTCAAATTTACTTATGATCAATCAATAAGATTCCATGTAGTAAAATTTGAGATGCGGGTTAGTCCAATATTTGTATCCCACAAATATCTATGAACCTTGGTAGCAACCCATTGCTCTATATTCATCCTTATGAATATCAACCAATCCAAGTTCATAATAATCTTACCTCACACTTGTTCCCACAAGTATGAACGACTACGGACATTTAGAGTAAACAATTTACTCATGGATTAAACATGCTAAATTGGAACATTATTTGAAACATTATAACCAAATAATTTTATTCAAATTATAAAGAGTTCCACATATCCAAATACAAAGTTTACAGATCAAATCCAATCACTAGAATATCGAAGTCCCATGGCACAAGTATGACCTTCATGCTTTGCTTTTTCAAGGAGCTTCGTGAGAGGATCCGCAATGTTTTGATCCGTGTGAACTTTGCGAATACATATCTTTCCCTTTTCAACTTCATCTCGTATGTAAATCTCCGCTCAATGTGCCTAGTCTTTTGATGAGCACGAGGTTCCTTGATTTGAGCAATCGCACCCTCGTTATCACAAAAGATCTCTAGGGGTCCTGAATGGAAGGGACAACCCCTAGATCGGCAATGAATTTCTTCAACCATGCAGCTTCTTGAGCTGCCAATGAGGTGGCGACGTATTCTGATTCTGTAGTTGATAGAGCCACCACATCCTGCTTGGAGCTCTTCCAAGAGACAGCTCCTCCATTCAGAATGAAAATGTATCCCGATTGTGACCGTGAATCGTCACGATCGGTTTGGAAACTCGCATCCGTGTAACCTTTTACAACGAGCTCCTCGTCACCAGATCCATAGATCAGGAACATATCTCTTGTCCTCCTTAGGTACTTAAGTATGTTCTTAACAGCCATCCAATGACTGTTTCCAGGATTTTGCTGGTAACGGCTTGTCATGCTCAAAGCGCATGACACGTCCAGTCGAGTGCATATCATTGCATACATGATGGATCCAATAGCAGATGCATATGGGATTGCCTTCATTTTATCTTGCTCATCCTTTGAGCTTGGACATTGAGTCGTACTCAATATCGTTCCTCTTTGAATAGGTACGGTACCTTTCTTAGAGTTCTCCATCTTGAACCTTTTCAAGATCTTATCAATGTATGCACTTTGATTCAAACCAATCAACCCCCTTGATCTATCCCTATAGATCTTTATTCCTAGAATATAGGCGGCTTCACCAAGATCCTTGATGGAAAAACAACTTCCAAGCCAGGTTTTTACACCTTCCAAGGTTGGAATGTCATTTCCAAATAGTAGTATGTCATCAACATACAATACTAGGAAAGTTACTGTGCTCCCACTAGCCTTCTTATACACACAAGCCTCATCAGCGTTTTTGATGAAGCCAAATTTCTTTACTTCCTCATCAAAACGGTGATTCCAGCTTCTCGATGCTTGTTTCAATCCATAGATTGATTTCTTTACCTTGCATACTTTATTAGGATGTTTTGGATCGACAAAACCTTCAGGCTGAACCATATAGACATCTTCCTCAAGATATCCATTTAGGAAAGCAGTTTTGACATCCATTTGCCAAATCTCATAATCATAATGAGCAGCTATGGCAAACAATATCCTTATAGACTTTAGCATCGCAACAGGTGAGAAGGTTTCATCATAATCAACCCCTTGAGTTTGAGTGAAACCCTTTGCTACAAGTCTAGCTTTATAAGTATCCAAGTTTCCATGCATATCGGTTTTCTTCTTGAAAACCCACTTACTTCCAACTACCTTGGAATTAAGAGGTGGTACAACAAGTTCCCAAACTTGATTGTCATACATGGATTGCATCTCAACGTTCATGGCCTCAAGCCATTTGTCACAATCCAAATTGGACACTGCATCATGGTATGTGGTTGGTTCATCTGAATCTACCACATAGCATCCATCCATGAAAAATCCGTATCTTTCAGGTGGATTACTAGTTCTACCACTTCTGCGAACGTTTTGCGTGTATTGATCAACCATTTGATCATCCTCAACATCCTCATGTTGAGTGCTAGTTTCAACCAAACGTGCATCGAGTTGTGGTTCTTGATCCTCTTTAAGATCCACTGTTCTACTGCTAGTTCCTTCCATAAGGAACTTTGCTTCTAAGAACTCACCCTTTCTGGCAACAAACACCTTTTGTTCCAGTGGATCATAGAAATAATATCCCATAGAATCTCTAGGATATCCAATAAAGATACACTTGGTGGATCGGACTTCCAATTTGTTTGGGGTGGGAGTCTTAACATAAGCCTCACAACCCCAGACCCTTAAGTATGATAGGGATGGAACCCTTCCATGCCATATCTCAAAAGGTGTCCTTTCCACCTTTTTGGTTGGGGCCATATTTAGAATACGGGCCGCGGAGAGCAAAGCGAAACCCCAAAATGATAGAGGTAATGTGCTTCTAGCCATCATAGATCGGACCATATCCAATAAGGTTCGATTCCTCCTCTCAGACACACCATTATGTTGTGGTGTTCCAGGTGGAGTGAGTTGTGAGACAATCCCACAACTCCTAAGATGATCTTGAAAAACATCACTTAGGTATTCACCTCCTCTATCGGTACGGAGAACTTTAATTGACTTGTTGAGTTGATTTTCAACTTCATTCTTGAAGATTTTGAACATTTCAAAAGCTTCATCTTTGTGCCTTAATAAGTACACATACCCATAGCGACTATAATCGTCGGTAAAGGTAATGAAGTATCTTTCACCATTCCTAGTCATTGGCTTAAAAGGACCACATACATCCGAATGTATGATTCCTAATAAATCTTTTGCCCTTTCGTTAGTTCCACTAAAGGGTGCCTTAGTCATCTTTCCTTGTAAACAAGATTCACAAACATCAAATGAATCACATTCATTTGTTTTTAAAAGACCATTCTTTTGAAGTGTTTGTAAACGTTTCTTGTTTATATGGCCAAGACGACAATGCCAAAGATAGGTATCACTCAAGTCCAACTTGAGTTTCTTGGTGTTAGTTTGGTACAATGAGCTATTTAAAGTATTTTCATGAACCAATTCATAAATACCATTAATGGGAATAGCTTTAAAATAGAATATACCATTAAAAGAAACATGAATATGTTTTTCAACAAATGATAATACATATCCAAATTGTTTTAACAGGGCTACAGAGATAATATTCCTAGTCAAACTAGGAGCATACAAAACATTATTCAAAATCACTTCCAAACCATTTGGAAGTTTCAAGATGTAGTCACCACGGGCTTCAACTTGAACTTTAGCCCCATTGCCCATGTAGAGGCTTACATCCCCTTTCTTGAAGTCACTACTTCTTTTGAACCCCTGCAACAAATTGCAAATGTGAGTTCACATCCGGTATCTAATACCCATGTGTTAGAGGATATCATGTTTAAATCAATATGGATCATGTATATTGTACCTGAGGTCTGCCCGGCATCCCTCTTTGCTTTCAACTCTTGGAGATGGACAGGACAATTCCTTGCCCAATGTCCAATCTCCCCACACTTGAAGCATGGGTCGTTAGTAGCAACCTTTTGCTTTTTCTCTTGTGGTTTGGGTGGTACCCTTACCACCCCTTTCCCTTTTCCCCAAGCAGGTCCCTTACCCTTAGCAACCTTTGCCTTGGGTGCGGGACGAGGCCTTTTATTGTTCCCACCTTCATTGATGGTGAGAACGGGTAAAACCCTTTTACCCATGGCCGCCTCGGCCGTTTTAAGCATTGAGTGAAGCTCACCAATGCTCTTGTCCCAAGCATTCATGTTGTAGTTCAACACAAACGTCTCGAACTTCTTGGTAAGGCCATTAAGGATCAAATCCGTGGCCAATTCCTTCGAGACGGGACAATTAAGCCTCTCGAGGCGGTCAATATGACTTTTCATCTTAAGAACATAAGATGAAATAGATTGGTTGTCGTCCATACGACATGCATGGAGTGCTCGAACCGTTTCGAAGCTCTCAACCCTTGCTTGCTGTTGGAACGTTTCCTTCAGCTGGGTTATCATGTCATAAGCTCCGTGATGTTCATACTCCTTTTGGAGATCCGGAGTCATGCTCGCTAGCATGAGACAAGACACTTGGACGGAGTCCTCAGTGTACTTCAACCAATCGTTGAAGGCCTCCTCATCATCCTCGCTAGGTTGATCGGGGATAGGGTCGTCTAAAACATACGATCTTCTCTCTTGCTTGAGAACGATTCTCAAGTTTCGATACCAATCGATGAAGTTGTTATGATTTAGACGTTCCTTTTGGAGGATCGCTCGTAGAGATTGGTTGGACGCGGATGAGTTATCGGAATTATCATTATTTGAGGCCATCTACAAAATTTAACAAAGTTTTATTTTAGTATTTTCGATATTGTAATTTTAATAATAAATGCCTTTTAAGGTCTTTTCATATTAAAATCTAGAACCCAACATTACATTTAAATTGTGGTTAGGTGACCTTTATCCCACGTTTTAAATTAATAAGGTGGTCAACGTTTGACGATTGCAACCATTTGCAACTTCTAGAAATATGGGATCGACTTGAAACATCATATGTAAAGTCGGCATGTTAATCCCATCAACACCATTTGGAAACCACATCGTAGGTGATCCATTTGACATGATTTGCAAATCAAGACACCCTACTTACACCCACGTGTGAGTTTGCCAAAACAAGTGGTTAGGTGACCTTTATCCCACAAATAAGGCATTCTCACCTCAAGTCACAAGTTCCCTCAAAATGGTTAGGTGACCTTTATCCCACTAAGAGTTCCCAAGTGACTCAAGTGTTGTGTAAAAGGACGGTGTTGATCTTGTTTGTAAAAAAAAGTTTAGAGGTTTCAAAATTCTAGTTTAGAAAACTCTATGTACTTGTATTTGCATGCTTTCAAATACAAGGTACCCTATGGTTCTTTGATTAAAACCTATTTTAATCTTTAAAATCATTAAATCATTTTAATAACCTTTTATTAACTTTTAAGAACCATCAATTTTCAGCTTGTTAAGTTTGTTAATAAGTTTGTTATGAATATCCAAATATCAACCAAACAATCAAACAACAAACAATCAACCAAGCATAAACATAAACAACCATATGTGCATATGTGCATATGTGCATAACCATAGCATCTAAAGTGGTCCACACTTGTTTGCCATCACAAGTGTGGTCCATAGGACATTCCTAAGGGTCACAAACAAAGCATATAGAAAACTTCCAAAAGCCTCCCACTTGAAACCGCATCCAAAATGCTCCATGTTTCTTTCATGACCTTCCTTTGTGCTTCCAATGTGTATGTCTTCATATTACAAGATATAAAGTCCTAATACAAGATATCTAGTAAAATGAAAATACACCTAATCTATTTATTACAACCCAATAATAAATAAATTACATTTGAAACAAAGCACAAACAACAAATAATACAACCCAATTGAATGAATGAATACAACCATCACAAACATCCAAACAATCACAAGGTCAATGGCTAGGTTATGCACTAAAACAAGCATCTATCATATCATCCAAAATATAACTATGAATCCCCTTAAAACCAACGAATTTTCAGCCAACATAAACTGAAAAATTCGGGTTTAGATGTTGTCCAAACAACACAACATATCAACATATATATATCTTTCAAGATTTAATTTTAAGCATGTATAATATAATCTTGAAAGTTGGGGATTCAACAAAACAGAAACATAGCAGCCCCAAATCAGCTTATATTAAGATTATTATCATCCTTTAAAACCTATTTTAAAGGACAAAACAAGCAAGTCATCCACATAACCGGCTCTTGATGCCATTGAAGGGTTTGCTAGAACACAAAATCCATGTTTAACCATTTAAACTTTCAGAAAAACGCAGCGGATATGCAGCTTTTAAAAACGATTTTAAAGCTGAAAATTTCATGTTCTTAGTTAAGTTTTAAGATGAAAACAAACCCAAATCAAAAAGGATCATTTATGTGAATGAACAAGCTATGAACATAATGAAAAGCACATAAAATCACAGCTATATAAAGCTGTGATTAACTACCTTTCTGCAGCTGAAATGTCGACCAAAAGTGAGAGATTTGGGATGCTAAAATCGGCCAAGAACTCAAGTGTAGAGGTCCTCAAGTGTCTATACCCCAAGCCCTTGCAATACACCTTCTTGTTAGGTAGATTATCACCAAGAACACAACAAAGCTTGCTCTTCAAAACTCCCAAATGAAGCTGCCAGGTTCGAATTTTTGAGAGAGAAAAAGAGAAGTTTTTGTGTTGCATGCAATGAGAGTGGGTGGTAGAGAAGTTGAGAGAACAAGACTACTTAATGTGTGTTATTCTCAAGACCAATTTGGTCCAATAGAATTAAAGGGGGGACGGCCAAGGGGATTCAAAATTGAGTTCCCTCCTTCAAATATCACACAATAAAAGTCTTGTACACTAGACATACAAATAACAATTTAATTTGTATGTACAAGTTATATACAACTTATACAATTAACCATTTAACTTATAAGTTGTAGTTTCTCATTATTATTTGGTGTCATCTAACTAATTTAAATAACACTTCAAATAATATTATTGAACAAAATATCCTAATAAGTTGTTCCCTCTCATATGCAATTTATTTAAAAAACCCATTTTCTAAATTGGTGTAAATATTTAATTGTATGATCTTATCATCAATTAAATATTAATTGGTGTTTGCTAAGCTTGTTATTGGGTATAACCCGACTTGGATCATAACGTACTAACCACATCAATATTCTAAGTGTCTTGGGCACACAGAATCCTTCAACAGCGCCCAACTCAAGATCATAAGTGGTGTAGTTCTTTTCGTGCACTTTAAGTTGTCGTGAAGCGTAGGCAATCACCTTATCCTTCTGCATTAGTACACATCCCAATCCTTGATGTTACGCATCACAGTATACTACAAAGTCATCTTTCCGTCTGGGAGAGACAATATTGGCGCGTTGCACAACTTCTCTTTCAACGTTTGGAACGCTTGTTCTTGTGCATATCCCCAGTCAAACTTCTTGTCTTTCTGAGTAAGCAGGGTCAACGGTTGCGCAATCTTTGAGAAATTCGCGATGAAGCAACGATAATAACCGGCCGATCCCAAAAATTGCCGTATCTCTGATGATGTCTGGGGCGTATCGCATTTCTTCACCGCTTCGATCTTACCGAGATCTACATGAATCCCGTCCTCATTAACCACATGACCCAAAAATTTCACTTCCCGCAACCAAAACTCGCACTTTGAGAATTTGGCGAAAAGTTTTTCCTCGCGTAGCAGCTCCAGAATTGCCCGAAGATGTTCTTCATGATCCTCTTTTGATCGGGAGTAGATAAGTATATCGTCTATGAACACGATCACGAACTTATCCAAGTAAGGTTTGCACACCCGATTCATTAGATCCATGAACACAGCTGGTGCGTTAGTCAGCCTGAACGGCATGACCAAGAACTCATAGTGTCCATAACGAGTTCCGAAAGCAGTCTTCGGTATGTCGTCCTCGAAAACCCTTAGCTGATGATAACCAGAACGAAGATCGATCTTTGAAAAATACGAAGCTCCTTGCAGCTGATCAAATAAATCGTCGATCCTGGGGAGAGGATATCGGTTCTTCACCGTTAACTTGTTCAGTTCACGGTAATCGATGCACATACGGAACGATCCATCCTTCTTCTTGACAAATAGTACCGGTGCTCCCCACGGCGAATGACTCGGTCGAATAAAACCCTTCTCCAGTAGTTCCTGTAACTGACTAGACAACTCTTGCATCTCGGATGGCGCTAGACGGTATGGCGTTTTCGCTACCGGTGTAGCTCCAGGAACCAACTCAATACGGAATTCCACCTGTCGTGGAGGAGGCAAACCAGACAAGTCATCTGGAAATACTTCTGGGTAATCCCGTACCACTGGAATATCTGCTAGTTTCCTTTCTTCGTCTTTCTTTTCAACCACATGAGCCAGAAAAGCGTAGCACTGCTTTCGTAAACTCTGGCGTGCTTTCATGCAGGAAATAAGCTTTAAATTCTTACCCGGTCGTTCTCCCTGAACCTTGAGTACTTCCCCGTTTGGCATAGGGATACGTACTACTTTGTCTCGACAAACAATCTCGGCTCCGTTTTGCGACAACCAATCCATACCCACGATAACATCGAAGCTTCCTAACTCAAAGGGTATCAAATCTATCTCAAAGGTATGATCCTCCAGCGTTAACGAACACTTCCTAATGATCTCATCGGCCTGAACAAACCTACCATTGGCCATTTCTACGGAGTAGCTAGTTTCTAGCCTACTAGGACTCAAATCAAGTAATTGCACAAACTCAGAAGATATGAAACTATTGTCTGCTCCGGTATCAAATAATATAGATGCGAAGTGATGATTGAGTAAGTGTGTACCCGTGACAACATTCCGGTCTTGACGAGCATCATTGGCTCCAATGACGAATGCACGTCCCCGAGCTGCATTCCCCTGAGTAGCCGGGCCTTGATTCCCAACGATAGCCAACACCTGCTGCTGGTTGTTTCCCTGTTGACCCGGTGCCCGATTCAGCCTGGGGCACATATTCCTGTAGTGATCGGGGCTCCCACACTCAAAGCAAGCCCTTGCATTCCCGGCGGGGTTAACCGCGTTGACGGGTGCTACAAGATTCGGCGCAGTTCTGCAATCTCTTGCCAAATGACCCGGGCGCCTACAGTTAGCGCACACCCGGCACTGCGTCCCTGGGGGATGATGATAATTGCACCTGTCACATTTGGGGTGCGGCCCCACATACTCTCTCCTGGTCTGAGACACGGCCACAAAATTTCTGGTCGGCTTAGACCTCTTCTCAAATTTCCCGGCACTCGACCGGCTCGATTCCCCAACATCTTTCCTCTTCTCGGCTCCTCTGCCCAAAACCCCAGTTCTAACCATCTCATCAGTCAAAGCGCCAGCTTTCAGAATTGCGCTCTGAATAGTAGGAGGAGCGGCTGCTGTGACCATAGATCTAATTTGAGGCGCGAGTCCCCAAATGTACCTCTCGATCCTCTTTGATTCCGGCGTGACTAAGTGCGGAACCAATCTTGCCAGCTCATGAAAACGATCAGTATAAGCTGCATGCCCTGCCCCCACCATAGCATGATTCCAGAACTCATGCTCTAATTTCTGCATTTCGTTGAGAGGGCAGTATTCCTTGGTGATCAAGGCTTTGAATTCATCCCATGACATCTGCATCGCAGATTCTCTTCCTCGAGCTTGAACCTGGGTGTTCCACCAGGTTAGGGCCTTACCCTGTAGAGAACAAGTGGCATACTTGATCCTTTGACTGTCGAGGCACTCACTGATGTCGATCACTGCCTCCATCTTTTCTAGCCACCTGGTTAGGGCTATCGCCCCACCTTTCCCATCAAATTCCCTCGGCTTACAAGCCACGAACTCCTTGTACGAACATCCCCGACGAGCATTAACCACCCCAGTCTCAATACCGGCAGTACCACCATTCCCGGTTTCCTG
The DNA here is from genome assembly GCA_025215565.1 of Flaveria ramosissima. NCBI lineage: Eukaryota > Viridiplantae > Streptophyta > Magnoliopsida > Asterales > Asteraceae > Flaveria > Flaveria ramosissima. Next base: position 19,893,081 of record CM046031.1, on the reverse strand, counting down.
GTTGCTCTCGTTTCCGGTCGGGTTTCCGTTTCCCGTCTCAGTCTCGATCCCACCTTGGGCTCCATCATCGTTGCCACCATCCCCGTGAGGGTGGTGTTGTTGGAGTGCGTCGCTCACTTGGGCCACAATAGTAGGAATCAGCGCGGCCAATTGCTGAGCGATCAGGGCTGCCATGTCGGCGTTCCCTGTTCCTTGACTGTTACTGGCAGGAGCATCGTTTGCTCTTGGTGCTCTGCCTCTGCCTCGGCCTCTGCCCCTTGGGGCTTCACTCCCGCCACTATTGCTACGGGTAACTCTTCGAGGCGGCATGTTCTAATCATAAAAGAGGTAACATATAAGCTTTAGTCACCATAAGATACAAAAGTATTCCACTAATCAAGTTCCCATGTTCATGTTCCGGTCGGTCAAGATCACCATGCAGCCCATTTCAAGCATATTCTCGGTATACCGGTGATGTTTATATATAGGGTTCCCCGCAGCGTTCCCACCACACCCACGATGTACCGAGAATGATGCCCGATCCGGTTACATGGCATCCGACTTCCTTTACATCATATCCATAATAATCCATCAAGTCCATGTATTTCATGTCAATAACACACATCGCATGCAATTCGTGCAGTTCACACACCATGAATTGATAATGTTTCAATGATAATCCATCACAACAGTTGTAAGTCCATGTATACATTCACGTTTAGTCTGGCGGAGGTTGTCTATTTCCTTCCTCTTTCGAGGTTTCAGACATATTCCTCCTCAGAGTTAATCTCAATGTCCAAGGTCAAGCGCAATAGCATGATCTGTGAAGATCTCTTCGGGTCTAATACCCGGATCTGATAAACTAACTCGGCGCGCAGAGGGAACGGAAGATTCAATAGAAGCATCCCCATAAAAGAGTGAGCACAAGGGCTCTCTCATAGGGTGGAAAGATCACATAACAAATAGATGAACAAATCAAGCAGCGAGGAACACATGCACGAGATATAATATGCATACAGAGTCCTAGCATGCAAATCTACATGAAGGTTCCTAGGTTATAGTCTAGGTCAAGCGTATTGCCTAATTCTCTATAACCAATGGCTCTGATACCAATCTGTCACACCCCCGCTAAAAGCGGAAACACGGGGATGTAACGAGACCGGGATCGTCATAACACATGGTAAGCGATAGAGAGCAATATAATTAAATGATGACAAGCGTGTCATGACGACACCCGACAACAAGGGGACTTGTGTCGTGTTTAGTCAATGTTCACGACAACATAGCCATAAGCATAACATGATAATGATACACATATTCACATAAAGATGAAAATGTAAATGTTAATTCCCACAACCCGGGAACAAGTTTCAAAAGTTGATAATTGTTTACAAGCGTTAACATTGTTCAAAAGATGGTTTAACAAAACATGTTAAGTCCCAAAAATGCATCCTAGGGTCTCCACTAAGGCAGCACACCTAGATTCCTGGACTTGCATGATCACCTGAAAAGATATGCTTAAAACGGTCAACATAATTGTTGGTGAGCTCGCAGGTTTAAGTAATAAAAATGTAAGTGATGCTGTAATAAGTAAGCGCGTTGGAATACCGTGAATACAGTTATATACACAAGTAAATATCACATGACATGAGCTTTGCAACCAAACCTAGCGACGTACACAAAGAAATTTGTCGTCATATATTCACCCAAGGGCCCGTTCCTGGCCACTGATGGTACCAACTAGTATACCATCGAACGAGGGTGGGGGTGTCAACCCAGTAGTACTACCAATACCTAACCGTCGGTTCCCACACTGGAATTAAATAGTTGCAAAGATAGAACCACACAACTGTAAGGCCCCGTTCCCGGGACGCCTACAGTTGGGCATCCATCGCGCTCAAAACATATATTTGCATTTTCCTTTCATAAATAGTTGCAGCGGAAACATTAAAACTTAATTTCATTTCATCAAAATACTCTTGCACATCAGTACAATCGTTTCTTGTTACATTATCATATTACATTTATTACGAAAGCATTAAACATAGAGATGCCATCCAAAATACGCTGAGTAGCCGCCCCGTGCCATCCTCAGCAACATACCTGCCAACTGGAAACACATCAAAGTCAGCGTTGCTGAGTGAGTTCTAGTTTTATCATAAAACATACTTTACTTTCATAAAACCGTTCTTTACTTTCTTTATAAAAACATCCGTTACATACATGCGTTCACACATCATACGTACATACAGATAATCACATTATTATCTTCATCATTACGTTCGTTACATTCATCATTATCTTTCACTTCTTTCTAGATCCTGTCAGACTTTACCCTCTTCATGGCACACAGCCACGATTACTGAGGTCGAATGACAAGGATCCCGTTTCATACATTATTAGGATCATTCGTTAACGTTCATTTCATACATTCATTCTCTCATTCATCTCTTTACTCATTACCCTTCATTACTCGAATCTTGTCTTATGCAATATCCCCGACTCATGCTCGAAAGCTGATGCTGTGCCGGGACCTGCTCACAAGCCCCCGACTCATGTCCGAAGACTGACACAACCTCGGGATACGTGACAAAGATCCCATACGAGTCAATCACAGGGATTGAACTCCATCCGAGGCTGTTGCAACACCAAGTCGCTCACCTCAATAGCCATCTCAATGAATGTACGCTATCCGAGTCTTTTGCACCCCTAGGGTTGCTCACCTCATTGCCCATCACGATAGCAAGCTATCCGAGTCTTTTGCAACAACAAGGTTGCTCACCCTAAGGCAACATCACGATAGCACGTACTCGAGTCTTTTTCAACGACCGGGTTGCTCACCTCATACATATGCATGGCTTCATGCTACACCCCCGGAGTTATGCGTAACCCGGGTAACCATCATACATCACACCCCCAACATTATGGGTACTACACCCCCACCGAAGTGGGTACATCACCCCCACCGAAGTGGGTACATCACCCCCACCGAAGTGGGTACATCACCCCCACCGAAGTGGGTACATCACCCCCACCGAAGTGGGTACATCATCGAAGGTCAGCCACAAGACTGGAACCCTTGCGTGCACACTATAGACTAGCTGAACCTCTCACAGTTGAGCCTAAGGCATTAGAGCCGTGCACTTCACTTCGCTTCACATACATACCTCACCCGATCTCATTCATTCATTAATGCATGCATTCATTCATTACGTTCCTCTTTTCTTTATCTTTCACTTTACGTTACATAATACTTTCATTTCATTCATTAACGTTCAACGCGAAGACATAGAAAGATAATCATACATAGCAAGGAACACAACATAAACATAAACACACGGCATCGTCATACATACGCATCAATCATACATCACATCACACACATCATACTTACTATGCATCACACACACCGCCGTGCCTAACATAACACATAACATCATGCATATTACCATCATCTCCATCAACATCCACCTCATAAGCTCATCATCCTACGTTACCTTATACCGTCCATGCCCTTCACATCGTCGAGTAATTCCATCTCGGTTATCATTTCTGAACACTTAGGCGAATGGGCATCTATGCGAATGGACCATGGGCGAATGGACCTTTATGCGAATGGACTCCCAGTCGCATAACTTTCATGCGTATGACCTTCAGTCGCATGACTTCAGGCGTATGGGCTTCAGTCGCATCCTCTTCATGCGAATGAACCTCAGTCGCATGGCCTCCAGGCGCATGGACTTCAGTCGCATAACCTTCGTGCGAATGAACCTCAGTCGCACCATCTCTCAATCGCATGACTCCCCAGCACATGAACTTCAATCGCATGGCCATCATGCGTATGGACCTCAGTCGCATAGCAAACATGCGTATGGACCTCAGTCGCACTTCAATCGGCCGAATGGCCTCCAGTCGCCCTCCAGTCGGTCGCCTAGCCCTAGCTGGTGCAGAGTGCAGTTAGGTCGACTGCAGCCGCGGGTTTTCGACCTCCAACCCCTTCCAAACCTCTTTTAAGCTCAAATCAACCCTTCTAAAGGTTAGGGAAACATACCATGACCTCATACAAGCATAACCAATCAAGAAATCAAGTCTCTAACGCATCATACACATACATACATACATCAAAACGGGTTTTTACCCAAAAACTCGAAAATAGGTTTTTGGACGTGTTCCAGCCCCAAAATCAGTTGAAAACGTGTAAAAGAGGGGTCCTAGAACTCACCTTAACGATCCCGTCGAGTAGAGCTTCGATTTGACTCGCTCCACGTTGAATTCCACGCTCGAATCCACCCGAACCAACTTTTCTCCTCTTTTCTCCTTCTCCTCTCTAGGCTGAAAAATGGAGAGAATGGGAGTGCCTCCTCCCTTTTATACTCCCTTGCATCGAAGTTTCTCTCGTTGGCGGGTTTGGTCCCTCGACTTTGGACTTTATTTCTTTTTCTCCTTTCGTCGGCTACAAAGGAAATTTCCGGGTGTTACAAGTCCACCCCCCTTATATAGGTTTCGTCCCCGAAACCTGTTATTCCTTAAACCGTCGCGAGCAATTCTGTCTCATCTCTTTTCCAGTCTCCCACCTGGAGTTCAATCGGTCTACGTCGTTTATCCACACACGACTTCTTATCTACCTTTGGCTAGCTTCATCAATGCTTTAATCCTTTCGAGCTTCTCGATCGTGGCCTCGATCACCTCATTACTTTCTATACGGCCTTTGGCGCTCGGCCTTCACTTGTAAACAAGTAAGACATTTAATCTCGTACTCCACCATATCGCGCTTCATGCACCTTCCCACCACTGCCATCGAAATCACCTTCGAAATCGTCGTGACTCAATCACCCTAAGCCATCACCATGATCCCTTCAGGCGTTGTTAGCCGTATCATCCTTTTGCAACACATAGTATTCGCTCCGTAGTCCGTCAAACAATCCACTCTTAGGGCTACATCGAATGGCGTATTTATATTCTTACCACTACCAGGCATTTTAGCACAGAAAGCAGCAGGAATAAATTTTTTACTAACGCCAACATTAAATACACAAGCTAAAGATCTATTTACTAGGAACATACCTGACACAACATCAAAGTCCGTCCTAGCTTCCTCCGATCTTCTTCACTCCCGAACCTCCGGCCCTTTGCTTCTTACAGTCCCTGCTCTTATGACCTTCCTCACCACAAGAATAACACCTCCCCATACCACAGTTCTTCGCTACATGTCCGGTCCTTCCACAACGAAAGCAGGCATCAGTTCCCAATCTACATTCCCCGGGGTGCCTGTGTCCACACTTGTCACACCTTTCCGATCCCACATCATTTATGACCACACGCTGGTCATCCACTCGAGCACCTTTGTCACTTGGAGCAGTTCCGTCACGTCCCAATCGCTTCCCGTTCCAATCCCGATCGCCATCTCTTTTCTTGCTACCTTCTGTCACCACCATCAATCTTTCATCGTATAGTCTTCCCGCTAAATCCACCGCCGACCTAAACGTGCTCGGTCGGGCAGCAATCATGTGCCTACGAATGTCCGCTGGCAAGCCATGAATATACCTCTTGATCTTTCGTGAGAGGGGTGTCACCTGATCCGGCACCAGTCGTGCCATTTCGTTGAATTTGGTGGTGTACTGCTGATGCGTCATTGTTCCCGCCTCCAGCTGCAGGAACTCCCTTTCAACTTTATCCATCTCACGGTGAGGACAAAATTCCTCAATCACCAGCCTTTTCAATTCTGACCATCTCATCCTCCCGATGGCCCGACTACCCTCAACTTGGACTATGTTGTCCCATCAGCACAAAGCTGAGTCCACGAAAGAGTGGGTAGCAAATTTGACTTTCTGATCTTCTCGGCACTCGGTGATGTTTAAGACAGCTTCCATCTCTCTCACCCATCGGTGAGCAGCAGTAGCAGTGCCATTGCCATCAAAAGTAGGGGGCTTGCATCGTTGAAACGCCCCATAGTTACAGCCTCGTGCCGCCTCCGGCGTAGGCTCTTCCTCTTCTTCTTCCTCTTCGTCATCGGAGAGAACCGTTTCAGCCCGGGTCGTCTCCTTTCGCCCGAAGGTCTACCCCTTTCCCTTCTTTCCTCATCTCTAACAGCCTTTATAACTTCGGTCACCACAGACGGTAGGATCGTCTGCATGACCTGATGCACTTCCTCCACAACCGCCTCTCTCATCGAGGCCCTCTGATTAGCATTCTCGTCACCACCCTCAGGATGAGGGGTCACAGGTTCTTCGTGAACTACCCTTTCGGTCCTTGCCCTTCCTCTCGTGACCCGTGGTTCAGCACCACGTCCACCGTCACCTCCACCACGAGAAGCTTTCGAAGATCTTCCACCAGCCATCCTCTAAACACACTGAAAGATTCAAACACTAACACGGTCATTCAAGGAACAGCTCAGTTTATGTCAAGTATAGTAAGTCCCTAATTACAGTGGCCAGTTGTGATTAGCCACTTACTTTACTCTTCATACTCCGAGCATTACCTATCCTGACTACATCAGTATCTAAATCTACCAGCAACACATAAACCATATAACATGCGCACGTAAGACCGGTTAACTTTACAAAAACATACCTGATGGCACGCAGCTACTCAGATTGGCATCTCATTCCCTTTCCGTCCCATTCTCAGTTTAAGATTAGGTTTTTGAAAATATCTACCCAATTCACTTAAACTTTGGCTCTGATACCAACTTGTAAGGCCCCGTTCCCGGGACGCCTACAGTTGGGCATCCATCGCGCTCAAAACATATATTTGCATTTTCCTTTCATAAATAGTTGCAGCGGAAACATTAAAACTTAATTTCATTTCATCAAAATACTCTTGCACATCAGTACAATCGTTTCTTGTTACATTATCATATTACATTTATTACAAAGCATTAAACATAGAGATGCCATCCAAAATACGCTGAGTAGCCGCCCCGTGCCATCCTCAGCAACATACCTGCCAACTGGAAACACATCAAAGTCAGCGTTGCTGAGTGAGTTCTAGTTTTATCATAAAACATACTTTACTTTCATAAAACCGTTCTTTACTTTCTTTATAAAAACATCCGTTACATACATGCGTTCACACATCATACGTACATACAGATAATCACATTATTATCTTCATCATTACGTTCGTTACATTCATCATTATCTTTCACTTCTTTCTAGATCCTGTCAGACTTTACCCTCTTCATGGCACACAGCCACGATTACTGAGGTCGAATGACAAGGATCCCGTTTCATACATTATTAGGATCATTCGTTAACGTTCATTTCATACATTCATTCTCTCATTCATCTCTTTACTCATTACCCTTCATTACTCGAATCTTGTCTTATGCAATATCCCCGACTCATGCTCGAAAGCTGATGCTGTGCCGGGACCTGCTCACAAGCCCCCGACTCATGTCCGAAGACTGACACAACCTCGGGATACGTGACAAAGATCCCATACGAGTCAATCACAGGGATTGAACTCCATCCGAGGCTGTTGCAACACCAAGTCGCTCACCTCAATAGCCATCTCAATGAATGTACGCTATCCGAGTCTTTTGCACCCCTAGGGTTGCTCACCTCATTGCCCATCACGATAGCAAGCTATCCGAGTCTTTTGCAACAACAAGGTTGCTCACCCCAAGGCAACATCACGATAGCACGTACTCGAGTCTTTTTCAACGACCGGGTTGCTCACCTCATACATATGCATGGCTTCATGCTACACCCCCGGAGTTATGCGTAACCCGGGTAACCATCATACATCACACCCCCAACATTATGGGTACTACACCCCCACCGAAGTGGGTACATCACCCCCACCGAAGTGGGTACATCACCCCCACCGAAGTGGGTACATCACCCCCACCGAAGTGGGTACATCACCCCCACCGAAGTGGGTACATCATCGAAGGTCAGCCACAAGACTAGAACCCTTGCGTGCACACTATAGACTAGCTGAACCTCTCACAGTTGAGCCTAAGGCATTAGAGCCGTGCACTTCACTTCGCTTCACATACATACCTCACCGATTCATTCATTCATTAATGCATGCATTCATTCATTACGTTCCTCTTTTCTTTATCTTTCACTTTACGTTACATAATACTTTCATTTCATTCATTAACGTTCAACGCGAAGACATAGAAAGATAATCATACATAGCAAGGAACACAACATAAACATAAACACACGCACCGCCGTGCCTAACATAACACATACATCATGCATATTACCATCATCTCCATCAACATCCACCTCATAAGCTCATCATCCTACGTTACCTTATACCGTCCATGCCCTTCACATCGTCGAGTAATTCCATCTCGGTTATCATTTCTGAACACTTAGGCGAATGGGCATCTATGCGAATGGACCATGGGCGAATGGACCTTATGCGAATGGACTCCCAGTCGCATAACTTTCATGCGTATGGCCTTCAGTCGCATGACTTCAGGCGTATGGGCTTCAGTCGCATACCTCTTCATGCGAATGAACCTCAGTCGCATGGCCTCCAGGCGCATGGACTTCAGTCGCATAACCTTCGTGCGAATGAACCTCAGTCGCACCATCTCTCAATCGCATGACTCCCCAGCACATGAACTTCAATCGCATGACCATCATGCGTATGGACCTCAGTCGCATAGCAAACGTGCGTATGGACCTCAGTCGCACTTCAATCGGCCGAATGGCCTCCAGTCGCCCTCCAGTCGGTCGCCTAGCCCTAGCTGGTGCAGAGTGCAGTTAGGTCGACTGCAGCCGCGGGTTTTCGACCTCCAACCCCTTCCAAACCTCTTTTAAGCTCAAATCAACCCTTCTAAAGGTTAGGGAAACATACCATGACCTCATACAAGCATAACCAAGCAAGAAATCAAGCCTCTAACGCATCATACACATACATACATACATCAAAACGGGTTTTCACCCAAAAACTCGAAAATAGGTTTTTGGACGTGTTCCAGCCCCAAAATCAGTTGAAAACGTGTAAAAGAGGGGTCCTAGAACTCACCTTAACGATCCCGTCGAGTAGAGCTTCGATTTGACTCGCTCCACGTTGAATTCCACGCTCGAATCCACCCGAACCAACTTTTCTCCTCTTTTCTCCTTCTCCTCTCTAGGCTGAAAAATGGAGAGAATGGGAGTGCCTCCTCCCTTTTATACTCCCTTGCATCGAAGTTTCTCTCGTTGGCGGGTTTGGTCCCTCGACTTTGGACTTTATTTCTTTTTCTCCTTTCGTCGGCTACAAAGGAAATTTCCGGGTGTTACAAGTCCACCCCCCTTATATAGGTTTCGTCCCCGAAACCTGTTATTCCTTAAACCGTTGCGAGCAATTCTGTCTCATCTCTTTTCCAGTCTCCCACCTGGAGTTCAATCGGTCTACGTCGTTTATCCACACACGACTTCTTATCTACCTTTGGCTAGCTTCATCAATGCTTTAATCCTTTCGAGCTTCTCGATCGTGGCCTCGATCACCTCATTACTTTCTATACGGCCTTTGGCGCTCGGCCTTCACTTGTAAACAAGTAAGACATTTAATCTCGTACTCCACCATATCGCGCTTCATGCACCTTCCCACCACTGCCATCGAAATCACCTTCGAAATCGTCGTGACTCAATCACCCTAAGCCATCACCATGATCCCTTCAGGCGTTGTTAGCCGTATCATCCTTTTGCAACACATAGTATTCGCTCCGTAGTCCGTCAAACAATCCACTCTTAGTGCTACATCGAATGGCGTATTTATATTCTTACCACTACCAGGCATTTTAGCACAGAAAGCAGCAGGAATAAAATTTTTTACTAACGCCAACATTAAATACACAAGCTAAAGATCTATTTACTAGGAACATACCTGACACAACATCAAAGTCCGTCCTAGCTTCCTCCGATCTTCTTCACTCCCGAACCTCCGGCCCTTTGCTTCTTACAGTCCCTGCTCTTATGACCTTCCTCACCACAAGAATAACACCTCCCCATACCACAGTTCTTCGCTACATGTCCGGTCCTTCCACAACGAAAGCAGGCATCAGTTCCCAATCTACATTCCCCGGGGTGCCTGTGTCCACACTTGTCACACCTTTCCGATCCCACATCATTTATGACCACACGCTGGTCATCCACTCGAGCACCTTTGTCACTTGGAGCAGTTCCGTCACGTCCCAATCGCTTCCCGTTCCAATCCCGATCGCCATCTCTTTTCTTGCTACCTTCTGTCACCACCATCAATCTTTCATCGTATAGTCTTCCCGCTAAATCCACCGCCGACCTAAACGTGCTCGGTCGGGCAGCAATCATGTGCCTACGAATGTCCGCTGGCAAGCCATGAATATACCTCTTGATCTTTCGTGAGAGGGGTGTCACCTGATCCGGCACCAGTCGTGCCATTTCGTTGAATTTGGTGGTGTACTGCTGATGCGTCATTGTTCCCGCCTCCAGCTGCAGGAACTCCCTTTCAACTTTATCCATCTCACGGTGAGGACAAAATTCCTCAATCACCAGCCTTTTCAATTCTGACCATCTCATCCTCCCGATGGCCCGACTACCCTCAACTTGGACTATGTTGTCCCACCAGCACAAAGCTGAGTCCACGAAAGAGTGGGTAGCAAATTTGACTTTCTGATCTTCTCGGCACTCGCTGATGTTTAAGACAGCTTCCATCTCTCTCACCCATCGGTGAGCAGCAGTAGCAGTGCCATTGCCATCAAAAGTAGGGGGCTTGCATCGTTGAAACGCCCCATAGTTACAGCCTCGTGCCGCCTCCGGCGTAGGCTCTTCCTCTTCTTCTTCCTCTTCGTCATCGGAGAGAACCGTTTCAGCCCCGGGTCGTCTCCTTTCGCCCGAAGGTCTACCCCTTTCCCTTCTTTCCTCATCTCTAACAGCCTTTATAACTTCGGTCACCATAGACGGTAGGATCGTCTGCATGACCTGATGCACTTCCTCCACAACCGCCTCTCTCATCGAGGCCCTCTGATTAGCATTCTCGTCACCACCCTCAGGATGAGGGGTCACAGGTTCTTCGTGAACTACCCTTTCGGTCCTTGCCCTTCCTCTCGTGACCCGTGGTTCAGCACCACGTCCACCGTCACCTCCACCACGAGAAGCTTTCGAAGATCTTCCACCAGCCATCCTCTAAACACACTGAAAGATTCAAACACTAACACGGTCATTCAAGGAACAGCTCAGTTTATGTCAAGTATAGTAAGTCCCTAATTACAGTGGCCAGTTGTGATTAGCCACTTACTTTACTCTTCATACTCCGAGCATTACCTATCCTGACTACATCAGTATCTAAATCTACCAGCAACACATAAACCATATAACATGCGCACGTAAGACCGGTTAACTTTACAAAAACATACCTGATGGCACGCAGCTACTCAGATTGGCATCTCATTCCCTTTCCGTCCCATTCTCAGTTTAAGATTAGGTTTTTGAAAATATCTACCCAATTCACTTAAACTTTGGCTCTGATACCAACTTGTAAGGCCCCGTTCCCGGGACGCCTACAGTTGGGCATCCATCGCGCTCAAAACATATATTTGCATTTTCCTTTCATAAATAGTTGCAGCGGAAACATTAAAACTTAATTTCATTTCATCAAAATACTCTTGCACATCAGTACAATCGTTTCTTGTTACATTATCATATTACATTTATTACGAAAGCATTAAACATAGAGATGCCATCCAAAATACGCTGAGTAGCCGCCCCGTGCCATCCTCAGCAACATACCTGCCAACTGGAAACACATCAAAGTCAGCGTTGCTGAGTGAGTTCTAGTTTTATCATAAAACATACTTTACTTTCATAAAACCGTTCTTTACTTTCTTTATAAAAACATCCGTTACATACATGCGTTCACACATCATACGTACATACAGATAATCACATTATTATCTTCATCATTACGTTCGTTACATTCATCATTATCTTTCACTTCTTTCTAGATCCTGTCAGACTTTACCCTCTTCATGGCACACAGCCACGATTACTGAGGTCGAATGACAAGGATCCCGTTTCATACATTATTAGGATCATTCGTTAACGTTCATTTCATACATTCATTCTCTCATTCATCTCTTTACTCATTACCCTTCATTACTCGAATCTTGTCTTATGCAATATCCCCGACTCATGCTCGAAAGCTGATGCTGTGCCGGGACCTGCTCACAAGCCCCCGACTCATGTCCGAAGACTGACACAACCTCGGGATACGTGACAAAGATCCCATACGAGTCAATCACAGGGATTGAACTCCATCCGAGGCTGTTGCAACACCAAGTCGCTCACCTCAATAGCCATCTCAATGAATGTACGCTATCCGAGTCTTTTGCACCCCTAGGGTTGCTCACCTCATTGCCCATCACGATAGCAAGCTATCCGAGTCTTTTGCAACAACAAGGTTGCTCACCCCAAGGCAACATCACGATAGCACGTACTCGAGTCTTTTTCAACGACCGGGTTGCTCACCTCATACATATGCATGGCTTCATGCTACACCCCCGGAGTTATGCGTAACCCGGGTAACCATCATACATCACACCCCCAACATTATGGGTACTACACCCCCACCGAAGTGGGTACATCACCCCCACCGAAGTGGGTACATCACCCCCACCGAAGTGGGTACATCACCCCCACCGAAGTGGGTACATCACCCCCACCGAAGTGGGTACATCATCGAAGGTCAGCCACAAGACTAGAACCCTTGCGTGCACACTATAGACTAGCTGAACCTCTCACAGTTGAGCCTAAGGCATTAGAGCCGTGCACTTCACTTCGCTTCACATACATACCTCACCCGATCTCATTCATTCATTAATGCATGCATTCATTCATTACGTTCCTCTTTTCTTTATCTTTCACTTTACGTTACATAATACTTTCATTTCATTCATTAACGTTCAACGCGAAGACATAGAAAGATAATCATACATAGCAAGGAACACAACATAAACATAAACACACGGCATCGTCATACATACGCATCAATCATACATCACATCACGCACATCATACTTACTATGCATCACACGCACCGCCGTGCCTAACATAACACATAACATCATGCATATTACCATCATCTCCATCAACATCCACCTCATAAGCTCATCATCCTACGTTACCTTATACCGTCCATGCCCTTCACATCGTCGAGTAATTCCATCTCGGTTATCATTTCTGAACACTTAGGCGAATGGGCATCTATGCGAATGGACCATGGGCGAATGGACCTTTATGCGAATGGACTCCCAGTCGCATAACTTTCATGCGTATGACCTTCAGTCGCATGACTTCAGGCGTATGGGCTTCAGTCGCATCCTCTTCATGCGAATGAACCTCAGTCGCATGGCCTCCAGGCGCATGGACTTCAGTCACATAACCTTCGTGCGAATGAACCTTAGTCGCACCATCTCTCAATCGCATGACTCCCCAGCACATGAACTTCAATCGCATGACCATCATGCGTATGGACCTCAGTCGCATAGCAAACATGCGTATGGACCTCAGTCGCACTTCAATCGGCCGAATGGCCTCCAGTCGCCCTCCAGTCGGTCGCCTAGCCCTAGCTGGTGCAGAGTGCAGTTAGGTCGACTGCAGCCGCGGGTTTTCGACCTCCAACCCCTTCCAAACCTCTTTTAAGCTCAAATCAACCCTTCTAAAGGTTAGGGAAACATACCATGACCTCATACAAGCATAACCAAGCAAGAAATCAAGTCTCTAACGCATCATACACATACATACATACATCAAAACGGGTTTTCACCCAAAAACTCGAAAATAGGTTTTTGGACGTGTTCCAGCACCAAAATCAGTTGAAAACGTGTAAAAGAGGGGTCCTAGAACTCACCTTAACGATCCCGTCGAGTAGAGCTTCGATTTGACTCGCTCCACGTTGAATTCCACGCTCGAATCCACCCGAACCAACTTTTCTCCTCTTTTCTCCTTCTCCTCTCTAGGCTGAAAAATGGGGAGAATGGGAGTGCCTCCTCCCTTTTATACTCCCTTGCATCGAAGTTTCTCTCGTTGGCGGGTTTGGTCCCTCGACTTTGGACTTTATTTCTTTTTCTCCTTTCGTCGGCTACAAAGGAAATTTCCGGGTGTTACAACAACAGACCCAAGCATGTATCAAATAGTACTTGCAACACAGTATCACGTTGATTCCTTGTATGTAAAATGTATGTAAGTTGTACAGCATTGAAAATGAGTAAGCATACTTTTCCCTCAAGTTGTAAATGATTGAAATATTGTATAAGCGTAAAAGGGGCCACGAAACTCACTTGTTAGGTGGTAAGTATGTATGAGCAATGTATCCCAAATGTTGAATGCAAATAAACAGTCAAACACCTATTGACATTTATTGTATAGCATTAATGATATGATATATGTATAAGCGCGCAATAATGATGGGTCGGTTCGGGTCGTATCGGCTGGGTCGCGTATAATACACACAGACTGACACACGTACTAGATCTTATGTAGGTCCATGTACAAGACATTGTCGCCACTAATGATGATGTTTTAAGTAAAAGTCTCGTTGTTATTGAAGAAGCATTGAATAAGTGTCAATAGTTTTAAGTCAATTGATCGTTGTAAAACGTTAGTTCAATTGTTCAAAATAGTTCGTGTGCCCTTTCTCGCGTTGACTTTAATCTTTGTGGCCGAACAATGGCATTATTGTGTTAATGTTACCTCAACATCACACGACATACTCACACCACGCACAAGGGATCAAACTCAACAATTTCAGTCGCATAACAAGGCCAGACGCACGACTCAACCTCCATTCGTGCGAATCAACCCTCAATCGTGCGAATCAGCTTCATTCGTACGATTGAGCCTTCATTCGTATGACTGGCATTCAGTCGTACCACACAACACCCATTCGCACGACTCAACCTCCATACGCACGAATCAACCTTCAATCGTGCGAATTAGCTACTTTCGTATGATTGAACCTTCATTCGTGCGATTGGACTCCAGTCGTGCGAATCACGCACATTCGCACACATTCAGTCGGTCACCTGACTCAATCACACACAATCACTCAATCGCATGACTCAATCGCATACATTCATTCACACGCATGACTCGATCGCATACAGACACTCAGTCGCATAACTCAGTCGCACGACATGCCTAGTCGCACAACTCAGTCGCGCGATTGACTCAAACGCATGATTCAGTCGCACGACCCACTCAGTCACACGGCTCAATCGCATGGATGACCCAGTCGCCTGATCTGCAGAATCGCGACTGTGGTCGGGAGGAGCAGCCCCCTAGCTGCTCTAAACACGGGTTTTACACCACAAAGACCTCCAGAAACACTCAACAAACATACACAAGCATGAAACACAAGCAAGGAGACCTCACACGCACCCATATGACCTTGTGTGTTCGGGTTGAACCCGAACACCCGAAACCCTAGTTTGGACAGCCGTGAAAAGGCTAGAAAACGGACAACCAAAGACAACTACCTTCTAGAAAGGGGTAGTCTAAGCTGTAGACGGTGTCAAGACGAAGAAAACGAGACCTCTCGGGTTGGATTCGGTGCAAGAATGGTGAATTTGTATGTGAAGAGGATGAAGATGAAGAAGATGGTGATAATGAGATTCTAGGGCTGATAAGAGGGTATTTATACCCAGCCCAAGTTTGCAAAATTACAAGTTTAGTCCCTGCACTTAACCCCCGAGTTTTCCCAAATTTTGTTCGGTTGAAAAACGACTTTGTTAGGTGTTTTATATTAATTGTAAAAGCATATTTAATGTTGTCATGACTTAAGAAATGGTTATATTAAAAACATTTATTATATTTATAAAATGATATGTCTGACGTTTTCTGAAATGAAGGTTTTAAAAGTCTTTTTAAGGTCATCACATGGTTATAACGAATGCACACACAACGATAATAAAGCACACATGATATCCACATAAAGAGTCAAATAGAGATGAGGAATGACCGATCATAGAATAGATAACGGACAAACACGTTAATTGACGGACCTTAAGGTGATGGATGTCACATTTTTGGTAGCATCACCCTATTGCATAGGTGAGCTAGGAGTTAGGTCAATCACATTCACAGGTTCTTGTGTTCTTGGTTGAGCTCCCCTTAAAGGTCTCCTAGCTAGTTTTTTCCCTGAGATCAGATATCTCAAGTTGCTTATCATTGACCCTATTTTGCAGGGTAGTCACCTGAGATTCAATATGACTAACCTTAGAGACTAAATAGGAGCATGTTTTTGACAGTTTTTGCACCTTTAGTCTCAGATTCCCCTCATCTTCATCAGAAGAATCATTGAGGATGAGATGATTGGACTAAGGTCCTCTCTCTCACCACCAGCTTTAGGTTCTTGGCTGCTGGATTTCCTCTGCACATTGACAACCTCAGTTGAAGTGTCAATGGGCTGAGTTGCCATGGTTGAGGTCTTAATGATGTCATCACTTGCAGAAGTGAGAGCCTCTTCCATATGGATATCCTGAACAGGTTCAGAAGTATCCACCTCAGTAATGGGTGACTGACAAAGGAGACTCAGGAGTACTCATCTCTGTTTGAGTAGGGGAAGAGTAGAGAGACTCATGGTACCCACCCACTGAAACCTAAGGCTTCATCAGTATAGAATGAGAGGTTGGGAATGGGTTGATTTAAGTCTAAAGGTTGGGGATGGTAACTGTCCCCTGAAGGTTGTTCACTTGAGTGTTGAGACTCAGAGTGAAGGCTTAGGGTAGTTGGGCTTGTGAGCTTATCAGGGTGAGCATGAGGAACCTCACCACTGATTCTTGAAGAGATGGGAGTGGTTTGCTCCTAAGGGGAAGTAGGAGCTCCAGTGTCCACTTGCTCTTGTATGGGTGAGTGCATGGGGGCCTGCACAGACTCAATAGCTTGAGTAGGGGTTCGTTTGGATTTTCTTTGGTAGGTGAGGGTGATTTGTGGTCTTTTTGGTAGTTGAGAGGTAGAAGGTGTGGGTTTAACACTAGCTTGTGTTGCTAGGTTCTCACCTTGAGCAATGAGCTCTAACATTCTTGGGACAAGGCTGTTTCTACCCTTGAGAAGCCTACAGTTGGCTTCTTCATACTTTTAAAGATGTCGGGCTTTATCTGTCCCAATTTAAGAATATTATCTGTTTCCCTCAACTGTGAGCCTAGTTCATAGTTGAGAATGTGTTGAACATATCTAGGAAACATATAATACTCTAAGGATTCCAAGTTAGCAAGCAAATTGGTATATACAAACTGAGAGTACCTAAACTTTACCCCTTGAACCATTCCATGTATTATGAAGGAGAGATCCTCAGGAATCTGGTCCCACCCTCCATGCTTGTTAGACAAGCTGTGGATAACCACATGAAGCAGGTATTTCCACTGGGATGAGACCTTCCCTTTCCTGAAGGTCTTTACAGAGAAATCTCCCTCATAGCCCATCTGCTCAAAGGAATGGATTACAGCTTCCTTTGGGAAGGACAACTCACCTTCTCCATCGTCCAGCTGCAAGTGAGTGTTGATGATGGCTGGAGTGATGAAGGTTGTCCTCCCTTGCACTGTGGCAGACAGTGCCTTCTCCCCATCCATAATGACCTCTTGACAGGTCTTCTCGAATTCAAGCAGAGGATCCTCATAGAGAGTAGGATCAATGGTAAGGGAGGTGAAGTAGTTGGATAGATCTAAGAAATGGCAAATCTTTGAGAAAACTTTCATCTTTCTCAGAGCTTAACAGAGCAACCTGGTTGTGTTGCCTGTGATGTTGCATGGAGAAATCTGGGTTGTTTCTGCGGTTTAGGTTGGCCATTTTAGAAGCTTACGGATGAAGAAAGGTGAAGAACAAAGGAGGTTTGAGAGAATTTAGGTTTAAGGAATAGTGTAATTGAAGAAGATAATGAAAGAGGGGGGAACCGTTGGGTATTTATATGAAACAGGATTTGAGAAAAAGTTAATGAAAGAGGATAAACTTTGAAATCCGGATGTCGGTTCCACCTCTGAAAAGTAGTTTACTTTTGCCCAAAAAGTAGTTTTCTTGGAAGTCGAGAAATCTTCCGAAGGTTATTTGCTTCGGAAGTTCTAAAGAAAAAGCTTCCGAAGGCAAATTGGCTTCGGAAGAAATTTCAAAGGTTTTTGAGAATTTTGCTTTGGAAGAGAATTTACACTCAGAGATTTTTATTCTAAGGAGAATAAAAACTTCCGAAGGTATATTGCTTTCGGAAGAAACTTGTTCTTTGAAGACTTACAGGGTACTTAAGTTGTTTCTAGGCTTCGGAAGATATTACAGAAATTTCTTCCGAAAATAAAATTACTAAAGCACTTATTTTTTTACTAAGACATAAATTTCTTTCGAAGGTAATTTTAAATCTTCCGAAAAGAAAAGAGATCAAAATTTTCAAAAATCCAAGAAAAGTCTTTTGAAAAGATTTTCTTCCAAAGAAAACAAGGGCTTATGAAGGATATAAAATAGACAACTTAGGACACACAGGTTTTAGAAATAAATATGATTAAGTTTTAAGAAAAGCTATTCAATGTTAATCATTCCAATAGCTAATGCAAGATATTTTATTCTCTGCTGATCAAAAGCTTTGGTAAACAGATCAGCATATTGTTCATGAGTGTTAACTTTGACTAGTTTAATTAACCCCTTTTCAAAATTATCTCTAATTAAATGATACCTGATATTGATATGCTTTGTCCTTGAGTGCTGCACATGATTTTTTGTGATTGAGATAGCACTGTTGTTGTCTATGTGGATGGGAGTCTCCTTGAAGTTGAATCCATAGTCCAGCATCTGATTTTGAATCCAAAGCACTTGAGCACAGCAGCTTGCAGCAGCAATGTATTCAGCCTCAGCAGTTGATGCAGACAGACAGGATTGTTTCTTACATTGCCAAGAGACTACTCTTCCACCAAGAAATTGACATCCCCCTGATGTAGACTTTGCAGTCATGTTGCAACCACCATAGTCACTATCTGTATAAACATACAGATTAAAGTCAGAATTCTTTGGATACCAAAGGCAAAGTGATGAAGCACCTTTAGATATCTTAAAATTCTTTTGATAGTGACCAGGTGTGACATCTTGGGGTTGGCTTGATATCTTGCACAAATACATGTAGCAAACATGATATCTGGCCTGCTAGCTGTGAGGTACATAAGAGACCCAATCATTGCCCTATAGAGATGCTCATCAACACACTCCCCCTCAAGATCATGTCCAAGGGAGTGATTTCTGGCTATGGGTGTCTTTGCAACCTTACAATCAAACATGTTGAACCTTTTAAGTATGTATTGTACATACTTTGACTGACTTATGAAGATTCCATTGTCAACTTGCTTCACTTGAATTCCTACAAAGAAATTGAGTTCCCCCATGGCACTTATTTCAAACATGTCCTTCATCAGCTTCTCAAAGTCTTTGCAGAGCTTTAGATTAGTTGACCCAAAGATAATGTCATCTACATATACTTGAACTAGCATTATGTCATTTCCTATTCATTTGATGAAGAGAGTTCCATCTATAGTACCATTTTTGTAGCCATGTTGACAAAGATACTGAGATAGAGTCTCATACCACTTCCTTGGTGCTTGGTGCAGCCCATAAAGAGCTTTATCAAGCCTGCAGACATAATCAGGATGATCAGGATCTGCAAACCCAGGTGGTTGTCTGACATACACCTCTTTATCAACCACCCTATAAAGAAAAGCACACTTGACATCAAGTTGGTAGACCTTGAAGTTCTTGGATGCAGCAAAAGCTAGGAATATCCTAACAACTTCAAGTCTTGCTACAGGAGCAAAAACATCTGTGTAGTCAATTCCTTCTTCTTGAGTATACCCTTGAACAATTAGTCTTGCCTTGTTCTTGATGACAAGTCCTCTATCATCCTTCTTATTCCTAAAAACCCATTTGGTTCCTATGGTAGTCTTCCCTTGAGGAAGAGAACATAGGTTCCAAACCTTTTGCCTTTTGAATTGAAGCAGCTCCTCTTGCATGGTTTCAACCCAACTTCCATCCTTTAGAGCCTCATCAATTTTCTTTGGCTCTATCTGGGACAAGAAACAAGAGTGAAGACAAACATTTGCTTCATGGGTTTGTCCTCTTATTCTCACCCTGAATCAACATCTCCAATGATGTTTGTGGTAGGATGAGACTTGTGGATCCTCAGTTGAGGGATCACAACAAGTTGCATAGACAGATCTAAATTTGAGAAATTCTGATCTAGCGAGGAAGATTCATCCTCCACATCAGCACACTTATCAAGATTGACTTGATCCAATGAGTGTGTGACATCATTGATGTTGTCTTCAATGGAGTGGTTATCAGCATCAAGAAAATTCTGATCACTTTCACCACAACCATTTTCTCCAACATTTGAAGCTCCTTCCTCTGAGTTTTGTGCCTCTAAGCTGGACTTTGAAGGCACCCCAGAAGTATCAGCAGGATTTGTCATTGATGTGCTGGTAGAAGCTTCATTTGCAGGATTAGTTACCACTGGAGCTGAAGATATGTAACTTGAAGGTCTTCTTAGCTAAAATCTTGGATCACGATCACTTATAGGTAGTATATATGTGGATCCTGAAACATTCTAACAAGATTTGTTAAAACAGTTGGTAACTAGATCAAGATCAAATAGCCAATCCGGACCAGAACCTTTCACACTGGGAGTGTGCTCATTGAAAGTCACATTGGCTGACTCCTCAACTACTCTAGTTCTGAGATTGTATACTCTATAAGCTTTAGCTTGAGAAGAGTATCCAATAAAGTGTCCATCATCTGATTTCTCAGTAAACTTGGCAATTTGATCTTTGGTATTCAAGATGGTGCAAGGACATCCAAATAACCTGAGAAAACCAATGAAAGGTTTTCTCTTGTGCCAAAGTTCATAAGGAGTCTTACCATGTGTCTTAACCACTAAAACTTTGTTTTGCACATAGCAAACAGTGTTCACTGCCTCTGTCTAGAAGGTGATGGGCAGTTTAGAGTCAGACAACATAGTTCTTGCAGCTTCAATCAGTGTCCTGTTTCTCCTCTCAGCAACACCATTTTGCTGAGGAGTTCTAGGAGCACTATATTGTCTTGTAATACCTTTTTCATCACAAAATGTATCAAGGATTTGATTCTTGAATTCAGTTCCTTGATCACATCTTATGGTTTTGACCTTGTGATCACATTGATTCTCAATCTTTAAGATGAAATTCTTTAGAATCTCAGGGGCAAAGTCATCTGTGATCACCAAACAGTAAGAGGTCCTTCCTAGACTCATTACACTGGTGGGGCCAAAGAGATCCATATGTAAGAAGTGTAGGGGATTAATGATGGAATTTCTTTCCTTTGGCTTGTGAGATACCTTGTGTTGCTTCCCCTTCAGGCATGCAACACAGTGGTCATTACTTGTAAACTCTTTCTTTGGTATTCCAGTTACCAAATCATTCTTAATTAATTTATTCATGTTTTTAAAGTTTACATGGCACATTCTTTTATGCTAGAGGAAAGATTCATCATTATTTGCTTTAGACAGAAAGCATGAAACTTCTCCTGAGGGAGATGTTTCTTGCAAGTCCATCTTGTACATGTTCCCTTTCCTGGGGGCTCTGAGCAGGATGTGCTGAGAACAATGCACTCATGCTTAGTGAAGAGCATGTTATGACTCTGATCACAAAATTGGGATACACTCAGAAGATTGTACCCAAGCTCCTTGACAAAGTTTACCTTTTTAATGCTAAGCTTACCAATTATGACCTTGCCCCTTCCTGTAATGTAACCTCATGCATCTCCTTCAAAATCAACTGGTCCTCTATCAATTTTTAAACTTTGGAGTAGTGACCTATTGCCTGTCATGTGCCTGGAACAGCCACTGTCATTGATCCATACATTTCAGTTTGTCATGAGCTGTTCCTGCATAAAAGAGATGATTAGTTACATTTGGAAACCTAAGCCTCATTGGTCTTGGGCTCATCAAAAGAAGTTGAAGACAATGCACCAGTAATTGATCCTATAGTCATGCTAGAAGGATCATTTGTTGATGTTGATGAAGAACTTTCAGCCACTTGGTCTTTCTTTGACTTCCACACCACCTTTGGAAGCTTACACTTGACCTTCAATACTTCGGAAGTTTTGATGACTTCGGAAGATCTTGCTTTCACTGTAGCAAGCTTCAGTGCTTCGGAAGTATTCCTTTCTCCGAGACCAAATTTTCTTCCGAAGGCAAGTTTCCACTTGTCTTCTTTCCGAAGGAAACAGATTTTCCTTCCAAAGCTTGCTTCTTCTTTTCCAAACTCTTAAAAGGTTCTTTCTTGGTCATGTGGAGAGTACTCTTTGGATTGTAAACACAATCCTTAGCAAGATGAGAGGTACTCCCACACATAACACAATCCATTTTCTTCCTTCTAGGAGTTTTCCTTTGTAAACAAGGCTGAACTTGATCACTTTCCTTCTCCATCTTCATCTTTGCAGATGTTGTGGCAGTTCTTTTGGGGATGGAACTACCTTTGGAGCTGGATAGTTCATGTTGTGCAAGAGTGGTGCACAACTGATCAGCCTTCTTCTTGATGATTGGATGATTTGGACATGAACCAAAACTCTTGTTGATGGATTTCAAGTTGGTGTCTTCAGCCTTCACCACTTCAAATCCTGCAGAGATGAAGACTTGTTTCTATGAAGAATTGAAGATGGCCTTGATCTCTTGAGCCTTTTTGGACTTTCTTTTGGCCTTCCTGATCAAATTCTTTCTTCTTGACTTGGTCATCCTAACAGTTTTGCTCTCCACAGAGGGATGGTGACCCTTATTAAAATGCTCTTCTTCACTCTTCTTAGAGCCATTCTCCACCATCTCCTCTTCGTCCTCTTCAGTCACAGGATCTATGAGGGGAAGCTCATCTTCACAAGTTCCACACCTAAGAGATCTTACAGACAAGATTGTGTGTGGAAGAGCTATCTCACAATATCCTAGTCCCTACTTATTTTGATAACAAACATTTGCATGCAAGGATGAGGATATTATGTTCTTGAAGGTCTCTTCTTCAAGAACACATTTTTCTGCCTTGGCTTTGCTGATCACAAGCTCAACCTGGCATTCAGTTAACTTAGTAATGAGATCTTTGATCTGAGTCCTGTAGTTCGTATGCTCATGTTTAAGAGTTGAAATGGTTTTCTCTAAGTCCTCTGTCTTTAGTTTATAATCATTTTCAGCTCTTTTAAAATCAGCTTTTAAGATATTTAAGGACTCAAGATCAGATCTCATTTTTAAGTTATAGGACCTGTATCTACTGACTTTAGCAATGCATTCAGGAGTACAAAGATGTTCCAATACCTTGGCTTCATCGTGGTCTGCCATGAGTGCTTGGTTTGGAGATGCATCTTCTACCTGAAAGCTCACGTCACAGCCTCCTTCTTCAATAGCAACTACAGCTTGCTGCTTTGGCTTCTCATTCTGGGGGTTTTCTCAATGTAGTTTGGTCTGGTTTGTGCTTGGCCACCATTTGTCTTTGGTGCCTTACACTCTCTTGCAAAGTGTCCCATCTGGTTATAGTTGTAACACTTTACTTTGCTTTTATCCAGCTCAAACTTTCCACTAGCTACATTGCTTGGAAACTTTCTCCCTGTCCTCTTGTAGAACTTCTTGGCTCTGTGAGTGAGAAGAGTCATCTGCTGGACTATCTCCATGTACTCCAGATCATCTGGATGGATAGAGTCCAAATCTTCAAGGGTGAAGAGAAAGTTGCCCGAGGTTTCATCAGCAGAGACAAAAGCATGAGAAGAACTTGTCTCTTGGAAAGGGCTTCCTTGAGTGTAGCTTTCCCTTGGAGTCTCTGGGAAGGTGATGAAAGGGCCCTTTTGTGAGTTGTCAGGGTAGCATATAAGATGATGTTGTGGTTCAATGCTTTCCCTTTCAACCACATGGAGGGCTGAACTCAGTTGATTGCTGGAGTTACAAGATGAGTTTTGCATGTTCATCTCCATCTGGTAGCCACTAAGAATACCATACAACTCTGTAAGAGTAAGAGTCTTAAGGTTCTTAGTCCTCTTGATAACAACACAGTAATGTGTCCATTGTGTAGGAAGAGAGGACATAAACTTCCTTACAATGTCCCTGTTCTCGAGAGTTACTCCAACATCCATTAGAGTATCCACCTTCTCAACATACCTGAAGTATTGTTGAGTCATGGTTTCACCTACCTTAAAGGTGAAGTTTTTCAAACTACTGCTTCAGGAGATCCTTCTTGTTCTCAGTTGCTTTAGTAGACCCCTCATACATCAACTTCAGTGCTTCCCATAGTTGCTTGGCAGTTTTGCACTTTTTGAAGCCTCTGTAGATGGAGTTTGGAAGAGCAGTTTGAAGGGCTGTCATGGCTTTCTGATCAATCTCTATTCTCTTCCTATCTTCTTCAGAGTAATCAGCCACAGCCTTAGGAATCATACCACCACAAGTAGCAAAAGTGGTGCTTGGTATGTAAGGTCCTTCAACAACAGAGTCCCACATCTTAGAGTCTTGAGACTTGATGAAGCCTTCCATTCTTTGACACCAAGTATCAAAGTCTTCAGGAGTGATCAGTGGAGACTTTGTCATAGTTCCAGTTTCCATATCAGCTTTGGTAATAGCTGCCATTTGAGTTGTTAAGTATTTTGTGTTTGAGGGATCATAAGATGGTGAGATCTTATATCAAGAGCCTGAAATGATCTGATACGAAATGCAGGACCGGTGAAGGGTATGCACTTACAACATAAAAACACAATGAGGAGAGTTGATTAGAACACTTAACAGATCAAATAAGGAACTAGTTAACTTTTGTGAAAGATGCTAAGAACACAAGTAAATATGAGACAGAACAAGATGGCAAATAACACAAGTAATTGGTTTTCAAGAATGCTGTATATTGCTTCTCAAGTTCTATTACAAATGTTACAAAGCATACGATAAAAGTTACAAGTACTTGAGATACTTTATACTACATCCTACAGTCGGCCATACTTTAAAAGCCAGCTGGATACAATTGACTAGACAACTACAAAATCAAATGTAGAGTCAAAAGGCAGATTTGCCTTTTGACTAGTGACTATGACATGCCATAGCTCACATCCTAATATATTACAAAAAGGATAAAAGTACATAAAGTAGAAAGCATGGACTCAAGACCTCAATGTACAGTTACCAAAAGCATGGACCTTTTCACCAACTCATGTAAGTTGGTGACTTTACAGAGTTGTAGCGGAAAGGTGGTCCAGCTTTATGGTAAAGTACATCAGATAAAAGAATGCCTCTAAAAGTCTTCGGAAGAAATTTGTCTTCACTCTTTGGCTTCGGAAGACTTTGTCTTTGAAGCTTCGGAAGACTTCACTTTTGGCTTCGGAAGATGTTGGTCTTGGCTTCGGAAGATTTTACACTTAGAATATTTCTAGTGCTTGGTGTAAAACTTCCGAAGCATTTCTACTTCTGTTCTTCAGTGCATGCATGCAGAGAGACTTTGGATGTTTTGGCTGCATCACACTTATAGGAATCCTTACAATCATCTTACATGCTACCTAACAACTCACAAAAAGGCACTTTCATCACCTTCACAGAGACTCCAAGGGAAAGCTACACTCAAGGAAGTCCTTTCCAAGAGACAAGTTCTTCCCATGCCTTTGTCTCTGCTAATGAAACCTCACGCAACTTTCTCTTCATCCTTGAAGACTTGGACTGCATTCATCCAGATAATCTGGAATACATGGAGATAGTCCAGCAGATAGCTCTTCTCACTCACAGAGCCAAGAAGTTCTACAAGAGGACAAGGAGAAAGTTTCCAAGCAATGCAGCCAGTGGAAAGTTTGGGCTGGATAAAAGCAAAGTAAAGTGTTACAACTGTAACCAGATGGGACACTTTGCAAGAGAGTGTAAGGCACCAAGGACAAATGGTGGCCAAGCACAAACCAGACCAAACTACACTGAGAAAGTTTCCCAGAATGAGAAGCCAAAGCAGCAAGCTGCAGTTGCTGTTGAAGAAGGAGGCTTTGAGTGGAGCTTTCAGGTAGAAGATGCATCTCCAAACCAAGCACTCATGACAGACCATAATGAAGCCAAGGTATTGGAACATCTTTGTACTCCTAAATGCATTGCTAAAGTCAATAGATACAGGTCCTGTATCTTAGAAATGAGATCTGATCTTGAGTCCCTAAATATGTTAAAAGCTGATTTTAAAAGAGCTGAAAATGATTATAAACTAAAGATAGAGGACTTAAAGAAAACCATTTCAACTCTTAAACCAGAGCATACGAACTACAGGACTAAGATCAAAGACCTCATTACAAAGCTGACTGAATGCCAGGCTTTGCTTGTGATCAGCAAAGCCAAGGCAGAAAAATGTGTTCTTCAAGATGAGACCTTCAAGAACCTAATATTCTCATCCTTGCATGCAAAAGTTTGTTATCAAAATAAGAAGGGACTGGGATCTTGTGAGATAGCTCCTCCACACACAATCTTGCCTGTAAGATCTCCTAGGTGTGAAACTTGTGAAGATGAGCTTCTCCTCATAAATCCTGTGACTAAAGAGGAAAGAGGAGATGGTGGAGAATGGCTCTGAGAAGAGTGAAGAAGAGCATTCTAAGAAGGGTCACCATCCCTCTGAGGAGAGCAAAGCTGTTGGGATGACCAAGTCAAGAAGAAAGAACTTGATCAGGAAGGCCAAAAGAAAGTCCAAAAAGGCTCAAGAGATCAAGGCCAACTTCAATTCTGCACAGAAACAAGTCTTCATCTCTGCAGGATTTGAAGTGGTGAAGGCTGAAGACACCAACTTGAACTCCATCAACAAGAGTTCTGGTTCATGTCCAAATCATCCCATCACCAAGAAGAAGGCTGATCAGTTGTGCACCACTGCTGTACAACCTAAACCATCTAGCTCCAAAGGTAGTTCTATCCCCATAAGAACTGCCACAACATCTGCAAAGATGAAGATGGAGAAGGAAAGTGATCAAGTTCAGCCTTTTTCACAAAGGAAAACTCATAGAAGGAAGAAAATGGACTGTGTTATGTGTGGGAGTACTTCTCATCTTGCTAAGGATTGCATTTACAATCAAAAGAGTACTCTCCATATGACCAAGAAAGAAACTTCTAAGAGTTTAGAAAAGAAGAAGCAAGCTTCGGAAGGAAAATCTCTTTCCTTTCGGAAGCTCCAAAATGAAGAAGAAGACAAGTGGAAACTTGTCTTCGGAAGAAAATTTGGTCTCGGAAGAAAAAATACTTCCGAAGCACTGAAGCCTGCTGCAGTGAAAGCAAGATCTTCCGAAGGTCCAGTCATCAAAACTTCCGAAGTATTGAAGGTCAAATCTAACCTTCCAAAGGTGGTGTAGAAGTCAAAGAAAGACCAAGTGACTGAAAGTTCTTCATCAACATCAACAAATGATCCTTCTAGCATGACTATAGGCTCAATTACTATTGCATTGTCTTCAACTTCTTTTGATGAGCCCAAGACCAATAAGGCTTGGGTTTCCAAATGTAACTAACCATCTTTTTTGTGCAGGAACAACTCAAGACAAAAAGAAATGTATGGATTATTGACAGTGGCTGTTCCAGGCACATGACAGGCAATAGGTCACTACTCTAAAAGTTTGAAAGAATTGATGGAGGACCAGTTGCTTTTGGAGGAGATGCAGGAGGTTACATTACAGGAAGGGGCAAGGTCATAAATGGTAAGCTCAGCATTAAGAATGTAAACTTTGTCAAGGAGCATGGGTACAATCTTCTGAGTGTATCCTAATTTTGTGATCAGAGTCATAACATACTCTTCACTGAGCATGAGTGCATTGTTCTCAGGCCCGAGGTGGTCATTCCTCATGAGCACATCCTGCTCAGAGCCCCCAAGAAAGAGAACATGTACAAGATGGATTTGCAAGAAACATCTCCCTCAGGAGAAGTTTCATGCTTTCTGTCTAAAGCAAATAATGATGAATCTTTCCTCTAGCATAAAAAAATGTGCCATGTAAACTTTAAAAACATGAATAAATTAATTAAGAATGATTTGGTAACTAGAATACCAAAGAAAGAGTTTACAAGTGATGACCATTGTGTTGCATGCCTGAAAGGGAAGCAACACAAGGTATCTCACAAGCCAAATGAAAGAAATTCCATCATTAATCCCATACACTTATTACATATGGATCTCTTTGGCCCCACAATGTAATGAGTCTAGGAAGGACCTCTTACTGTTTGGTGATCACAGATGACTTTACAAGATTCACTTGGGTCTTCTTTCTTAGAACTAAGGATGAGACCCCTAAGATTTTGAAGAATTTCATCTTAAAGATTGAGAATCAATGTGATCACAAGGTCAAAACCATAAGATGTGATCAAGGAACTGAATTCAAGAATCAAATCCTTGATACATTTTGTGATGAAAAAGGTATTACAAGACAATATAGTGCTCCTAGGACTCCTCAGCAAAATGGTGTTGCTGAGAGGAGAAAAAGGACACTAATTGAAGCTGCAAGAACTATGTTGTCTGACTTTAAACTACCTATCACCTTCTGGGCAGAGGCAGTGAACACTGCTTGCAATGTGCAAAACAAAGTTTTAGTGGTTAAGACACATGGTAAGACTCCTTATGAACTTTGGCACAAGAGAAAACCTTTCATTGGTTTTCTTAGGTCATTTGGATGTCCTTGCACCATCTTGAATACCAAAGATCAAATTGCCAAGTTTGTTGAGAAATCAGATGATGGACACTTTATTGGATACTCTTCTCAAGCTAAAGCTTATAGAGTATACAATCTCAAAACTAGAGTAGTTGAGGAGTCAGCCAATGTGACTTTCAATGAGCACACTCCCAGTGTGAAAGGTTCTGGTCCGGATTGGCTATTTGATCTTGATTTAGTTACCAACTGTTTTAACAAATCTTGTGAGAATGTTTCAAGGTCCACAGATATACTACCTACAGGTGATCCTGACCCAAGATTTGAGCTAAGAAGACCTTCAAGCTACACATCTTCAGCTCCAGTGGTAACTAATCCTGCAAATGAAGCTTCTACAAGCACATCAATGACAAATCCTGCTGATACCTCTGGGGTGCCTTCAAATGTTGGAGAAAATGGTGGTGGTGAAAATGATCAGAAATTCCTTGATGCTGATAACCACTCCATTGAAGACAACATCAATGATGTCACACACTCATTGGATCAAGTCAATCTTGATAAGTGTGCTGATGTGGAGGGTGAATCTTCTTTGCCAAATCAGAATTTCTCAAATTTAGATCTGTCTAAGCAACTTGTTGTGATCCCTTAGCTAAGGATCCACAAGTCTCATCCTACCACAAACATCATTGGAGATGTTGATTCAGGGGTGAGAACAAAAGGACAAACATCCTGTAGCAAGACTTGAAGCTGTTAGGATATTCCTAGCTTTTGCTGCATCCAAGAACTTCAAGGTCTACCAACTTGATGTCAAGTGTGCTTTTCTTTATGGAGAGATTGATGAAGAGGTGTATGTCAGACAACCACCTGGGCTTGCAGATCCTGATCATCCTGATTATGTCTGCAGGCTTGATAAAGCTCTTTATGGGCTGCACCAAGCACCAAGGAAGTGGTATGAGACTCTATCTTAGTATCTCTGTCAGCATGGCTACAAAAGGGGTACTATAGATGGAACTCTCTTCATCAAAGGAACTAGAAATGACATAATGCTAGTTCAAGTATATGTAGATGACATTATCTTTGGGTCAACTAATCCAAAGCTCTCCAAAGACTTTGAGAAGCTGATGAAGGACAGGTTTGAAATGAGTGCCATGGGGGAACTCAATTTCTTTCTAGGAATTCAAGTGAAGCAAGTTGACAATGGCATCTTCATAAGTCAGTCAAAGTATGTAGAAGACATACTTAAAAGGTTCAACATGACTGATTGTAAGGTTGCTAAGACACCCATAGCCAGAAATCACACTCCCTTGGACCTGATCTTGAGGGGGAGTGTGTTGATGAGCTTCTCCATAGGTCAATGATTGGGTCTCTTATGTACCTCACAGCTAGCAGGCCAGATATCAAGTTTGCTACGTGCATCTGTGCAAGATATCAAGCCAACACCAAGATGTCACACCTTGTCACTGTCAAAAGAATTTTAAGATATGTCAAAGGTGCTCCATCACTTGGCCTTTGGTATCCAAAGAATTCTGACTTTAATCTGTATGCTTATACAGATAGTGACTATGGTGGTTGCAACATGACTGCAAAGTCTACATCAGGGGGATGTCAATTTCTTGGTGGAAGAGTAGTCTTTTGGCAATGTAAGAAACAATCTTGTGTGTCTGCATCAACTGCTGAGGCTGAATACATTGCTGCTGCAAGTTGCTGTGCTTAAGTGCTTTGGATTCAAAATCAGATGCTGGACTATGGATTCAACTTCAAGGAGACTCCTATCCACATAGACAACAATAGTGTTATTTCAATCACAGAAAATCCTGTGCAACACTCAAGGACAAAGCATATCAATATCAGGTAGCATTTAATTAGAGATAACTTTGATAAGCAATTAATTAAACTAGTCAAAGTTAACACAAATGAACAATATGCTGATCTGTTCCCCAAAGCTTTTGATGAGCAGAGATTTAAATATCTTGTATCAGCTATTGGGATGATTAACTTTGAATAGCTTTTCTTAAAAACTTAATCATATTTATTTCTAAAACCTATGTGTCCTAAGTTGTCTATTTTATCACCTTCATAAGCCCTTGTTTTTCTTTGGAAGAAAATCTTTTCAAAAGACTTTTCTTAGATTTTTGAAAATTTTTTATCTCTATTATTTTCGGAAGATTTAAAATTACCTTCGGAAGAAATTTATGTCTTAGTAAACAAATAACTACTTCAGTAATTTTACATTCGGAAGAAATTTCTAAAATATCTTCTGAAGCTTAAAATCAACTTAAGTACCCTGTATGTTTTCAAAGAACAAGTTTCTTTCGAAAGCAATTTACCTTCGGAAGTTTTTATTCTCCTTAGAATAAAAATCTCTGAGTGTTAATTCTCTTCCCTAGCAAAATTCTCAAAAACCTTTGAAATTTCTTCCAAAGCCAATTTGCCTTCAGAAGCTTTTTCTTCAGAACTTCCGAAGCAAATAACCTTCGGAAGATTTCTCGACTTCCAAGAAAACTACTTTTTGAGCAAAAGTAACTACTTTACAGAGGTGGGACCGACATCCAGATTTCAAAGTTTATCCTCTTTCATTAACTTTGTCTCAAATCCTTTTCATATAAATACCCAACGGTTCCCCCCTCTTTCACTATCTTCTTCAATTACACTATTCCTTAAACCTAAATTCTCCCAAACCGCCTTTGTTCTTCATCTTCCTTCACCCTTAAGCTTCTCAAATGGCCAACCTAAACTGCAGAAACAACCCACATTTCTCCATGCAACTTCACAGGCAACACAACCAGGTTGCTCTGTTAAGCTCTAAGAAAGATGAAAGTTTCTCAGAGATTTGCCGTTTCTTAGCTCTATCCAACTACTTCACCTCCCTTACCATTGATCCTACTCTCTATGAGGATCATTTGCTTGAATTCTGGAAGACCTGCCAAGAGGTCATTATGGATGGGGAGAAGGCAGTGTCTGCCACAGTGCAGGGGAGGACAATCTTCATCACTCCAGCCATCATTAACACTCACTTGCAGCTGGATGATGAACAAGGTGAGTTATCCTTCCCAAAGGAAGCTGTAAATCATTCTTTTGAGCAGATGGGTTATGAGGGAGATTTCTGTGTAAAGAACTTCAGGAAAGGAAAGGTCTTATCCCAGTGGAAATACCTGCTTCATATGGTTATCCACAACTTGTCAAACAAGCATGGAGGGTGGGACCATATTCCTGAGGATCTCTCCTTCATAGTACATGGAATGGTTCAAGGGGTCAAGTTCAGATACTCTCAGTTTGTTTATACAAATTTGCTTGCTAACTTGGACTCCTTAGATTATTATATGTTTCCTAGATATGTTCAACACATTCTCAACTGTGAACTGGGCTCACAGTTGAGGGAATTAGATAATATTCTTAAATTGGGACAGATGAAGCCCGACATCTTTAAAATTATGAAGAAGCCAATTGTAGGCTTCTTAGGGGTAGAAACAGCCCTTGTCCCAAAAATGTTAGAGCTCATTGCTCAAGGTGACAACCTAGCAACACAAGCTAGTGTTGAACCCACACCTTCTACCTCCCAACCACCAAAAAGACCACAAATCACCCTCACCTACCAAAGAAAATCCAAACGAACCCCTTGCTCAAGCTATTGAGCTTGTGCATGCCCCCATACACTCACCCATACAGGAGGAAGTGGACACTGGAGCTCCCACTTCCCCTGAGGAGCAAACCACTCCCATCTCTTCAACAATCAGTGGTGAGGTTCCTCATGCTCACCCTGATAAGCTCACAAGCCCAACTGCCTTAAGCCTTCACTCTGAGTCTCAACACTCAAGTGAACAACCTTCAGAGGACAGTTACCATCCCTAGTCTTTAGACTTAAATCAACCCATTCCCAACCTCTCGTTCTATACTGATGAAGACTTAGGTTTCAGTGAGTACCATGAGTCTCTCTACTCTTCCCCTACTCAAAGAGAGATGAGTACTCCTGAGTCTCCTTTGTCTAGCCCACATCAGTCACCTATCACTGAGGTGGATCTCCCTGACCCTGTTCAGGAGATCCATATGGAAGAGGCTCTCACTTCTGCAAGTGATTACATCATTAAGACCTCAACCATGGCAACTCAGCCCATTGACACCTCAACTGAGGCTGTCAGTGAGCAGAGGAAATCCAGTAGCCAAGAACCTGAAGCTGGTGGTGAGAGAGAAGACTTTGGTCCAATCATCTCATCCCCCAATGATTCTTCTGATGAAGATGAGGGGAATTTGAGACTAAAGGTGCAAAAACTGTCAAAAATATGCTCCTATTTAGTCTCTAAGGTTATTCACCTTGAATCTCAGGTGACTACCCCTACAAAATAGGGTCAATGATCAGCAACTTGAGATATCCTATCTTAGGGAAAATCTAGCTGGGAGACCTTTAAAGGGAGCTCAACCAGGAACACAAGAACCTGTGAATGTGATTGACCTAACTCCTAGCTCAGTTATGCAAGAGGGTGATGCTACCAAAAAGGGGGAGAAAGTCATTACAGTCATAGAACCTGAGAGTTCTTCAGAGAGTATGGACATTAAGGACTCACCATCCTCACTTGATTATGCATACTCAGCAACTTCCTCAAGTTCACATTGATGTGGACCTTATAGACTCTATCATTAGGAGTCTCTATGAGGAAGGCATTCCAAGGGCTATGTCATTCTCACCTCAAGGAACTTCAAATTACATTATTGGGTGGAGGTATGATGCTGATAGAAGAGCCCTCATTCTTCAAAGAGTTCAAGGGCAGCAAGAAGTATTCAATTTTCATACCTTGAATTACTATGAAGGTCTTGACCTGATCAACATTTAACTTGTCAACCTAAGTGCAAGACCGGTGAAGGGTGGTCACTTACTAATATATTTCAAAAAGGATAAAAGTACATAAAGTAGAAAGCATGGACTCAAGACCTCAATGTACAGTTACCAAAAGCATGGACCTTTCACCAACTCATGTAAGTTGGTGACTTTACAGAGTTGCAGCGGAGAGGTGGTCGAGCTTTATGGTAAAGTACATCAGATAAAGGCATATCTCTAAAAGTCTTCAGAAGAAATCTGTCTTCACTCTTTGGCTTCGGAAGACTTTGTCTTTGAAGCTTCTGAAGACTTCACTTTTGGCTTCGGAAGATATTGGTCTTGGCTTCAGAAGATTTTACACTTAGAATATTTCTAGTGCATGGTGTAAAACTTCCGAAGCATTTCTACTTCAGTTCTTTAGTGCATGCTTGCAGAGAGACTTTGGATGTTTTGGCTGCATCAGACTTATAGGAATCCTTACAAACTCCCCCTAGGCTGATGCTACCAAAACATTTAGAAGATCTTCAGATGTTTGTACTCTTTAGCACAATGATGACCATACCCTTCTTCATTAGATGGTCAGGATCATTCAGACTCTCATAATATCTTCTCATCTCAAAGAGATCATGCAGAGGTAAGTTGATTATGTCTTGCCATGTATAGACATTCTCAACACCTTTATCTCTGATCACATGCCATCTCTTTGGATTAGTAGTGAAGATCCAGGATAAGATGGGTGTCTCAGCTGCAAGAGGAGCCACTTGAATTTGAGTTGATTGGGCTGCCTCTTCATGCACTTCCACTGGTTGATCTGACTCAGCCTGAGGTGTAGAGGTGGATGATTCTGGCTTCTTCTTCTTAGACTTAGGTTTAGAAGCCATCCTCTTCTTCCGCTTAGAAGACTGGTCTGCAGCACCTTGTTGATCATCCTTGTCTTTCTCAGTTGGGTGTTCCTCCCTCAGAGGTTCAGAAGGAGAGGGAGTTTGACCCTGCTGTGGATTAGAAGACGAAGCTTGCTGAGGCTCAGCAGGAGGTCCAGGTTGTGTTGTCTCAGGTTGTTCAACCTTAACCTCCACTTCAGGTGGTATTTGACTTGGAGAAGAGTATAAGTCAATCAGTTCTCGACTCTTGATCTTCTACTTGATTACCCTGATATGTTCATCCATTGTGGATAGAGACATAGGGCCAAGTCTCCTTCCGGAGAATCCATACAGCTTCAAGAAGCTCATCATCCTTTGTCTGGCAGCAGACTTTTTCATACTCTTTTGGATGATAGCT
Organism: Flaveria ramosissima; assembly: GCA_025215565.1. Lineage (NCBI taxonomy): Eukaryota > Viridiplantae > Streptophyta > Magnoliopsida > Asterales > Asteraceae > Flaveria > Flaveria ramosissima. Next base: position 19,858,449 of record CM046031.1, on the reverse strand, counting down.
CTTGACTTTGCAGCATCTTCCCTCATCTTTCTCTTTGTTGCCTTTTGTTCTTTGAGCACTTGAAGTTCAAGCTTGTTTGAGATACTCAAACTCAATGTACTCAAAAGACAAGGGAAGAAGTGCAGATGCCTGGTAGAGACCTGTGGCACTCAGGTAGTTGATCATGTTTTGCCTATCTGTTTCCTTGTCTACCTGAGGTTCTTGTGTAGCAGCCACATCCTCTTGCATAGGACTTTCCTTAACTGGGGAGAGAGTTGGAGCGTGCTTGTATAATCTTTTCTGTCTCTTCTCTTCTTTGAATTGGAGAAGTAATCTTGCATCCTCTTTTCCTTCATCTCTCTTGACACTTCCATGTCAGCCAGTTCATTTAATTGCTCTAAGGGGAGAGATATAATCTCATCTATGTCATAGTTCCTGGTCTATAGGTAAGTAATCCTGACTGCCCTCAGCTCATCTTCTTGAGTGTTTGGTTTGGGGGCAGCCCTGAATGCAGCTTGCATAAATCCTGAAGACCCAGAGGAACTTTCTCCCCTTAGCTTCCTCTTCCTCTCTCTCTCCTCCTCCTCAATCTCCTTAGGAGTCGAAATCCTTTTCCCTTTGTCACCCATAGACCTTTGTGACTCAGGGTGGATAGAGATTTGGCCTTCATTGCTTGGTGTAGCATCCAAGCTCTGGCTAGAGAGAGGCTGTGAAACACCTTCACCAGCAGGTGTTTCACTAAGGGAATGAATTTCTAAAGCAGTTGTTGGTGTGACAGGGCTCTCAGGCTCTATCACTAGGCCTTCAGCCAAGGTTTTCCCTTTGAAGCTTATCTCAGGGTCTGCCTCAGCATCCAATTGACCAATGACATTACCTGATTGCCTTTGTCTCCTTCTAAGGCTGAACTCTTCAGTAATTCTGTCTTGAATCCTGAGTGCTAACCTGTCAGCTTGTCATGATTTGCTTGGGTTGACAAGTGGCATGTTGATCAGGTCAAGACCTTCATAGTAGTCCAAAGTCTGAAAATTGAACACTTCTTGCTGCCCTTGAACTCTATGAAGAATGAGGGCTCTTCTATCAGCATCATACCTCCACCCAATAATGTAGTTTGAAGTTCCTTGAGGTGGAGATGACACAGCCCTTGGAATGCCTTCCTCAAAGAGACTCCTAATGACAGAGTCAATTATGTCCACATTAATGTGAACTGGAGGAAGCTGCTGAGTATGCACAGTTGCAAGTGAGGATGGTGAATCCTCAATGTCCATACTCTCTGAAGAACTCCCAGGTTCTGTGACTGTAATGACTTTCTTCCCCTTTTTGGTAGCATCACCCTCTTGCATAGGTGAGCTAGAGGTTAGGTCAACCATATTCACAGGTTCTTGTGTTCCTGGTTGAGCTCTTCTTAAAGGTCTCCCAGCTAGTTTTTCCCTGAGATGTAATATCTCAAGTTGCTGATCATTGACCCTATTTTAAAGGGTAGTCACCTGAGATTCAAGGTGATTAACCTTAGAGACTAAATAGGAGCATGTTTTTGATAGTGTTTTCACCTTTAGTCTCAGATTCCCCTTCCTTCATCAGAAGAATCATTGGGGGACGAGATGATTAGACCAAAGTCCTCTCTCTCACCACCAGCTTCATGTTCTTGGCAGCTGGATTTCCTCTGCACATTGACATCCTCTGTTAAGGTGTCAACGGCCTGAGTTGCCATGGTTGAGGTCTTAATAATGTAATCACTTGCAGAAGTGAGAGCCTCTTCCATATGGATATCCTGAACAGGTTCAAAAGTATCCAGCTCAGTTATGGGTGACTGATATGAGCTGACTGAGGAGATTCAGGAGTACTCATCTCTCTTTGAGTAGGGGAAGAGAATAGAGACTCATGGTACTCCCTAAAACCTAAGTCTTCATCAGTATAGAATGAGAGGTTGGGAATGGGTTGATTTAGACCTAAAGGCTGGGGATGGTAACTGTCCCCTGAAGGTTGTTCACTTGAGTGTTGAGACTCAGAGTGAAGGCTTAAGGCAGTTGGGCTTGTGAGCTCATCAGGGTGAGCATGAGGAACCTCAGCCATGATTGTTGAAGAGATGGGAGTGGTTTGCTCCTAAGGGGAAGTGGGAGCTCTAGTGTCCACTTCCTCCTGTATTGGTGAGTATATGGGGACCTGCACAGACTCAATAGCTTGAGTAGGGGTTCGTTTGGATTTTCTTTGGTAGGTGAGGATGACTTGGGGCCTTTTTGGTGGTTGAGAGGTAGAAGGTGTGGGTTCAACACTAGCTTGTGTTGCTAGGTTGTCACCTTGAGCAATGAGCTCTAACATTTTTAGGACAAGGGCTGTTTCTACCCCTGAGAAGCCTATAGTTGGCTTCTTCATGATTTTAAAGATGTCGGGCTTCATCTGTCCCAATTTAAGAATATTATCTGTTTCCCTCAACTGTGAGCCCAGTTCACAGTTGAGAATGTGTTAAACATATCTAGGAAACATATAATATTCTAAGGAGTCCAAGTTTGCAAGCAAATTTGTATATACAAACTGAGAGTACCTGAACTTGACCACTTGAACCATTCCATGCACTATGAAGGAGAGATCCTTAGGAATCTGGTCCCACCCTCCATGCTTGTTTGACAAGCTGTGGATAACCACATGAAGCAGGTATTTCCACTGGGATGAGACCTTCCCTTTCCTAAAGGTCTTTACAAAGAAATCTCCCTCATAGCCCATCTGCTCAAAGGAATGATTGACAGCTTCCTTTTGGAAGGACAACTCACCTTCTTCATCATCCAGCTGCAAGTGAGTGTTGATGATGGCCGGAGTGATGAAGATTGTCCTCCCTTGCACTGTGGTAGACAGTGCCTTCTCCCCATCCATGATGACCTCTTGGCAGGTCTTCCAAAATTCAAGCAGATGATCCTCATAGAGAGTAGGATCAATGGTTAGAGAGGTGAAGTAGTTTGATAAAGCTATGAAACGGAAAATCTTTGAGAAACTATCATCTTTCTCAGAGCTTAACAGAGCAACCTGGTTGTGCTGCCTGTGAAGTTGCATGGAGAAATCTGGGTTTTTTCTGCGGTTAAGGTTGGCCATTTTAGAAGCTTAAGGATGAGGAAAGATGAAAAGCAAAGGCGGTTTGGGAGAAATTAGGTTTGAGGAATAGTAGAATTGAAGAAGATAGTGAGGGAGAGAGGGAACTGTTGGGTATGTGAAAAGGATTTGAACCAAAGTTAATGAAAGAGTTTGAAATCCGAATGTCAGTCCCACCTCTAAAAAAGTAGTTTACTTTTGCTCAAAAAGTAGTTTTCTTGGAAGTCGAAAAGCTTCCGAAGGTAAATTATCTTCGGAAGTTTTAATGAAAAAGCTTCTGAAGCTAAAATGACTTCGGAAGAATTTCTTGAGAGTTTTGAAAATTTTTCTTCGGAAGAGAAATAAAAACTTGAATGCTTTGTATATAAAACAACAAAGCTTCCGAGAGTTAATTTTGCTTCGGAAGAAAAATAGTCCTTGAAAACAAATAAGTGTCTGAGACAAGTATTTAAGCTTCGGAAGATAGATTGAAACCTCTTCCGAAGGTAAAATTTCTTAGACGGTTATTTATTTTGAAGACATGATTTGCTTCCGAAGATAAAAATATATCTTCTGAAGGATCAGAAAATTATCAAGAATTTAAGGAAAATCGTCAAAAAGGATTTTTTATCCAAAGAAAACATGAGCTTATGAAAGTGATGAACTAGACAACTTAGGACAGACATATTTTAAGAAATAATTAGAATTAGTTTTAAGAAAAATCTACTCAAAGTTAATCATCCCAATAGTTGATATTAGATATTTAAATCTATGTTCATCAAAAGCTTTTGTAAACAGATCAGCATATTGTTCATCTGTGTGAACTTTGACTAGTTTAATTAATCCCTTTTCATAGTTATCTCTTATTAAATGATACCTGATTTTGATATGTTTGGTCCTTGAGTGCTGCATAGGATTCTCTATGATAAAGATAGCACTATTGTTGTCTATGTGAATGGGAGTCTCCTTGAAGTTTAACCCATAGTCTAGCATTTGATTCTGAATCCAAAGCACTTGAGCACAGCAGCTCGCAGCACCAATGTATTCAGCTTCAGCAGTTGATGCAGAGACACAGGATTGTTTCTTGCATTGCCATGAGACAACCCTTCCACCAAGGAACTGACATCCCCCAGATGTAGACTTTGCAGTCATGTTGCAACCACCATAATCACTATCTGTATAAGCATACAGATTGAAGTCAAGATTCTTTGGATACCATAAACCAAGTGTTGAAGCACCTTTGAGGTATCTTAGAATCCTCTTGATAGTGATGAGGTGAGACATCTTAGGGTTGGCTTGATATCTTGCACAAATACATGTAGTAAACATGATATCAGGCCTGCTAGCAGTAAGATACATAAGAGACCCAATCATAGCCCTATATAAGTGTTCATCTACACACTCCCCCTCAAGATCAGGTCCAAGGGAGTGGTTTCTGGCTATGGGTGTCTTAGCAATCTTACAATCAGTCATGTTGAACCTCTTGAGTATGTCCTGAACATACTTTGACTAACTTATGAAGATACCATCTTCAACTTGCTTCACTTGAATTCCCAGAAAGAAATTGAGTTCTCCCATTTCACTCATTTCAAATCTGTCTTTCATCAGCTTCTCAAAGTCTTTGCAGAGCTTGGATTAGTTGAACCAAAGATGATGTCATCCACATCACTTGAACTAGCAATATGTCATTTCCCTGTCCTTTGATGAAGAGAGTTCCATCTATAGTACCTCTCCTGTATCCATGTTTGCAAAGATACTCAGACAATGTCTCATACCACTTCCTGGGTGCCTGATGCAGCCCATAAAGAGCTTTGTCAAGCTTGCAGACATAATCAGAATGATTAGGGTCTACAAAACTGGGTGGCTGTTTGACATACACCTCTTCATCAATCACTCCATACAGAAAAGCACACTTCACATCAAGCTGAAAGACCTTGAAGTTCTTGGATGCAGCAAATGTCAGGAATATCCTAACAGCTTTTAGTCTTGCTACTAGAGCAAAAACATCAGTGTAGTCAATCCCTTCTTCTTGTGTGTATCCTTGAACAACTAGTCTAGCCTTGTTCTTGATGATAATGCCTCTATCATCCTTCTTATTCCTAAACACCCATTTGGTTTCAATGGTAGTCTTCCCATGAGGAAGAGGACAACGGTTCCAAACTTTTTGCCTTTTGAATTGAAGCAACTCTTGTTGCATAGCTTCAACCCAACTTCCATCCTTTAGAGCCTCATCAACTTTCTTTGGCTCTATCTGGGATAAGAAACAAGAGTGAAGACAAACATTTGCTTCATGGGTTTGTCCTCTTGTTCTTACCCCTGTGACAACATCTCCAATGATGTTTATGGTGGGGTGAGACTTGTGGATCCTAAGCTGAGGGATCACAACAAGTTGCTGAGAAAGATCTAAATTTGAGAAATTTAGATCTGGCATAGATGTTTCACCCTCCACATCACCACACTTATCAAGATTGACTTGATCCAATGAGTGTGTGACATCATTGATGTTGTCATCTAAGGTGTGGTTATTAGCATCAAGAAATTCTTGATCACGGTCACCACCACCATTTTTTTCTTCCACAATTGAGGTATCCTTATCTGGTTGTGGAGCCTTTGAGCTGGAATTTAAAGGCACCCCAGATGTATCAGCTGAGTTTGTCATTGTAGTACTGATAGAAACCTCATTTGCAGAAGTAGTTCCAATTGAAGCTGAAGTTGTATGAGTTGAAGGTCTTCTTAGCTCAAATCTAGGATCAGGATCACCTGTATTTAAATTTTCTGCAGATCCTGAAACATTCTCACAAGATTTGTTAAAACAGTTGGTAACTAAATAAAGATCAAATAGCCAATCAGGACCAGAACCAGCCACACAGGGTGTGTGTTCATTGAAAGTCACATTGGTTGACTCCTCAACAATTCTAGTTCTGAGATTGTATACTCTATAAGCCTTAGCCTGGGAAGAGTATCCAATGAAATGTCCATCATCTAATTTCTCAGCAAATTTGGCAATTTGATCTTTGGTATTCAAGATGGTGCAAGGACATCCAAATGACCTGAGAAAACCAATGAAAGGTTTTCTCTTGTGCCAAAGTTCATAAGGAGTCTTACCATGTGTCTTAACCACTAAAACTCGATTTTGCACATAGCAAGCAGTGTTTACTACCTCTGCCCAGAAGGTGATGGGCAGTTTAGAGTCAGACAACATAGTTCTTGCAGCTTCAATTAGTGTCATGTTTCTCCTCTCAGCAACACCATTTTGCTGAGGAGTCCTGGGAGCACTATATTGTCTTGTAATACCTTTTTCATCACAAAATGTATCAAGGGTTTGATTCTTGAATTCAGTCCCTTGATCACATCTTATGGTTTTGACCTTGTAATCACATTGATTCTCAATCTTTAAGATGAAATTCTTTAGAGTCTCAGGGGTCTCATCTTTAGTTCTAAGAAAGAAAACCCAAGTGAATCTTGTAAAATCATCTGTGATCACCAAACAGTAGGAGGTCCTTCCTAGACTCATTACACTGGTGGGGCCAAGGAGATCCATATGTAATAAGTGTAGGGGAGTAGTGATAGAGTTCCTTTCCTTAGGCTTGTGAGATACCTTATGTTGCTTCCCTTTCAGGCATACAACACAATGATCATCACTTGTAAACTCTTTCTTTGGCATTCCAATTACCGAATCATGTTTAATTAGTTTATTCATGTTCTTAAAGTTTACATGGCACATTCTTTTATGCCATAGGAAAGACTCATCACTATTTGCTTTAGACAGAAAGCATGAAACTTCTCCAGAGGAAGATGTTTCTTGCAAGTCCATCTTGTACATGTTCCCTTTTCTGGGGGCTCTAAGCAGGATGTGCTCATGAGGAATGACCACTCCAGGCTTGAGAACAATGTACTCATGCTCAGTAAAGAGCATGTTATGACTCTGATCACAAAATTGGGATACTCTCAGAAGATTGTACCCAAGCGCCTTGACAAAGTTTACCTTTTCAATGCTGATCTTACCATTTGTGACCTTGCCCCTTCCAGAAATGTAACCACCTTCATCTCCTCAAAAAGCAACTGGTCCTCCATCAATCCTTTCAAAGTTATGGAGTAGTGACCTATTGCCTGTCATGTGCCTAGAACAGCCACTATCAATGATCCAGACATTTTTGTTTGTCTTAAGTTGTTCCTTCACAAAGAAAATGATTAGTTATATTTGGAAACCCAAGCCTTATTCGTCTTGGGCTCACTAAGTATAACAGAAGGTAATGCAACAGTAATAGATCCTTCAGTCTTTACTACTTCAAACCCTGCAGAGATAAAAACTTGTTTCTGCTTACAGTCAAAAGTAGCCTTGATCTCTTGAGCCTTCCTTGCTTTTCTTTTGCTCTTCCTGATCAAGTTCTTTCTCATTGACTTGGTCATCATAGTAATCTTCTTCTCCTCAAAAGGATAGTGACCCTTCTTAGAATCTTCCTCTTCACTCTTCTCAGAGGAATTCTTCACTATCTCTTCTTCATCCTCTTCACTTATAGGATCTATGAGAGGAAGCTCATCTTCATAAGTTCCACACCTAGGAGATCTTACAGACAAGATTATGTGTGGAGGAGCTATCTCATTGGATCTCAGTCCCTGCCTATTTTGATAACACATCTTGTTGTGCAGGGATGAGAATATCATGTTCTTGAAGGTCTCTTCTTCAAGAACACTCTTTTCTGCCCTGGCTTTGCTGATTATAAGCTCAGCCTGGCACTCAGTCAGCTTGGTTATGAGATCTTTGATTTGAGTCCTAAAATCTTTATGCTCATGTTTTAGAACTGAAATGGTTTTCTCTAAGTCCTCTATCTTTAGTTTATAATCATTTTCAGACTTTCTAAAATCAGATTTTAAAATGTTTAAGGACTCAAGATCAGATCTCATCTCCAAGTTATAGGACCTGTATCTATTAACTTTAGCAATGCATTCAGGAGTACAGAGATGTTTCAATACCTTGGCTTCATCATGATCTGCCATTAGTTCTTGGTTTGGAGAAGCATATTCCACCTAAAAGCTCCAGTCAAAGCCTCCTTCTTCAACAGCAATAGCAGCTTGTTGCTTTGGCTTCTCATTCTGGGGAGCTTTGTCAGTGTAGTTGGGTCTGGACTGTGTTTGGCCACCATTTGTTCTAGGTGCCTTACACTCTCTGGCAAAGTGGCCCATAAGGTTACAGTTGTAACACTTGAGTTTGCCTTTGTCCAGGCCAAACTTTCCACTGGTTGCATTGCTTGGAAACTTCCTTCCAGTTCTCATGTAGAACTTCTTGGCTCTCTAAGTGAGAAGAGCCATCTGCTGGACTATTTCCATGTATTCCAGATCATCTGGATGGATACAATCCAGGTCTTCAAGAGTGAAAAGAGAGTTGCCACAACTTTTATCAGAAGACACAAAAGCTTGAGAAGAGCTTGTCTCTTGGAATGGGCTTCCTTGAGTGTAGTTCTCCCTGGGTGTCTCTGGGAAGGTGATGAAAGGACCCTTTGGTGAATTGTCAGGGTAGCATATGAGATGATGTTGGGGTTCTATGCTATCCCTTTCAACCACGTGCAGGGCTGAACCCAATTGATTGTTGGAGTTACCAGATGAACCTTGCATGTTCATCTCCATCTGGTAGCCACTGAGAATCCCATATAACTCTGTCAGAGTAAGAGTTTTGAGATTTTCAGTCCTCTTGATCACCACACAGTAGTGTGTCCATTGCCTAGGAAGTGAGGACATGAACTTCCTTACAATGTCTCTATTTCAAGAGGAACTCCTCCATCCACAAGGGTATCCACTATCTCAACATACCTAAAGTATTGTTGAGTCATGGTTTCACCTGTTTTGAAGGTGAAGTTTTCAAACTGCTGCTTCAGGAGATCCTTCTTGTTCTCCTTGGCTTTAGAGGAGCCTTCATACATCAGTTTTAGTGCATCCCATAGCTGTTTAGCCGTTTTGCACTTCTAGAAACCTTTGTACACAGAGTTTGGAAGGGCAGTTTGAAGAGCTGTCATGGCTTTTCTGTCAATCTCTACTCTCTTCTTATCTTCATCAAAGTAGTTAGCCACATCTTTGGGGATCATACCAGCACTAGTAGCAGAAGGAGTGCTGGGTATGAAAGGTCCATTTTCAACAGACTCCCATATTCTTGAGTCTAGAGACCTGATGAAACCTTCCATTCTCAGGCACCAGGTATCAAAGTTATCAAGAGTGATTTGTGGGGACTTGTTCATGGTTCCAGTTTCCATATCAGTCTTGGAAATGGCTGCCATTTGAAAAGTTTAGTATTTGTGTGTGTGAGGGATCTTAAGATGGTGAGATCTTATATCAAGAGCCTGAAATGCTCTGATACCAAATACAGGACCGGTGAAAGGTGGTCACTTACAACACAACAACACAAAGAGGAGATTAACCAAACTTAATCAAACAGTAAACTGGATTAACCACAAGAATGATACTAAGAACACAAGTAATAAGTAAGAGACAGAACAAGAGAACACAAGTGATTGGTTTTCAAGGATGCAGTATATTGCTTTCTCAAGTTCTATAACAAGTGTTACAAAGCAATTAAGAAAGATATAAGAACATGGAATACTTATACTACATCCTACAGCCGGCCATACTTTGAAAGCTAGCTGGATACAATTGACTAGACAACTACAAAATCAATTGTATAGTCAAAAGGCAGATCTGCCTTTTGGCATGTGACTATGACATGCCATAGCTCACATCCTAATATATTACAAAAAGGATAAAAGTACATAAAGTAGAAAGCATGGACTCAAGACCTCAATGTATAGTTACCAAAAGCATGGACCTTTCACCAACTCATGTAAGTTGGTGACTTTACAGAGTTGCAGCGGAAAGGTGGTCCAGCTTTATGGTAAAGTACATCAGATAAAGGTATATCTCTAAAAGTCTTCAGAAGAAATCTGTCTTCACTCTTTGGCTTCAGAAGACTTTGTCTTTGAAGCTTTGGAAGACTTCACTTTTGTCTTCGGAAGATATTGGTCTTGGCTTCGGAAGATTTTACACTTAGAATATTTCTAGTGCATGGTGTAAAACTTCCGAAGCATTTCTACTTCAGTTCTTTAGTGCATGCTTGCAGAGAGACTTTGGATGTTTTGGCTGCATCAGACTTATAGTAATCCTTACACTAAGTCAATCAAGACAAGCTGTAAGGTTAGCACTCAGGATTCAAGACAGAATTACTGAAAAGTTCAGCCTTAGAAGGAAACAAAGGCAATTAGGTAATGTCATTGGTCAACTGGATGTTGAGGCAGACCCTGAGATTAGCTTCAAAGGGAAAACCTTGGTTGAAGGCCCAGTGATAGAGCCTGAGAGCCCTGTCACACCAACAACTACTTCAAAAATTCATTCCCTCAGTGAAACACCTGCTGGTGAAGGTGTCTCACAACCTCTCTCTGGCCAGAGCTTGGATGCTACACCAAGCAATGAAGGCCAAAGCTCTCTCCACCCTGTGTCACAAAGGTCTGTGGGTGACAAAGGAAAAAGGATTCTAACTCCTGAGGAGATTGAGGAGGAGGAGAGAGAGAGAGAGGAAGAGGAAGCTAACGGGAGAAAGTTCCTCTGAGTCTTCAGGCTTTATGCAAGCTGCAATCAAGGCTGCCCCCAGACCAAACACTCAAAATGATGAGTTGAGGGAAGTCAGGATTACTTACCTGCAGACCAAGAACTATGACATAGATGAGATTATATCTTTCCCCTTAGAGCAATTAAATGAACTGGCTGACATGGAAGTGTCAAGAGAGATGAAGGAATTAGAGGATGCAAGGCTACTTCTCCAATTCAAGGATGAGAAGAGACAGAAAAGGTTATCAAGCATGTTCCTACTCTCTCCCCAGTTCAAGAAAGCCCTGTGCAAGAGGCTGTGGCAGCTACACAAGAACCTCAGGTAGACAAGGAAACAGATAGGCAAAACATGATCAACTACCTGAGTGCCACAGGTCTCTACCAGGCATCTGCACTTCTTCCCTTGTCCTTTGAGTACATTGAGTTTGAGTATCTCAAACAGCTCGAACTTCAAGTGCTCAAAGAACAAAATGTAACAAAGAGAAAGATGAGGGAAGATGCTGCAAAGTCAAGAGCCATCCTCCAAAAGAGTATGAAGAAGTCTGCTGACAGACAAAGGATGATGAGCTTCTTGAAGCTGTATGGATTCTCCGGAAGGAGACTTGGACCTATGTCTCTATCCACAATGGATGAACACATCAGGGTAATCAAGCAGAAGATCAAGAGTGGAGAGCTGATTGACTTACACTCCCCTCCAAGTCAAGCTCCACCTGAAGTGGAGGTTAAGGTTGAACAACCTGAGACAACACAACCTGGACCTCCTGCTGAGCCTCAGCAAGCTTCATCTTGTGATCCACAACAGGGATAAACTCCCTGTCCTTCTGAACCTGTGAGGGAGGAACACCCAACTGAGCAAGACAAGACTGATCAACAAGGTGCTGCAGACCAGTCTTCTCAGTTAAAGTCTTCTAAGAGGAAGAAGAGGATGGCTTCCAAACCAAAGTCAAAGAAGAAGAAGAAGCCTGATTCATCCACCTCTACACCTTAGGCTGAGTCAGATCAACCTAAGGAAATGCATGAAGAGGCAGTCTAATCAACTCCAATTCAAGTGGCTTCTCTTGCAGCTGAGAGACCCATCTTATCCTGGACCTTCACAACTAATCCAGAAAGATGGCATGTGATCAGAGATCAAGGTGTTGAAAATGTCTACACATGGCAAGACTTATTCAACCTACCTCTACATGATCTCTTTGAGATGAGAAGATATTATGAGAGTCTGAGTGATCCTGACCATCTGATGAAGAAGGGCATGGTCATCATCATTATGAGGACTGTCAACAACTGAGATATTCAAATGTTTTGGTAGCATCAGCCTGGGGGGAGTTTGTAAGGATTCCTATAAGTCTGATGCAGTCAAAACATCCAAAGTCTCTCTACATGCATTGACTGAAGAACAGAAGTAGAAATGCTTCGGAAGTTTTACACCAAGCACTAGAAATATTCTAAGTGTAAAATCTTCCGAAGCCAAGACCAACATCTTCCGAAGCCAAAAGTGAAGTCTTTCGAAGCTTCAAAGACAAATTCTTCCGAAGCCAAAGAATGAAGACAGATTTCTTCCGAATACTTTTGAGGATATGCCTTTATCTGATGTACTTTACCATAAAGCTGGACCACCTTTCCGCTGCAACTCTGTAAATTCACCAACTTACATGAGTTGGTGAAAAGGTCCATGCTTTTGGTAACTATACATTAAGGTCTTGAGTCTGTGCTTTCTACTTTATGTACTTTTATCTTTTTTGTAATATATTAGGATGTGAGCTATGGCATGTCATAGTCACTAGTCAAAAGGCAAATCTGCCTTTTGACACTACATTTGATTTTGTAGTTGTCTAGTCAATTGTATCCAGATGGCTTTCAAAGTATGGCCGGCTGTAGGATGTAGTATATGTATATCAATCACTTGTAACTTGATGCTTTGTAACATTTGTAATAGAACTTGAGAGGCAATATACAGCATTCTTGAAAACCAATCACTTGTGTTGTTGGACATCTTGTTCTGTCTCATATTTACTTGTGTTCTTATCATCTTTCACAAAAAGTTAACCAGTTCCCTATTTGATTTGTTAAGTGTTCTAAGCAACTCTCTTTATTGTGTTGTTGTGTTGTAAGTGCATACCTTTCAACGGTCCTGCAAAACTGTAACTTCCAAAGACAAAGTCTTCCTTCTTCCGAAGTTCAACACTTAGAAGAATTCAAGACAATGACTTCCGAAGCATGAAGTCCTGAAGATCAACTCAAACCTCGAAAAAAGTAGCCTCTTCCGAAGTATAAGTGGCTTCAGAAGAACTTGTTCTTCGGAAGCCAGTTAACCTTCGGAAGAACCTACTATGAACCAGTGGATAATAGTATGGTCCCTCTGACACACCGCTGCAACCTCTGAGATACTGCATGGTGCTTTCCCACGCTCATATAGTTGATCATACTTTATTCCATTGTTCATCCCTTATCAGTTAGTACAGTTACCAACTTTAGTTGGTGACAAAAGGTAAGTGTAAATCCAGGATGATCAAACTTGAATCAAATCATGAAGAATTAGATTAAAATAATGATAATCACAATAAAACCCCTTTGATCTCTATTGATTGCTAATAATATTGTTTACAAGTAAATCCCTCAATCAATTGGTCATCTAACTATTAGCCTAATTCTAATTACAATTAGGGTATTTATAGTCTAGTTTAAGTTTCCATATTTACACATAACCCCCTAGACTATATATTTAGACTAAAACATGACTCAAAGAAAGTAAAATATATTTTGTTCATAAAAAATATATTTATTACAATAAAACTCCTAGTCATCTAAATCTTCAACGTCTCGTCTCGGTTCCTCGTCTCGAACGTGTCGGGTTTGACTTTTGTTGACTTTGACCGTGACGTTGACTTTGGTTGACTTTCACTGTGTTGATAATATAGACTATCTTTTACAGCTCCAAAAATACTCCCCCTTAGTCTATCATTATCAACGTCTTCAAACGAAATCAGCATCGAGAAGTCAACAGTAGAAAGATCTTCAATTTGAATCTTTCTGAATTTGATGAGAAAGATTTTTCATCTCATAAACTCCCCCTATTTATATGCTTCCCCTTTTCGAATGCAAGCTTTACAAAGATATTGGAACAGGTTCCCAAATCTCTAATCTTGAGTGCTTCAGAAGATGTAGGAGGAGGATTCCTAGCTCGGTATCTTCTGCAAACTTGAGGAACAGGTTCTCTGATCAGGTACACTGCTCAACTGATGATCGGCCATCACTTAAAGCAAAAATCTGAAACACATTCACAAACACAATCTCGACATTTCTAATTAGATCATTTCATTTTAACAAAATAAACCCGTGTTTATCTGAGTTTGAAAAACAAGCGAACCCGTGTTCGTTTGTGCGTAATTTCTATGACATACATGAAAAATGATAAAATTGTAATCAGCATAATATGGAAGACCTAAAAGAAATTTTGAAATGAAAATTTATTATAATTTTTTTATTGTTTTTTATTATATATATTTAATATAACATTTTTTTGATCTATTATATATATATAATAAATTTTTTAACCGAGAACTGAATCGATCATGAGATCACATCCTCAAGATATACTTTAGCACAAAGATGAATTTAAACATCGACAAGCAATGAGATCACACTGATAACTGAATCTAATCACAGACTTTGAATGATTTTGAAATTTTCAAACAGATCAATAACGATTGCTGATATGTTTTTCCACTTAAACTCATGCCCTATCTTTTTCAACAAGCAGCAAATGATTTGTTAAGGTTCGATTAGATGCTTTAGAATGTTAGGACCCCACAATCATTTGGCAAAAAACCCTCACCCAACCTCAGGATTTCTTGAATTTTGTTATGATCTTTATAGAGCAAGGCGTGTACATTAGTGTGCAAGTGATTATCATCAGAATACTATATTCTGTGATGAATTCATCATTAGATGATTTGACAACATAGATCAAAATGGTGAGAGCTCCAGGTCTATACTCACGTATAACAAAGGAGATGACCATTTAATAATGTGCCGATGAGAGCTCCAGGTCAGTACTATCGTACAGCAGAGGAGATCATCACTCCAGGTCAGTACTTCCGTACAGCAGAGGAGATTAGCACAAACACAAGACACATAAATACACCAGACATGGCTCAAAGATATGACATATATGATTTGTATCATGGTGGGTGAAAGATTCATTCTCAATCCAATTTTTTTCGGGACTCAGTTTTTGTGCAGGCCAAAATGATTGCGTAAATCCAGACATCCTTAAGCATGATGTTTTAATTTAAATCATTATGCTGCTGTCTATTTTATTCTTCAGGCTGAGTCTACTAAGCATATCATTAAAACATCTGTTTGTTTTTCTATTATTTGCACTTAAAAATAAGATGTAAATCAAATAACAGCATCAGTTTCTATCATTTCTCATTTTTAAAACGCAAGTCATGCAAAAACAAGCATTTCAAGATGATATACAATCATTTCTCAGTCATCTCGAATCAAGTTCTTAGTACACTTTTCATTTTTATTTACTTATACTCTCCCCCTAAATTTTTATTTTTGCAAACTTTTTTTTTATTTTTTATTTATTATTATTTATTATTATTTTTTTATTATTATTTTTTTATTATTTTTTTTATATTTTTTTATATTTTTTTATTATTTTTTTATAAAACTGTACAAAAATAAAAAATTATCAAAGAAGGTCTTCCAAACTATACCAATTATCAAGATAAGAAATGAATTATCAAGAAATATGCAGTGACTATGAAGTGAGAACTGTGATAATGTAGATAAAAATCCAGATTGTGGATATAATACCATGACCTTAACCTGTTTGATTCGCCTCAAATTTGAATTAGGAACAATCCCTGTCAGTAAACCGTATTACTAACAGTCCTCCTGAATTGTTCCTGCACTCATTAACAAATTAGTTAGAAAGGGGAACCCAGGCCATCGTAGTCCTGGAAGTTCCTTTTTTATCAATATAAGAAACCTGCTTTGGAACACAACCATTTAAACAATCGGCGGTTGCTGTATCCTTCTTTTTAATTTGCCAAATTTGTTTCGGTTCAATTAATTTGGATTTGAATGAATTAAATTTGGAAATCAATTTCTGTTTAAGACCGGAAGGAAAAGAATTTGGTTTTAAACCATTGGTCATTTTCATCTTTGAATCATGTGAAACCGACTTCACATGAAAAGGTTTGGATGGAGGGTTTTTCATCCAACCATACAAAGATGTGTGTTTTTTACCTCTTGATCCAGAGAAGCAACCCGTGTTGCCTTTACCATCTGGAACATTCTTTTTATACTTACATTCGAAGAAGCAATTTGTTTTGCCTTTACCATTCGTAGCAAGCCTTTGAGGACATTCCTTTACCACATGCCCTTCTTTTCCACACTCAAAACAAGCCTTGAAAGGCTTTTGATGCTTTGTAGTCATGTGTGAAGCATTTGGAATTGGAGATTGCTTTGAGCTTGTAGCAGATTCTTGCTTGTTTTGGTGATTGCTGTGTTGAACAGTGAATGAGATCTTCACTGATTCACTAGGTGGTTTTGCTGTTGGAGTAGAGATTCGTATTGGTCTTGATTCAGCTTTTGGAAGATTTTGAGACTTGACAATATCAAGAGATATCTTGATCTGTGAGGAACCAACACGCTCATCTATGTTTGATTCATCATCTGAGTTTATCCAGTCTCGTATACACAGATCTGCTTCCAAAGGATCTTGATTGACACCTCCTATTGTGTCGGCTTCGGTTATAGGATTTTGATTGCCTGACGATTCAACAATTGTTCCTTCTTTGACAAACCTGACAGGAACAAACGAAGGAATGTTACATGTTTTGAATTGGTTGAAGAAGGTTGGAGAAGCAACTGATATTGATTTTGGAGCATCAGAGGTAGAATCGTCATTAATCTTCTTATCAGACCCCTGCCTGAGAAATCCCAAACCTACAGGAGAATCCTGCACATCTCTAACCTCTTTAAGGTTAACGTTGCTTAAACCTGCATTTAAACTATTAGTTTCTGCAGCTTCAATCAAATCATTAGATGGATGAGGTTGAGGCATAGTAGAGTAACAATGGGTGCTAGGAGGAGGATAGACGTATGGATTTTCACCACAACCCACTCCCGTTTTAATCCTAGCTCCCCTCTGTTTACACAGTAGCTCTTCCTGTTTCATTCCGGATATGGTCCATCTATCAAGCTTTGTTTTAAGCTTGCTTGTTTCAAACTCAGCCAATGTAACTCTTTCGTTTAAAAGATTAATTTCAACATTTCTTTCAAGAAGAATTCGTTTTAAATAATCATTTTCTTTTAAAGCTTCATTTAATTTTATGAAATACTTGGCTTCATTCTTTTTAAGTTCTGCGTTTATGGTGGTTAACTCCTTTTGGTTATCTAAAAGTAACCTATTAGCTTTATACACACCAAATAAACGAATTTTGCAAGCAGAAGAACACATATCCTGAACTGTCTCGTATGGAAGATCCAGGATGACTCTTTCAGCAGTAAGAGCCTTCTCACAGTTGCAAACTCTGGTATTTCGCTTCCATTCCTCTTCCTTCTCAACATCACAAACTCCAGCATTCAACTCAGCTCCAGCTTTACCCATTGATGTCTGCTTAAGCTCCTCTTGTACCTCTTTAGTTCCAGGTTTCGGTAAACCGTCGGAATTGGTGTCAGAATCTGATCTCTCTTCTGGTTTCTCTTTGGAGTTTGAAGTGATCTTTGGAGTTAGATATGTTACTTCATAGTACTCACGACGTTTGATATCCAACTCCATTTCTTTCAGTTTGTTGATCACCTCCATTAGTTTGTAATCCCGAAAACCTCTATCTCTTTTAATCGACTTGTCGTGAGAGCTCCATTCTGATGGGAGGGAATCAAGCAATCCTAGAACTTGTTCATGATTTCCCAATTGGGCATCAAACTTCTTCAGATTACTTGCCACCAACAGAAAACGATCAACAAAATCAGACATCGTTTCATTCTTTAAAGCTGCAAAGTTATCAAACCGACATTGTGCAATTGTGAGATCATCTGATTCCAAAGATTTAATCAGTTCGGCAAAAGCCATTTTTATTTTTATTTTGTTTAAACAATTAAACGCCTCAAAAATATTTTTCCCAAAAAATTTAGAATAATTCTCCCCCGGGAATAATATTATTTTTTAAATGTCACGCTAGACAATCTTAGCAACTGGGGTCAAGCTGCCAGGTCAGCTTTTTTTTTTTTTTATAATTCTTGCAAAATCGATGAAAATTTCTTTATCGGGATGAACTCAATCAATCCCAACTAAAGGGAAAAAGTCATCTTTAACATTCAAATTTCGCTGAAGAAATGATAGTTTCGCCGAAATTATAGTTTCGCTGAGCTAGTTTCGCTGAGAACTCTAGTTTCGTTGAGGCGACAATAGTTTCGCTGGCAATTTCGGCAGCAGTTTCGCTAGCCAAATGCTTTAGACTGCTTAGTTTCGCCGATAATTTCGCACAAAACAAGCTTGAACTTTCGTTCAAAGATACTTTCGACAGCAATTTCGCTTGTAATATGCACACAAGCACTGTTGAACTTTCGTTCAAGATTACTACTTTCGCTGATATGCTGAAATTAACTACAAAGTGTAAAACACTTGTAGTTTCGCTGAAAGAACAGGCAGTTTCACTGGATGAATTGGTAATTTCGCTGGACGAAGCTGAAAAGCTTTTTCAACACGAAATCAATCTGAAAATGCCCAAATCTTAATGGATTTGAAACCTGATAATTAACAGAGCTTTCCCAACCAATAACAAGCAAAGTTCAATCAATTTCCATATCAATAACACTCAAATTTGATCCGAAATTGATGAAAACATGATATTGAACAATAACAACCAAAACCACAACTTCTCTCTCTAAAAATCTTCAAATCTTCAGTGAATTTGATCCAAAATGGCTCTGATACCAAATTGTAAATCCAGGATGATCAAACTTGAATCAAATCATGAAGAATTAGATTAAAATAATGATAATCACAATAAAACCCCTTTGATCTCTATTGATTGCTAATAATATTGTTTACAAGTAAATCCCTCAATCAATTGGTCATCTAACCATTAGCCTAATTTTAATTACAATTAGGCTATTTATAGTCTAGTTTAAGTTTCCATATTTACACATAACCCCCTAGACTATATATTTAGACTAAAACATGACTCAAAGAAAGTAAAATATATTTTGTTCATACAAAATATATTTATTACAATAAAACTCCTAGTCATCTAAATCTTCAACGTCTCGTCTCGGTTCCTCGTCTCGAACGTGTCGGGTTTGACTTTTGTTGACTTTGACCGTGACGTTGACTTTGGTTGACTTTCACTGTGTTGATAATATAGACTATCTTTTACAGCTCCAACAGTAAGTCATGGACATGTCATGACTACCAAATCTTAAATAGTATTTTATCTTAGATACATTACTTCTAGCAATGTAGTATTTGTTTAGTCGTAAGTTCCAGCTGGTATCAAAATATAACCGGCTGTAGATAGTAGTATATATAGTTCTCATTACACACTTAGTAAACATGCTTGTAAGAGTCTTGTAATACTTTGAGTTGAGAAGTAATATATACAAGTATCTTGAAAACCTTTCTCTTGTGTTTGTTTACTTATTATATTATTATCAACTCTTAAGAGATTCTGCATCATCAAACTAAGTGTGACTTAGTGAGTTTGAGAGATTATAATTGCGTTGAGTGACCAAACTCGATCCTGCACTATGTCATGGCGAAAGGCAAACAAACGAACATAGTCAGCTTCGATCGCGAAATCACTATGGTTATTACCAATAAATTAGACAAGCTATATATTTCTATACACTTGTTTATATTTACAAACGCTATTGTTTATGATGACTTTCAAACTCTTGAACTCACACATCCCTCTACACCAAAGCCCACCAGAAAGTCAACAGAAACAGCTGCAATGATTCAAGAAGTTGACTGGAGCTTCATGGTACAGGATGTGACTCCTGCTCAAGCACTCATGGCCGGAACAGATGAAAACAAGGTATATGAACATCTCTGTACTCCTGCTTGTATTGCTAAGGTTAAACTGTATCAGGACTACAACATGGAGATTAAATCTGATATTGAGTCTTTAAATGTTTTAAAATCTGACTTTAAAAGGGCCGAATCTGACTACCAACATGAACACACAAACTATAAGACTCAGATAAAGGATTTAATATCCAAATTGACTGAGGCTCAAGCCCAGCTTGTCACAGCTGAGGCTCAACCCAGGAAGTATGCTATTTCCGAGCAAAACTTCCAAGCCATTCTTGCATCATCCTCTCACTCAAAACTTTGTTACCAAAACAAAGGTGGGTTGGGAACCAATGAAATTGCTCCACCACACTCTTATGAGTCTATAAGACAACCAAGGTGTGGTACTGAAGAGCAAGAGGTTCCAACTGCTGACCCACCTTCTCATGAGTCAAAGAATGATGCAACTATGGAGACCATCACAGGGAAGAACCAGGTAATTATGCCCTCCCCTGCCAATGATGATCAAACCCTGACCACCAAAGAGAGAAGAAGCAGAGCTAAGGCAGCCAGAAAAACTGCCAAGAAAGTGGCTGAGTCCAAGCTAAAGATAGACCCAAAGCAAAAGTGTGTATTCATCTCAGCTGGATTCTAGGTGGTTGGAAATTCTGATACAGGAAAAGGGTGTAGTACCAGTACTCCTGTCCTACCAAAGGATTAGAAGTTAAAGGGAAAGGTTGTTGATGAAGAGAAAAAGAACAAGAATCAGCAATCCTCAAATTCCCAAAAGATTAACATTGCATGCATAATGTGTGGTCTGCAAAACCACATGGCCAAAGATTGTTACTACAATCCTGCTAGCACACATTATGCAAATAATGTTAAAAAGGAAGGAGTCAGGGAAGGTTTCTCATTTGGACCATATCAAATGGTTCAAGTGATGAAAAAGGGAAAGCTTGTTTCCGAAGCAAGGCTGCTTTCGGAAGAAGATTCTTCTTCCGAAAGGAAAAAGGCTTCGGAAGCTAAAGCGTAAAGACTCAGAAAAGCAAAAGAGTCCCCTTGAAACCATCCCAGAAGAAGACTGCTTCGGAAGAACAGGTGGTGAAGGCTTCTTCCGAAAAGAAAGAAGCTTCGGAAGAATGCCAAGCTACAAAAGCTTCAACAAGCTCATCCTCCATGATCAACCAAGGGATGGAATGGAAGATCAAGGAAGATGTTGTAGCCCAAACCTCTTCTTCAAAGAAATCCATTGAACCCCCATGCATAAATTTTGGTTCAATTATGTCATTATCATTGGAAGAACCCAAGACCAATAAGGCTTGGGTTTCCAATCAAAACTAATTATCTCATCTTATGTGCAGGGACATCCATATGACAAGAATAACAACATTTGGATTGTAGATAGTGGATGCTCCGGGCACATGACAGGGAACAGATCTCTCCTTCAACAATTTCAACATTATGATGGAGGTCCTGTCCAGTTTGGAGGTAAGGCCGGAGGATATATTTCTGGCAGAGGAAGTATATCCAATGGAAAGTTAAAGGTTGACAAAGTTAATTTTGTCAAACAGCTTGAACACAACCTGTTAAGTGTTTCTCAATTCTGTGATCAAAAGCATCAAATGCTCTTCACAGAACATGAGTGCGTTATCCTCAAACCCGGGATGACAATTCCTCAGGAATTGGTGCTTCTTAGATCTCCCAAGAAAGGGGATATGTACAAGCTGGATATGAACAATGCTTCCCTAATGGGAGAAGTATCATGCTTTCTTTTCAAAGCTGATGGTGATGAGTCAACACTATGGCATAAACGAATGTGTCATGTAAATTTTAAGACAATGAATAAATTAGCTAAAAATAACTTGGTACATGGTTTGCCTAAAAAGGAATTTTTCTGCAAGGATAACTATGTTGCTTGCCTGAAAGGGAAACAACACAGGGCATCTCATAAATCCAAAGTTGTTAACTCCATCACCACCCCATTACACTTATTGCACATGGATCTATTTGGTCCCACAAGTATAATGAGCATTAGAAGGAAATCATATTGCCTTGTGATTGTTGATGATTTTACTAGATTTACATGGGTATTCTTTAAGAACCAAAGATGAAACTGCTGAAACTCTGAAATCTTTTATTCTTAAAATAGAAAATCAAGTTGATCACAAGGTTAAAATAATTAGAAGTGATCAAGGGACTGAGTTTAAGAACCTAGTTCTTGACTCATTTTGTAACTCAAAAGGGATTGCCGGACAATATAGTGCTCCGAGAACTCCTCAACAAAATGGTGTTGCTGAGAGGAGGAATAGGACACTTATTGAGGCTGCTCGGACTATGTTAGCTGATTCAAAGCTGCCTCTAACATTCTGGGCAGAGGCAGTCAGCACTGCATGCTATGTGCAGAACAGAGTTCTTGTAGTAAAGCCACATGGAAAAACCCCTTATGAGTTATGGAACAAGAGGCCACCGTTCATTGGCTTTCTAAGGTCCTTTGGCAACAGGTGTACCATACTTAACACAAAAGACAATTTAATAAAATTTGCTGAAAAGTCGGATGATGCTATCTTTGTTGGATATTCCTCTTACTCTAAAACTTATAGGGTTTACACTATTAAAAATCAACAATTTGAGGAATCTTCCAACATTGTAGTCAATGAGCACACTCCTTGTGTTAGGAGGAATGGCCCTGATCATATCTTTGATTTAGAATTGTTTCCAAACTATTCTAAACCATCTTGTGAGAATGTTTCAGCTGGAACAGGTGCTCAAAGTGACTCCGATGAAGATCAACTGTTTGAGCTTCCCAGACCTATTCCAAGTTCTCCAAGAGTTGCAGCAAATCAAGTTCCCACTATTGAAAGATCTGACATCATAACCATCTCAAGAGATAGTGGTACTTCAACAAGGGATTCACCTGCTGACTTTCAAATCTCTTCACGTGACCCTGCACAACACCAAGCTGATGAAAGCACCATCTTGAAGGAACAGGCAACTGCTAATGATGCTTCACAGCAAACAAATGATGATGTTTCTCTCTCATTCAATCAGTCCTCATTGAATGAGTTTGAAACAACAGCTGGACCAAGTATTCAAGCTCCTGAGCAAAATATGTCCAATTTGGATTTATCTTTGCAACTGGAGGTGATTCCTAGACTCAGGATTCATAACACTCATCCAGCCGAAAACATCATAGGGGAAGTCTCTGAAGGCGTGAGAACAAGAGGACAAACTCACAATGGGAATGTATGTTTGTACTCATGCTTTTTATCCCAAATGGAACCCAAGAAGGTGGAAGATGCCTTGAAAGATAGTAGCTGGGTTGAATCAATGCAAGAGGAGCTGCTTCGATTCAAAAGACAAAGGGTTTGGAACCTATGTCCGCTACCATCTGGTCAAGTACCTATAGGCACTAAATTGGTTTTCAGAAACAAGAGAGATGATAGAGGCTTGATTATCAAGAACAAGGCAAGACTGGTAGTTCAAGGATACATTCAAGAGGAGGGAATCGATTATACTGATGTCTTTGCACCTGTTGCAAGACTTGAGGCAGTTAGGATCTTCCTTGCTTATGCTGCATCCAAGAATTTCACTGTCTACCAGCTTGATGTCAAGTGTGCCTTTCTATATGGGGATATAGATAGGGAAGTCTATGTATGCCAACCTCCAGGATTTGAAGATCCACAACATTCCAACTATGTGTGCAAATTGGATAAAGCTATATATGGACTGCACCAAGCACCTAGGCTGTGGTATGAGACATTGTCTCAGTTTCTCCTGAAGAATGGTTACACTAGAGGTACCATTGATAAGACTCTTTTCATAAGAAAGTCTGGGAAAGACATCTTGCTCGTTCAAGTCTATGTTGATGATATCATATTTGGTTCCTCAAATGACCAAATGTGTAAAGACTTAGAGAGCATTATGAAGAAGAAGTTTGAGATGAGTTCCATGGGAAAAATGGACTTTTTCCTTGGAATACAGGTAAAACAAATGAAGGAAGGGTTCTTTATCAATCAATCTAAGTATGTCAATGATATCTTAGAACGATTTGATATGAAAGATTGTAAAGCAGCAAAAACACCTATACCCAGAAACCACAATCTCTGCCCTGATTCTGAGGGGGAGGATACTGATCAACATCAGTACAGAGCTATTATTGGTTCTCTGATGTATCTCACAACAAGTAGACCTGATATCATGTTTGCAACTTGCATTTGTGCAAGATATCAGGCTGCTCCAAAGGTGCCTCACCTGATAGCTGCCAAGAGAATTCTTAGATACCTCAAAGGAGCACCTAAACTAGGTCTCTAATATCCTAGAAATAGTGATTTCAATCTCTATGGTTACTCTGACAGTGATTATGGTGGCTGCAATATCAACAAGAAATCAACATCTGGTGGATGTCAATTTCTTGGTGGAAGGATCATCTCATGGCAATGCAAGAAGCAATCCTGTGTCTCTACATCAACTGCTAAAGCTGAATACATTGCTGCTGCTAGTTGCTGTGCTCAGCTGCTGTGGATTCAAAACCAGATGATAGACTACGGATTCAACTTCATGAGCACTCCTATCAACATTGACAACAACAGTGCTATCTCCATTACTGAAAATCCAGTGAAGCACTCCAAGAATAAGCACATTGATATCAGGTATCATTTCATTAGAGATATTCATGAGAAAAATCTTATCAAGCTAATCAAAGTTGACTCAAATGAACAATATGCTGACTTGTTCACCAAAGCCTTTGATGAACAAAGATTTAAATATCTCATTACAGCTATTGAGATGATAAACCTTGATTAGTTGATCTCATTTGAAACCCTTTTAATGTGTAAAGTCTCATGTCAAAACAATCTAAGCCCTGTTACAAAAGATCTTTTTCTAAATTTTATCTAAGTATGAATTCTTCCGAAGAGAAATTAACCCTCGGAAGATATTTCACATATCTTCCGAAGCAAATTTCTCCTAGGATAATTTTCTTCTCGGAAGAGTGTTAAGTCTCGGAAGAAGCAATTGATTTCATATCAGATCTACTTCCGAAGCTTGTAACACACTCCATTGAAAAGCAACATATACTCTCGGAAGTAATCAATTTACCTTCGGAAGTAAATTTGCCTTCGGAAGAATATTACCTTCAGAAATGCTTTATACTCGGAAGAAAGATTTTACTGTGTAACGGAAATCTTTTTGGCCCCACTCTGTAAAAAGTAAAGATTTTGTTAATGATGTCGGATTATTTAAATGGACTAACCTTACCGCCCATGTCACATCATCCACTGAAACCTCACATCGTCTTATCCAAACCCCCTTTAAACCGCCATTCCACCCATTTAAATACTTCCGGTTAATCACTTACATCCTTTTTATCCAAATTACTGCCCTAAAAGCCTTCTTCATCTTCAATTTACCCTATTCCGAACTATCTTTCTGTAATTTTCTTCAATGGCACTAAACCCTCAGCACAACCAAGTCGCACTCCTTGATTCTTCAAGGGATGTTGACTTCTCAGACATCATCTCCTTTCTGACCCAATCTTCTTACTACACCGCTTTGACTGTAAACCCCACGATTTACTCAAACCATATGTCTGAATTTTGGGCAAATGGTCAGATTGAAACCCTAAATGGGGTTCGTGTCATTTGATCGAGCATCTGTGGCCAGGAGTTAGTCATTTCTGAACACATCATCAGGGAGCATCTAGAGCTTCATGATGAGGGCGCTCCAACGGAATTCCCCAAAGCAGATTTGGACAATTCTTATCTCCAAATGGGATATGGTGGAGATGTTAGCAGGTCAACTGTCTACAAATTTAACTTCTCTTACAAATGGAAGTTCCTGCTGCATGTGGTTCTTCACTGCTTGTCTAATAAATCTGGGGGATGGGATCAAATCCCATATGAACTTGGGTGCCTAGTTCATCGGTTGGTGAAAAGCCTCCGCTTCAACTATTCGAGATTTGTGTTGTCTAACCTCATGGGAAATCTTCAAAGGGACACATTCTTCATGTATCCCAGGTTTCTCCAGCACATAATCAACTGTGAGCTGGACCAGAGCAAGCTTGTCTGTGCAGCTGCTCTGACTGCTCCTCAAATGAGGCCGACCATCTTCAAGACCTTGAAGAGAGTGTCCACCAACTTCACTGGAAGAGATACTGCACTTCTTCCAGGTATGATTGAGCCAATGGCTCCTGGTGACATCCTTGTTAACCCCACAGGTGATGAACCCACACCAGCAACTACCCTCACTTTGCCAAATCTACCTTCTCCACCCATTACCTTTACTTATCAGAGACGTCCCAAACGAACCCTTGTTCAATCTTCTCTGATTGAACAAGCTCCTCCTGTTCTACCCAAAAAGGCTAGAGTGGAACAAAGGGCTCCCACTCAGCCTGAGGTCCAACCATCCTTCACAGTTGACCTCAATATGGGTCTTGAGTCTCCTCAGTCTCAGACCCATGAGCCCGAAAACCATGCTGAAAGCCCTCAGGGAGAGTCTCTATACTCCCCTGAGCAGCCAAAAAAGGGACAGCCCTATCACAGACTCAATGCCTTTAGACATTGATCAAGATCCCGGGTCATTAGGTTACACTTCCATATCCTTTACTGACCTTTTAATTGGAGCTGATGAAGAGATTATGTCTCTTAAGGGTAATGAAGTTGATCCACAACACCCTCTCAAGGATCAACAGAGCCTAGAGAGACCTCTCATCTCTAGCCCCCATCAGCAAACCTTTACTGTGGTGAGTCCCACTGATGTGAAGGGGACTCATGTTGATTCAGCTGCCACTACTGAAGGAGCCTCAATGGATCCTCAGGACAGTGGTAACATCACTGAGACTGAATCTACGGCAACCATGCCCTTTGATGACTCTGAAAGAGACATCATTGTGCAAGGGAAACCAGGGCGCCAAGAAACCACATCTGGTGGTGAGGATGAACATACAAGGTATGTTACCTCATCTCCCCGTGATTCTTCAAAAGAAGATGAGGGAAGAATGCAACTCACCATTCAAGACCTACTTTCTAAAGTCTCAAATCTTGAATCCAAGGTTAGGACTTTAGAGGATAGGTCTGCCACTCAGCAACTTGAGATTGAAACTCTCAAGGCCAAACTAGCTGAGAAACAGATTGAGAGGTCTGTTAGGCATGTACCAACTCAGGTCTCCTTGACCTCTTCCTCTAGCTCATCAAGCTCTTAGGATGATGCTACCAAAAAGGGGGAGAGTGTTCAGAGACAAAGTCAAAGACAGGAGGAAACTCAAAGTCAAGCTCTCACTTCCTTGAGCTCAAAGTATCCTGTGCAACAAGCTGCAATTTTCCCTGAGCCTCCTCCAGTTGTTTTTCAAGTGGATCAAAGGATGCTCTAAGATCTAAATAGGTTCTTTAACAAGTTCCTGTTGGAATCTTTTATAGAACAGCCAAGTCCTGATATGTCTGTGATCTACTTCGGAGCTCAAGAGCTTCAAAGGTTAAATGCACCTTCTACCACTATTGAGGAAGTTGGTCAACCTAAGGTCCAAGTGGAACCTGAGATTAACTTCGAAGGGGAAACAAGGACTGATGGCCCAGCAACTGAAACAGTTGGGACAGATAGTGCATTCTCACAGACTTCCAAAGCACAATTCAAAGCCTCGGAAGAACAATTTCAAACTTCCGAAGCTGAGATTGCTGCTGCGAAAGGACTATTCTCACTATCCGATGATCTAATATTCACAGATGCAATCCTGGAACTTGCATCTGAGGTTAATAGGGAGGATTTTCTCACCCAACCTTTAGCTCTAACATCCGCATTAACTCCAGCTCCCATCTCTACTACTCAACCTGAATCTTCCATCCAAGAACCCCCAAAGTCTAGTACTTCCGAAGACATCAAAGGAAAGAGGAAGATGACTTCGGAAGAGCTTCAGGAGGAAGAAAGGTTGGAGAAACTCAAAAGAAAAGGTAGGCTTCCAACTGGAAAATTGCTAGCTGCAAGTACCAAAGCAGCTGCAGCCAACCAGGAGGCAGTCAACAACCAAAAAAGAGTAGAGATTATCGATAGACTTGTTAGTCTAGGAGCTGCAACTGAAGATGTACTCCTGCTACCATTAGAGGAGTTAATATAGCTGGAAAAGGCAACCTTGCTACTAAAACAATAAAAAGAAGAAGCTGCAAGGTTGGCCTTAGAAGAAGAAAGGGAGAGGAAAGAAAGAGAAGTTGATCTGCAGCTCAGGAGGGAAAGGATAACTTTCCTAACCTTCAGAGGTTTCTATCAAGAAGAATTATCTCCACATAACAATGATACGATCTTATGGCTCTTCAACAAAGCGCAAGATCAAATGGAGAAAGAGAGAAAGAGAGCTGCAAGGGAAAAGCTATTGCAGAAGAAGAAGGAAGAGGAAGCAGGACTGACTGCTGCCAAGAAGATAGGTGAGAAGGCCTGGATGAAGAGCTATCTCAAGGCTCATGGCTTCTCTGGCACGCAGGTGGGTCCTATGTCAGAAAAGACTCTCCAGCGACATGTCAGTGACATTAAGGCTGACATTCGCGCGGGGAAAAGGAAGGAGATGTATAGAAGGGGACAGGGGATGACCTTCAAAGCAACCACTCAACCCAAACTCCAAACCCGACCACAACCCGAACCTATACCCTTTTCATTCCCCATCAAAACCGAACCAACCACTGAACCATATACCCCTGAACCTACACCATCACCTCTACCAACCTCTTCACCTCAACCACCTAAACTACCCATCTCTCCTTGGAAGAATTCAAGGCAGTCAAGACAAAGCTCATAAACTGCACAACTCTGAGCGATATCTCCTGTGAGGAGGATTCAGTCAATTTGACCTATGTTGACGGATCCTCAAGTTCCCTCACTAGAGATCAATTTCTTGATCTGCCTAGAGGAACGTTGGACCAAGCTACAAATCTCCTTGGCCTCAATTCAGACACTTTGAATGAGGAAGAAAAGAAGTTAAGGAGAAGGCTGGTGACTCTACTGGATACCAAGAAAGGCGACCGGGTGCCAAGATAACCTCTTGCACCTAGAAAGAAGATCATCCAGTGGAGGTTCGAAGAATCTTCTCACAACTTTGTTGTTGAAAGAGAGAATGGAGAGCTCAACAGGCTAAGTGCCTCATCTCTGCTACACTTGAGCAGGTTTGACATTGCTGAGTTAGCAGAGCTAACTGCTAGAAGCAAGGTTAAAGAAGAGTTGAAACTGAGAGAGGAGGAGGAAAGGAAGGGATCAGCAACCAAAGGCAAAGCATTTCTACAAATGGTTGAAGGTCCTGAACTTGAATCCATAGTTAGATGGGAGTATGATTATAACTCCCGTCAACTAACTCTTTTCAGGGGGACACAACAAAGGGTACATGTCATTCAGAGTGATAGAGTGGATCTCCTATCCACCAATGACTTTTACAAGCTTCTCAGCACCACTTCAGGGAAGAACAAAGAGACAAACAAATACCTTTTATCCCTGGTGCTGAAAGATTTGAGAAGCAGAAATAAGTGAAGTTTTGGTAGCATCAACCTAGGGGGAGTTTGTTGGATCTAGAAAGGCTGGTGCAACCAAAACCAAGTCACTTAGAAGATTTTGGTACAACAAACAAAGGACTTCCGAAGCTAAGTATGGAACTTCCGAAGGAAGAAGGAGCTCTTCCGAAGACAAAGTGTAAAACTTAGTTCCGAAGGAAAACTCCAACTTCCGAAGACAAAGAACCTACTTCCGAAGATCAAGACTTATAAAGAAAAATCTGAAGTCAACTTCTGAAGTACAGAAGTCCTCAAGCCTCGGAAGTATAGAAGCCACTTCCGAAGTATAAGTGGCTTCGGAAGAACTTGTTCTTCCGAAGCCAACTTACCTTCGGAAGAGACTGTTATTATCCAGTGGACATAAGTATGGTCTCCCTGACACTCAGCTGCAAATCTCTGAGATACTGCATGGCGTTTTCTCAAAAGCCATGTAGTTGACCATACTTTAATCCACTGTTTACCTTTTTATGTTAGTACAGTTGCCATCTTTAGTTGGTGACAAAAGGTAAGTCATGGACATGTCATGACTACCATATCTTAGATAATACTTTATCTAAGATACCTTAACTTTAGCATTGTAGTATATGCTTTAGTCTTAGGTTTCCAGCTGGTATCAAAGTATATCCGGCTGTAGGATCTAGTATATATAGTTTCTCATTGTAACTCATGCATTATGCTTGTAAGAGTCTTGTAATATCTTGAGTTGAGAAGTAATATATACAAGTGCCTTGAAAATTATTTCTGTGTTTTCCTTTGATACTTATTATATTATTATTAACTCTTGTAAAAGACATTACTTCATCTGATTTGAGTGTTTCCATAAGTGAGTTTTAGAGAAATCCAAGTGTTTAAGTGACGAACCCGATCCTGCAGATCATCATCAGGTCACTAGGTCTTTACTCACGTAAAACATAAGTGCCTTTAACCCAGGTCTTTGTTTACACAAAACAGAGGGATGATGAGGATCATGATCTTTTCACCTTTGATAACTGATTTATAGTATGGTGATCATACACCCAGGTCTTTGTTTACACAAAACAGAGGGAGTATTGAAGGGTAGGTTAGAACATAAAACCAAAGTTTAACCTCTTAAACTTTCTGAAAACGCAGCGGATATATATATTTTAAAACATGATTTTAAAGCTGAAATTTCATGTTTTATGGTGACATATATATGTATAAAACAAATCCAAAACAAAAGGATCATTATATGTGAATAAGCAAGCTATGAACATATGTAAATGTACATAAAATCACAGCTACAATGAGCTGTGAAAAACTACCTTTCAGCAGCTTGAAAGGGGTCGAAATCTTTGAAGATGATGATGATTTTGAGCAGCAATCCTTCAAGGTGGAGGACCTCAAATCGTGATACCCACAAGCCTTCCAAACACTTACTTGCTAGGTAGTGTTACACCAAGCCTTTTCCTTCTTCTTGAACCCGAAATTTCAGCCAACAATCTCTTGAAAAATCAGCCAAAGAATCCGAAAATGTTGAGAGAAGAAGGGAGAGAAGGACTCTTGCTTATGTGTGAGAGAAAGAGAGTGTTCTTGTGTTATCATGAAAGAGTGTTTTGGTTAATAAAATCTTGCATGAAACAAGACACAATGGGGTTCCCAAGGCCCCCTTTGGGCGGCCGAGAATTTGAAGGCCAAAGGGTTTCCCACCCTTTTTCATCTTTTATTATTTAAAACACTCTTTCAATTAACTAACTTATAAAATTAAAACTTAGTTTAATTTCATAACATAACACTCTTTTATATTTCATTATTTAACCAACTTAAATAATGAAACATAAAATTATCTCATGAACATATTATCCACATAATGACGTTCTATCACAAAAGCAATATTTAGAAAACCAATTTTCTAAATAGGTGTCAAACATTTATTGTATGATCTTATCAGTAAATAAGTGTTTGTTAGTGTTTGTATAGCCTGTTATTGGGTATGACCTGACTTGGATCATAACATACTAACCACATCAATCTTGTATGTGTCTTGGGCATATAAGATCCTACAATCTCCCACTTGCACAAGATTCATAGAAGATTGATGCAAGTAGTAAATACCACCTAGCAACGGTTTACTACCCTTAATACGTATGACTAAGTGCCATTCAATAACATCATCCCCTTCAAGTACCATACTTGAAATGTTTTAGGTGAATCAATCATCTATCCTTTTGTCACAGATGTCATGTTAAATCCTAGAGACATGGAGTGATCATTCTCATTGATTTAACTTTATCAGGCCTTAGACATCTTACTCTCAACGAATAATAGGGACAAATCCCTTCTTGAATACATACGTCTCTCACAATTACCTTATATTATACCTGAAACCAGACATATGTACTGCCATATTTCAGAACAGTGAAGAACTGAGTCAAAGTATAATATTTGGTAAATATCAAGACCCAATATGTATCTCAGGTCAGAGGATACCAAATGATGTTCGCCTTTACTCAAAATTACTTATGATCAATCAGGAAGATCCCATGTAGTAATATTTGAGATGCAGGTCAGTCCAATATTTGCATCCCACAAATATCTATGAACCTTGGCAGCAACCTTTTGCTCTATATTCATCCATATGAATATCTACCAATCCAAATTCATAATAATCTTACCCTCATACTTGTTCCCACATGTCTGAACGACTACGGACATTTAGAGTAAACAATTTACTCATGGATTAAACATGCTAAATTGGAATATTAATTGAAACATTATAACTAAATAATTTTATTCAAATAATAAAAGGTTCCACATATCCAAATACCAAAATTACAGATCAAATCCAATCACTAGAATATCGAAGTCCCATGGCACAAGTATGACCTTCATGCTTTGCCTTTTCAAGGAGCTTCGTGAGAGGATCCGCAATGTTTTGATCCGTGTGAACTTTGCGAATACATATCTTTCCCTTTTCAACTTCATCTCGTATGTAGTTGAATCTCCGCTCAATGTGCCTAGTCTTTTGATGAGCACGAGGTTCCTTGATTTGAGCAATCGCACCCTCGTTATCACAAAAGATCTCTAGGGGGTCCTGAATGGAAGGGACAACCCCTAGATCGGCAATGAATTTCTTCAACCATGCAGCTTCTTGAGCTGCCAATGAGGCGGCGACGTATTCTGATTCTGTAGTTGATAGAGCCACCACATCCTGTTTGGAGCTCTTCCAAGAGACTGCTCCTCCATTCAGAATGAAAATATATCCCGATTGTGACCGTGAATCATCACGATCGGTTTGGAAACTCGCATCCGTGAAACCTTTTACAACGAGTTCCTCATCACCAGATCCATAGATTAGGAACATATCTTTTGTCCTCCTTAGGTACTTAAGTATGTTCTTAACAGCCATCCAATGACTGTTTCCAGGATTTTGCTGGTATCGGCTTGTCATGCTTAAGGCGCATGACACATCCGGTCGAGTGCATATCATTGCATACATGATGGATCCAATAGCAGATGCGTATGGGATTGCCTTCATTTTATCTTGCTCATCCTTTGAGCTAGGACATTGAGTCGTACTCAATATCGTTCCTCTTTGAATAGGTACCGTACCTTTCTTAGAGTTCTTCATCTTGAACCTTTTCAAGATTTTATCAATGTATGCACATTGATTTAAACCAATCAACCGCCTTGATCTATCCCTATAGATCTTTATTCCCAGAATATAAGCGGCCTCACCAAGATCCTTGATGGAAAAACAACTTCCAAGCCAGGTTTTAACACCTTCCAAGGTTGGAATGTCATTTCCAAATAGTAGTATGTCATCAACATATAATACTAGGAAAGTGATGATGCTCCCACTAGCTTTCGTATATACACAAGCTTCATCAGCGTTCTTGATGAATCCGAATTTAATTATTTCTTCATCAAAACGGTGATTCCAACTTCTCGATGATTGTTTCAATCCATAGATTGATTTCTTTAACTTGCATACTTTATTAGGATATTTTGGATCGACAAAACCTTCAGGCTGAACCATATAGACATCTTCCTCAAGATATCCATTTAGGAAAGCGGTTTTGACATCCATTTGCCAATTCTCATAATCATAATGAGCAGCTATGGCAAACAATATCCTTATAGACTTTAGCATCGCAACAGGTGAGAAGGTTTCATCATAATCAACTCCTTGAGTTTGAGTGAAACCTTTTGCTACAAGTCTAGCTTTATAAGTATCCAAGTTTCCATGCATATCGGTTTTCTTCTTGAAAACCCACTTACTTCCAACTACTTTGGAGTTAAGAGGTGGTACAACCAAGTCCCATACTTGATTGTCATACATGGATTTCATCTCAACGTTCATGGCTTCAAGCCATTTGTCACAATCCAAATTGGACATTGCATCACGATAGGTGGTTGGTTCATCGGAATCTACCACATAGCATCCATCAACAAAAAATCCATATCTTTCAGGTGGATTACTAATTCTACCAGATCTGCGAACGTTTTGTGTATATTGATCAACCACTTGATCATCCTCAACATCCTCATGTTGAGTGCTAGTTTCAACCAAACGTGCATCGGGTTGTGGTTCTTGATCCTCCTCAAGATCCACTGTTCTACTGCTAGTTCCTTCCATAAGGAACTTTGCTTCTAAGAACTCACCCTTTCTGGCAACAAACACTTTTTGTTCCAGTGGATCATAGAAATAATATCCCATATAATCTCTAGGATATCCAACAAAGATACACTTGGTGGATCGGACTTCCAATTTGTTTGGGGTGGGAGTCTTAACATAAGCCTCACAACCCCAGACCCTTAAGTATGATAGGGATGGAACTCTTCCATGCCATATCTCAAAAGGTGTCCTTTCCACCTTTTTGGTTGGGGCCATATTTAGAATACAGGCCGCGGAGAGCAAAGCGAAACCCCAAAATGATAGAGGTAATGTGCTTCTAGCCATCATAGATCGGACCATATCCAATAAGTTTCGATTCCTCCTCTCAGACACACCATTATGTTGTTGTGTTCCAGGTGGAGTGAGTTGTGAGACAATCCCACAAATCCTAAGATGATCTTGAAAAGCATCACTTAGGTATTCTCCTCCTCTATCGGTGCGGAGAACTTTAATCGACTTGTTGAGTTGATTTTGTACTTCTTTTTGAAAGATCTTGAACATTTCAAAAGCTTCATCTTTGTGTCTTAATAGGTACACATACCCATAGCGACTATAATCGTCGGTAAAGGTAATGAAGTATCTTTCACCATTCCTAGTCATTGGCTTAAAAGGACCACATACATCCGAATGTATGATTCCTAATAAATGTTTTGCCCTTTTGTTAGTCCCACTAAAGGGTGCTTTAGTCATTTTACCTTGTAAACAAGACTCACACACATCAAATGAATCACATTCACTTGTTTTTATAAGACCATTATTTTGTAGTGTTTGAATTCTTTTCTTGTTTATATGACCAAGACGACAATGCCAAAGATAGGTATCACTTAAATACAACTTGAGTTTCTTGGTGCTAGTTTGGTACAATGAACTATTTAAAGTATTTTCATGAACCAATTCGTAAATACCATTAATGGGAATAGCTTTAAAGTAGAACATATCATTTAAAGAAACATGAATATCATTTTCAACAAATGATAATACATATCCAAATTGTTTTAATAGGGCTACAGAAATAATATTCCTAGTCAAACTAGGAGCATACAAAACATTGTTCAAAATTACTTCCAAACCATTTGGAAGTTTCAAGATGTAGTCACCACGGGCTTCAACTTGAACATTAGCCCCATTGCCCATGTAGAGGCTAACATCCCCTTTGTTGAAGTTACTGCTTCTTTTGAACCCCTGCAACAAAATGCAAATGTGAGTTCCACATCCAGTATCTAATACCCATGTGTTAGAGGATGTCATGTTTAAATCAATATGGATCATGTATATTGTACCTGAGGTTTGCCCGGCATCCCTCTTTGCTTTCAACTCTTGGAGATGGACGAGACAATTCCTTGCCCAATGTCCAATCTCCCCACACTTGAAGCATGGGTCATTGGAAGCAACCTTTTGCTTCTTCTCTTGTGGTTTGGGTGGCACCCTTACCACCCCTTTCCCTTTTCCCCATACGAGTCCCTTACCCTTGGCAACCTTTGCCTTGGGTGTGGGATGAGGCCTTTTCTTGTTCCCACCTTCATTGATGGTGAGAACGGGTAAAACCCTTTTACCCATGGCCGCCTTGGCCGTTTTGAGCATTGAGTGAAGCTCACCAATGCTTTTGTCCCAAGCATTCATGTTGTAGTTCAACACAAATGTCTCGAACTTCTTGGTAAGGCCATTGAGGATCAAATCCGTGGCCAATTCCTTCAAGACAGGACAATTAAGCCTTTCAAGGCGGTCAATGTGACTTTTCATCTTAAGTACATAAGATGAAACCGATTGGTTGTCGTCCATACGACATTCATGGAGTGCTCGAACCGTTTCGAAGCGCTCAACCCTCGCTTGCTGTTGGAACGTTTCCTTCAGCTGGGTTATCATGTCATAAGCTCCGTGACACCGGAGTCATGCTCGCCAGCATGAGACAAGACACTTGGACCGAGTCCTTAGTGTATTTTAACCAATCGTTAAAGGCCTCCTCATCATCCTCAGCAGGTTGATCGGGGATAGGGTCGTCTAAAACGTATGATCGTTTCTCTTGCTTGAGAACGATTCTCAAGTTTCGATACCAATCAATAAAATTGTTATGATTTAGATGTTCCTTTTGGAGAATCGCTCGTAAAGATTGGGCGGACGCGGATGAGTTATCATGATTATCATTATTGGAGGCCATCTACAAAATTTAACAAAGATCTATTTTAGTATTTTTGATATTGTTATTTTTTTAATAATTAATACCTTTTAAGGTCATTTTCATATTAAAATCTAGAACCCAACATTACATTTAAATTGTGATTAGGTGACCTTTATCCCACGATTTAAATTAATAAGGTGGTCAACGATTGACGGTTGCAACCATTTGCAACTTCTAGAGGTATGGGATTGACTTTAAATATCATATGTAAAGTCGGCATGTTAATCCCATTTGGAAACCACATCGTAGGTGATCCATTTGACATGGTTTGCAAATCAAGACACCCTACTTACATCCACGTGTGAGTTTGCCAAAATAAGTGGTTAGGTGACCTTTATCCCACAAATAAGGCATTCTCACCTCAAATCACAAGTTCCCTCAAAATGGTTAGGTGACCTTTATCCCACTAAGAGTTCCCAAGTGACTCAAGTGTTGTTTAAAAGGACGGTGCTGATCTCGTTTTAAAATATTAGAGATTTCATATTTTAAGTTTTAGAAAACTCTATGTACTTGTATTTGCATGCTTTCAAATACAAGATACCCTATGGTCCTTTGATTAAAACCCATTTTAATCTTTAAATTATTAAATAATAACCTTTTATTACCTTTTAATGATTAAGAACCATTTAATTAGTTTGTTAAGTTCATAGAAAGGTTTGTAAAAGCAAATATCACATAGATGCTATCAACCACAATAATATAAACAAAACAACATAGCATATGTGCATAACCATAGCATCTAAAGTGGTCCACACTTGTTTGCCATCACAAGTGTGGTCCAAAAGCATTCCTAAGGGTCATAACAAAACACATAGAAAGCTTCCAAAAGCCTCCCACTTGAAACCGCATCCAAAATGCTCCATGTTTCTCCTTTGTGCTTCCAATGCATATGTCTTCATATTACAAGATATAAAGTCCTAATACAAGATATCTAGTAAAATGAAAGTGCACCTAATCTATTTATTACAACCCAATAATAAATAAATTACATTTTAAACAAAGCACAAATAAATAAATATACAACCCCATTGAATAAACAAAAACAACCATTGCAATCATCCAAACAACACAAGGCCAAAAGCTAGGTTATGCACCAATGTTAACATTCATCATATCATCCAAAATAACAATGAATCCCCTCTAAAACCCACGAAATTTCAGCCAACATAAACTGAAATTTCGGGTTTTAAACATTGTCCAAACAACATACATATCAACATATATATCTTTCAAGGTTTAATCACAAGCATGTGTAATATAACCTTGAAAGTTTGGGGATTCAACATACAAGAATATTGCAGCCCTTAAAAGGGTAATAAAGTCCCGTAAAACGATTTTTAAAGGACAAGAACAAGCAAGCTATCCACATAACCGGCTCTTGATGCCATTGAAGGGTTTGTTAGAACATAAAACCAAAGTTTAACCTCTTAAACTTTCTGAAAACGCATCGGATATATATATTTTAAAACATGATTTTAAAGCTGAAATTTCATGTTTTATGGTGACATATATATGTATAAAACAAACCCAAAACAAAAGGATCATTATATGTGAATAAGCAAGCTATGAACATAAGTATGGTCTCCCTGACACTCAGCTGCAAATCTCTGAGATACTGCATGGCGTTTTCTCAAAAGCCATGTAGTTGACCATACTTTAATCCACTGTTTACCTTTTTATGTTAGTACAGTTACCATCTTTAGTTGGTGACAAAAGGTAAGTCATGGACATGTCATGACTACCATATCTTAGATAATACTTTATCTAAGATACCTTAACTTTAGCATTGTAGTATATGCTTTAGTCTTAGGTTTCCAGCTGGTATCAAAGTATATCCGGCTGTAGGATCTAGTATATATAGTTTCTCATTGTAACTCATGCATTATGCTTGTAAGAGTCTTGTAATATCTTGAGTTGAGAAGTAATATATACAAGTGCCTTGAAAATTATTTTTGTGTTTTCCTTTGATACTTATTATATTATTATTAACTCTTGTAAAAGACATTACTTCATCTGATTTGAGTGTTTCCATAAGTGAGTTTTAGAGAAATCCAAGTGTTTAAGTGACGAACCCGATCCTGCAGATCATCATCAGGTCACCAGGTCTTTACTCACGTAAAACAGAAGTGCCTTTAACCCAGGTCTTTGTTTACACAAAACAGAGGGATGATGAGGATCATGATCTTTTCACCTTTGATAACTGATTTATAGTATGGTGATCATACACCCAGGTCTTTGTTTACACAAAACAGAGGGAGTATTGAAGGGTTTGTTAGAACATAAAACCAAAGTTTAACCTCTTAAACTTTCTGAAAACGCAGCGGATATATATATTTTAAAACATGATTTTAAAGCTGAAATTTCATGTTTTATGGTGACCTATATATGTATAAAACAAACCCAAAACAAAAGGATCATTATATGTGAATAAGCAAGCTATGAACATATGTAAATGTACATAAAATCACAGCTACAATGAGCTATGAAAAACTACCTTTCAGCAGCTTGAAAGGGGTCGAAATCTTTGAAGATGATGATGATTTTGAGCAGCAATCCTTCAAGGTGGAGGACCTCAAATCATGATACCCACAAGCCTTCCAAACACTTACTTGCTAGGTAGTGTTACACCAAGCCTTTTCCTTCTTCTTGAACCCGAAATTTCAGCCAACAATCTCTTGAAAAATCAGCCAAAGAATCCAAAAATGTTGAGAGAAGATGGGAGAGAAGGACTCTTGCTTATGTGTGAGAGAAAGAGAGTGTTCTTGTGTGTATCATGAAAGAGTGTTTTGGTTAATAAAATCTTGCATGAAACAAGACACAATGGGGTTCCCAAGGCCCCCTTTGGGCGGCCGAGAATTTGAAGGCCAAAGGGTTTCCCACCCTTTTTCATCTTTTATTATTTAAAACACTCTTTCAATTAACTAACTTATAAAATTAAAACTTAGTTTAATTTTATAACATAACACTCTTTTATATTTCATTATTTAACCAACTTAAATAATGAAACAAATTATCTCATGAACATATTATCCACATAATGACGTTCTATCACAAAAGCAATATTTAGAAAACCAATTTTCTAAATAGGTGTCAAACATTTATTGTATGATCTTATCAGTAAATAAGTGTTTGTTAGTGTTTGTATAGCCTGTTATTGGGTATGACCTGACTTGGATCATAACGTACTAACCACATCAATCTTGTATGTGTCTTGGGCATATAAGATCCTACAAGTATGATTTGCAAAGATAGAAATTATAAAGTGTCGGTACATAGTGTGCTTAGATGAGTGATTTGTTCACATCAGAATAAGACTCACTTTGTATCCTCAAAATGAAGTTTCCCACAAACAATCACTTTGCATTATGTTTGGCATGCACTAAGTGTAGTTTCCACTCAAGATGAACCTACTCACATATCAAGAAACTTGCTCAGATTTTAATGATATTTAAGAATTCAGGAATAAGCAAAGATATAGTGTACTATCATTTCCTAAGCTTATGTCATGCTGAAGCAGCATTACACACAGTATTTTGTTTGTTCAAATTGATTAATCTAAGTTAATCATACCCAAAGACTCAATTACAAAATTAAATCTGACTGAATCAAAGGCTTTAGTGAATAAATCAGCAAGCTGATTTGTTGTATCCACTTTGACTAACTTAATCAAACCCTTTTCTGAGCAATCTCTCAAAAAATGATATCTTATCTCAATATGTTTTGTTTTACTATGTTGCACAGAATTAGCAGTTATAAACATAGCAGCAGAATTGTCTATGTAAATTGAAGTTTGAAGGAAGTTGTAACCATAGTCAAGCAATTGGTTTTGCAACCAAAGGACTTGAGAGCAACCAGCTGAAACAACTATGTACTCAGCCTCAGCTGTGGATACAAATACATTGGTTTGTTTCTTGCACTGCCATGATACTAGTCTTGGTCCGATGAATTGACATCCACCAGTTGTGGATTTTCTGTTACTGTTACATCCACTATAGTCACTGTCTGAGTATAAGTAGAGTGTAAAGTCACCATCCTTTGGATACCAAAGACCAAGTCCTGGTTTTCCTTTGAGATATCTGAAATCCTTTTCACAGCATTCAGATGAGACTCCTTTGGATCAAATTGGTACCTAGCACACACACACACAGCAAACATAATGTAAGGTCTACTGGCAGTTAGATACATAAGTGATCCTATCATTGATCTATAAAATTTTTTATCAATAGATTTTCCTGAAGGATCAGGTACAATCTAATCAATTGTTGATGATGGTGGTTTTGCATGAGGATACATCAACAAGATTGTATTTCTTCAAATTTTGATGTATGTATTTTTCTTGATTGATGAATATCCCATCTGGTTTTTGATGAACTTGAAGACCAAGAAAGAAAGTTAATTCACCCATTGAACTCATCTGAAATTCAGATTTCATCATCTCTTCGAAATTTACACACAATATCTTATTAGTTGAGCCAAATATAATGTCATCAACATATATTTGAACAACTAAGAGATCTTGATGTTCTTGTTTGAGAAACAATGTCTGATCAATGGTTCCTCTTTTGTAGCCATGCTTGAGCAAGAAAGATGATAGTGTTTCATACCACTTTCTTGGTGCTTGGTGAAGACCATACAAGCCTTTATCTAGCTTGTATACCCTATGTGAATAATGAGGATCTTCAAAACCAGGGGGTTGTGACACATAAACTTCCTCATCAATTTTCCCATATACGAATGCACACTTGACATCCATCTGATACACAGTGAACTTCTTATATGATGCATAAGCTAGGAACACTCTTATGGCTTCAATTCTTGCAACTGGTGCAAAAACTTCATCATAGTCTATCCCCTCTTCTTGTGTGTATCCTTGTGCAATCAACATTGCTTTATTTCTTACAATAATCCCTCTATCATCCAGATTGTTTTTGTATAGCCTCTTTGTTCCAATA
This sequence comes from Flaveria ramosissima, assembly GCA_025215565.1. Classification (NCBI taxonomy): domain Eukaryota; kingdom Viridiplantae; phylum Streptophyta; class Magnoliopsida; order Asterales; family Asteraceae; genus Flaveria; species Flaveria ramosissima. The sequence goes on along the minus strand of CM046031.1, from coordinate 19,817,510 downwards.
GGATGTTGGCCTTCAGGTAAATCAACTAGAGACCATACTTTTTGCTTTCTAAATTGTTGAAGCTCTTCTTGCATAGCTTCAATCAAACTATTGTCTTTTAAAGCAGCAGTGATGTTTGGAGAAACCACTTGTGAAAGAAAACAACTGAAGAGACAAAGGTTGGCAGTACCACTTTGGCTTCTTGTAGTTCTCTTTGAAAGATCTCCAATGAGTAGTTGACTGGATGAGTCTTACGGATTCTCATTGATGGAGTTGATTCAACTGGAATAGGGATGATTCCAGGTTAGTCATTTCCATTGGCTCAGACTGATCCAACCCAGGTTGAGAGTTTAGGAAGTAGTCAAAATGTTCAACATGTGGTGTAGGATCATGAGTGTCTTCTGCATGAGCTGTAGAGGCATCTCCAGAATCAGTTTGCTCTTCTGTGGGAGTTATAGGAACTTCTCCGGAATCAGTTTTCTCTTCCGTAGGAGTTATAGGAACTTCTCCGGAATCAGTTTGCTCTTCCGTAGGAGTTATAGGAACTTCGGAATCATTTAACTCTTCCGTAGGAGTTACGGCAACTTCTCCGGATGATAAGTGAGGACTTGAAACATTTCCAATGTTTGTTGTATTCACTTGAGAGCATGGATCTGTTGTAGAGAAAGCATTCACATCTCCGGATGCACAGTGTTCATTTCCACATGCAGTGTCAGCAGCTGCTGCTGAAGTGTTTCCACCCGCGGATGTGTGTATCCTTGGAGGATCAGCAGATAATGTTACTTCATTCATATGAGGTGGAACAAATGAATAACATACTTCATCGGATCCTGTAGTGTTCAAATAATCATAGTTAAATGATTCAGTTAGAGCATCTATGTCAAACAACCATGATGAACCTTTAACTGACTTAGTGAATACAGATTCATCAAAGGATACATTAGGAGTTTCTTCCAGAATGTTATGTTGTGGAATATAGATCGTATAAGATTTAGATGTTGAAGAATATCCAACAAAGAAACCATCATATGCTTTTTCTGAAAATTTTCTCAATGACTCTTTTATGTTTAAAACAGATACATGACATCCAAAAACTCTAAGATATCCTATGTATGGTTTTCTATTAAACAAGAGCTCATAAGGAGTTTGGTTGTGTTCTTTGACAATTAATGTTCTGTTTTGAACATTGCATGTAGTATTCACTACCTCAGCCCAAAAGGTGATGGGCAATTGTGAATCAGCTAGCATTGTTCTGGCTGCTTCAATGAGAGTTCTGTTTCTTCTTTCAGCAACTCCATTTTGTTGTGGAGTTCTTGGTGCACTGAATTGCCTTGCAATATGTTGGATCTAGAAAGGCTGGTGCAACCAAAACCAAATCACTTAGAAGATTTTGGTACAACAAATAAAGAACTTCCGAAGCTAAATGTGAAACTTCCGAAGGAAAAAGGAGCTCTTCCGAAGACAAAGTGTAAAACTTACTTCCGAAGGAAAACTCCAACTTCTGAAGACAAAGAACTTACTTCCGAAGATCAAGACTTAGAATGAAAGATCTGAAGTCAACTTCCGAAGTATAGAAGTCCTCAAGCCTCGGAAGTATAGAAGCCTCTTCCGAAGTATAAGTGGCTTAGGAAGAACTTGTTCTTCCGAAACCAACTTACCTTCGGAAGACACTACTATTATCCAGTGGACATAAGTATGGTCTCCCTGACACTCTGCTGCAGACCTCTAAGATACTGCATGGCGTTTTCTCAAAAGCCATGTAGTTGACCATACTTTATTCCACTGTTTACCTTTTTATGTTAGTACAATTGCCATCTTTAGTTGGTGACAAAAGGCAAGTCATGGACATGTCATGACTACCATATCTTAGATAATACTTTATCTAAGATACCTTAACTTTAGCATTGTAGTATATGCTTTAGTCTTAGGTTTCCAGCTGGTATCAAAGTATATCCGGCTGTAGGATCTAGTATATATAGTTTCTCATTGTAACTCATGTTTCATGCTTGTAAGAGTCTTGTAATATCTTGAGTTGAGAAGTAATATATACAAGTGCCTTGAAAATTATTTCTGTGTGTTCTTTGCTACTTATTATATTATTATCAACTCTTGTAAAAGGCTTAACTTCATCTAATTTGAGTGTTTTGTAAGTGAGTTTGAGAGAAATCCAAGTGTTTAAGTGTCAAACCCGATCCTGCACAATACCTTTGCTCCTGCAAAAGGAATCCAGTTCAAAATTGACAAATTCAGTACCATTGTCACTCCTAAAAATTTTAACTTTTGCATTAAGTTGATTCTCAATCTTGATCACAAAGTCCATTGATGTTTCTGATGTTTCACTCTTTTGTTTTAAGAAAAAGACCCATGTAAATCTTGTGAAATCATCAACTATCACCAAACAATATTGTCTTTTTCCAATGCTCATCACATTGGTAGGACCAAACATATCCATGTGAAGCAATTTGAGTGGTATAGTATTAGTATTGATAATTTTGGATTTATGTGACACTCTATGTTGTTTACCTTTGTAACAAGAAGAACAGTGAGTTGAGCAACGAAACTCTTTGTTTGGCAATCCAATGACTAAGTTATTTATCACCAATTTGTTCATGTTCTTCATTTTAAAATGGACAAGCCTTCTGTGCCACAATTGAGATACATCTTCTGATAACTTAGATAGAATGCATGTTTCATGTTTTGTGAGTGAGGTGTTGTTCATGTCCAAAACATAAGTGTTTCCTTTTCTTGCTGCTTTAAGGAGGACCCAATCTTCTGGAACAGAAAAACGTGGCTTAAGAATGTAACAGTTAGTATTATCAAACAATGTGGTGTAATTTTGATCACAAATTTGAGACACACTTAGTAAATTATACTGTAAATTTTCACAATAATTTACTTTCTCAAATTTGAGCACACCATTTGTTATCATTCCTTCACCAACAATTTTACCTCCCTTTTTATCCCCACCAAATGCCACATAAGAAGCATTTTTATGTTTGAAATCATGGAGAAGTGAACAGTTTCCTGTCATATGCCTGGAACAACCACCGTCAACATACCACTTGTTGTCAGCTCTCCAATATTGTTCCTGCATTCAGAAATAAATCAGTTCGAATTGACAACCCAAGTCTTAATGATCTTGGGTTTGTCAGCAGTGTCTAAAATAGTTACTCCTTCATGAACAAGTCTTGAAGTTTCAGTTTTAGTTTTGCTTGATTCATTTTGAGTTGTTTCAGATGAGGATGATTCTGTTGAAGGGGATGTTGATGAACTAGGTTCTTGTTTCCCAATTTCTTCTAGATTCAACTTAATTTTGCTTATTGAGGCTTTGGTTTTGATAATGAAACTTTATGATTAAATGTCTCACAATCTTTTGTTTTTGATTGAGGTATATAAATTCCTTTTTCAAACTTATCAAAAAATACATCATCATCCTTTGTTTCCTTATCAGTCAAATCTACCCTTTTGTGAGGTGTTTTTTATTGTTGGAAAGTTGATCTTTTCTTTGATGGATGAGCACTTGAGGATGTTTTGTCCTTTGATTTTGACTTTGATTTTAGTTCAACTTCTTCAGTTTTGAACCCTTTTCACAATCAGTAAATTGAGTGTCTGATTCAGACTTATCTGATTCTTTCTTCTTTGTGCCTTTTGTCTTGTTCTTTTTGTTGAAATAACATTCCTGAGTGGAATGGTTATTTTTGTTGCAGATAGCACAATGTTTGTTGAAGTAGCAGTCAGCAGTCATGTGATTGTTCATATTGCAAATAGAACAGTAGCTACTGAAGTAACAATCTTCAGTATTGTGGTTTTTCATATCACACCATTTGCAATACTTCTCATCTGATTCTTTCTTAGAATCATTCTTATGGTTTGCTAACTTTTGAGGTTGTTCATTCTTCTTTAGCTTTGGAGTAGATTCTTTCTTTTCCACTTTATGCAGCTTTTGATTGTTTGTTGCTAAATTCCTCTTCCGTAGATCATCTACTTAATCAGTATTAACTTCTACTGAAGTTTTCTTTTTCTGCAGATCTGGTACTGGAAAGAGGTTCTTCTTCTGCTGATGATCTGCTGATGCCTTTTTCTTTCCTTTTTCCATGGATTTGTGTCTTTCCTCAGTAGAGGCAGATTTCTTATTTACTTTATTGGAGGAAGTTTGTTGCTGATTTAGCTCTTGAAGACCTTCATTTAACTGAGCTATTCTCTTGCAGATGGTTTTCAGCATGTTTCTTTGTTTAGGAGGGTATGGCAGCTTTGTTTCTTCAAGCACTTTTGGAATATTTGTTTCAAAAACAACATTCTTACCCTTATTAAGAAGATCATCATCATGTTCATCAAAATCATCCAAGTCATCCCACTCAATAATGTCAAATTCTGAATTCAATTGATTAATCTTTTCTAATTCAGAAGACTCAGTTTCATTCACCTCAGATTTATTATCAATGTTTTGTTGATTAAAGCTAGTTCCTATATTGGTGCTAGGCACAAAATGTTTTGACAGATTATTTGTCATTGATTCAGGCAAAGGAACATAGTTATTGTTAATAGGAGGTGCCACAGCATTATAACCCAACCCAGACCTGTTCTTTGATTCAATATGAGAATTTAGTAATTTCTCATATTGCTGAGATGAGAGCTGAAACTTCTGAAGTTTCACTTCAGTTGATGCATGATCAGCCATGGATTTGGTTAAGGAAGTGGTCAGATGCTCAACTTGTGCTTTCAAACTGTAATTTTCAGAAATAATTTTGTCTAAATACTTTTGTAAAGAGTTAATTTTAATTTGATATAATTTATGCTCTCTTACATGAGATTCATTCAAAATCATTGTTTCTTTAACTTTATCAGCTAATTGTTGAGCATGGACTCTATATCTTTCTACTTCCTCAACACATATTGATGAACATAACATGTCTCTTACCTCACTTGCCATGGGTGGAACTTTGTTTTCCATGTGAGCCATTAGAGCTTGATTTTTTTCTAAGACTTCCTTCTCATACAAACTCCAGTCACAGGTTCCATCTTGAAGAATGATCAGCCCAGATTCTTTAGAGTTGCTAGTTCCTGCTGGTGAATTGGTGGCTAGTGGGGATGAGTTGGTCAGTTGTGGTTGTCTAAAAAATCTTTGAGTTGATGAGGGTTGTTTGGCCTGATGATTCTGATGTTGTGTTGTGTCGGAATTTTGTTGATTGCATTCTCTAGAAAAATGTCCATAGAGATTGCACTTGAAGCATCTTACCTTTGACTTATCAACTCCAATACGTGATGATTTACTTGCAGTAGCCAAATTCTCGTTTCTTCTTAGATATTGTTTGTCTCTATAAGCAATCATTGCCATTTGCCATTGTAGATCAATCTCCTCCACTACATCCGGAGGCAGTTCTTCTAAATCTTGTTGGCACATGTTAGTAGTGGGCAATGTACTTCCTAGGTAAGCTTGAAAGCTTGAACTGGAAGCTGCAAAAGCTGCCTTTTGTTGTTCAGAGTCTAGAATGACAGTGATAGACTCTGATTGATTGTTGGATGATGGTTTTTCGGATGATTTATCTCTTTGATCATCTGTTCTTTCTTTCTCTTTTCTTGACTTACTTTGAGAAGATTTCTTAGGAGGTTTTGAAGCATAGAAACTTACTTCCTCTTCATCTTCACTCAAAGTACAAGAGTCATCACCATTATTACTGGACATGAAAGCACTTCCAGCACTTCTTATTTCTTTAAAGTGATATGGTGATACATGAGTTCTTACACTCTTGTTTCTTGATTTCTCATCCATTTCAAGAGCCTCAACTTTAGCCACTAGAGTGTCTAGTCCGACTGCTTTGAGATCTATGGTATTCTTGAACATGGATACAGCTTGCTTCCAACTTTCTAGTAAAGTATGGAGCATTTTCTTGTTCAGTTCCTCATTTGTGTATTTCAACTCCAGAATGTTCATTTCTGTAGCAAGTTGCATAAACCTGTGGAGTTGTTGAGGAATTGATTCACCCTTAATATGATGAAATGTTTCATATTGTGAACGCAGTGTGTCCTTTCTAATGCTTCGGATTTCGTCACTCCCTTCACAGAGTGTATGAAGAATCTTCCACAAGGAATTTGTTGTTTTATAATTTTCACATTTGATCAATATTTCTTCTGGTAAAGCCATACTAAGCAAGCTATATGATTTTGTGTGTTCCCGATTTGAACATGAACATGAGCTTGGATCTTAGGATTCATGTTGATGATAACAAGAATTCAATGATTAGTTGCTAAAATATAATAAATGATGAACATGATGAAGAATATAATAATGATGAACACGACAAAGAACACCAACGTGTTTAATGTTTGATGTTTATTGATCTATTGTTGAAATCATCATCCTTGAGGGATGATGATATATTGTTGTTGATGATGAACTTAATTCACCCTAACAAGTGGTGAATTAGTCACCCTTTACAATGATAATATGTGCTAATATATATACTAGTCTAGCATTTACAATAATTACAAAACGATCCCTAGACTAATATTTTGTTGCTATTGTTCTTCAAATCTTCAATTTCAATAATGTTGGAAATCTTCAATTTCTTGAAGGGTCGAAATCCAACAATACTCCCCCTAAATTGTAGATTTCCAATGTGAATTGAAGCTTGATCTTGTTTTTGTTGAATAGTTATCCAAAGTCAAGAAATATGTTGTTGATGCGGAAGAGAGGTCTTCAAAACTTTGGTACCACTATATTATGTAACAATGTTACTTGTTTTTGTTGATGAAAGCCCGAATACGAAGCCCAAATTTGTTTTGTTGATCAATAAGCCCAATCTTCAAAACTTGAGCCCAAGTCCAATTGATGTTTATGTTTAATGATAGAGCCCAAGTACGAAGCCCAAATGTGTTCTCAAGCCCATTTGCAACCCTAGGTTGCAAACCCTAATTTTGCAACCCTAATGTGGCCGAGAAAGTCCACCTACGGCAGCCCCTTCTCTTTCTTTCGCAAACCCTAATTAGGAAGCCCTAATTCGGCAGCCACAATTGGTTCGGGAGCAGCCTTAATCCGCAAGAAACCCTAATCCGCAAGAGTCTCTATTCGGCAGCCACATTTGGCATTCGACATCCCTATTTGCAGCCCCATTTGGCCGAAACCCTAATGAGCAAGTAACCCCATTCGACAGCTTCTTATTCGGCTTGCAAGGGCTGCCTTCGGCAGCCTCTTTTGCAGCCCATAATTGGCAGCCACAATCGACTTTGAAGCAACCCTTATCCGCATTTGTTTGATCTTGAGGAAGCCGCAAACCTTAATGTTGATTGATTGTTGACTTGTTTTCTTCAAATCTTCAATAATCTCAGCAAACTAAACATAAAATCTCATCAAAATCAATATGAATCCATCAACTCCGGCTCTGATACCAATTGTGTGTTCCCGATTTGAACATGAACATGAGCTTGGATCTTAGGATTCATGTTGATGATAACAAGAATTCAATGATTAGTTGCTAAAATATAATAATGATGAACATGATGAAGAATATAATAATGATGAACACGACAAAGAACACCAACGTGTTTAATGTTTGATGTTTATTGATCTATTGTTGAAATCATCATCCTTGAGGGATGATGATATATTGTTGTTGATGATGAACTTAATTCACCCTAACAAGTGGTGAATTAGTCACCCTTTACAATGATAATATGTGCTAATATATATACTAGTCTAGCATTTACAATAATTACAAAACGATCCCTAGACTAATATTTTGTTGCTATTGTTCTTCAAATCTTCAATTTCAATAATGTTGGAAATCTTCAATTTCTTGAAGGGTCGAAAACCCAACAGATTTGATATCAACTTTAACCTTCTTAATATCATTAGGTGAAAGATCTTTCATGCTTATAGGTTGATTGTTATCATTATAATCCGGCCTGAGGGTGGGTGGAATATAAGGACCTTCTGTTATAGAGACCCATAAGTCAGAATCTGTATAATTTACATGATTCCTGAACTTGATTTTCCATGATTTGAAGTCTGCTTTTGTTTCCAACTTCGGCGGTTGGTAAGATGATCCACTAAAGTTGCTCATGATTAGTTAAGATCTGAGATGTTAACTAATGAATTTGTTCAAAGGATATGAACAAGATAGTGATGCTGGTCAATAACTAAGATCTGCTATTTAATCGATTTGAATATAGATCCAAGTTAATCTAACAGAGTATTGCTGAACGACAAATCAAGTTTCACATAAACTCTTTGTTTAAAAAGAATAGATCTAATCAGTAAAAACTGACAAATCTACAGAATTCAGAAAACAATTAAACACAACTAACACTGATAGATCAATCGATCTAAATGAATGAGCACTTGGCTCTGATACCACCTGTGAATCCTAGGATCGCAATCAGGAATTATCAGCGTTGGTTGAAATCAAGTTAACGTTTGCGGAAACAACGTTGGCTTGGTTTAATTGTTTGTAATAAATTTCAATATCAATAAAAATTCAAGAACACAGTGAAAGAAGCACAATTAATGAATGAACAAAGTTTAAATTTAAATGTATTTCATTAAAACAAGTTAATGATTACAAATAATGAACGAATGATATTAAATTTTGTGATGAATGATGTGACGGCTACTGGGGTTTGGTTGTGTAATTTGATGTGATGTTTTCAGTTGTGGAATTGTCGTATTGCCGTTGCCGTTTCTAAACCTAGGATCCATTTATATAGACAATGATTTTTCTGTTAAGGAAACACCGGATCTCTTGGGATTTGAATTGTTTCTGTTAAGGAATCATCGGATTTCTTGGGATTCGCATAACTGCCTTGTAGACTTGTTGACTTGTAACACTTGTATTATACAAGTGTTTGAACTCGGCAGGAATATTGTCTTCCGTAGATGTTTGTTCTTCCGTAGGAGTCTTGTTCTTCCAAGGGTACATTGTTCTTCCGAAGCAATCTTGTTCTTCCGAAGCAATCTTGTTCTTCCATCCTCAGAGCTGGTTGTTCATCCGCAAAAGATCTTTGGATGCATTTTACTTGTAAGAAACATATCTACAGAAGAACAAAATGGTCATCCGTAGATGTTTCTTACACTTAGTCAATTTCTGAAATTGACTAAGTATAATGTTTGTACCTGCAAACATACATAAATCAGCACACATATATATGGGTTAACCTATACATATGATGCATACACAATATTGAATTACAACCATTCATTACAGATATTAATTCAAGTACTAAGCCTATACAAAATGGACTAGATCTACTGATCCTAGACCTAACAATCTCTATTACAGAGAATCCTGTGCAGCACTCAAGGACAAAACACATCAATATCAAGTATCATTTGATTAGAGATAACTTTGAAAAGGGATTAATCAAACTAGTCAAAGTTAACACAAATGAATAATATGCTAATATGTTCACCAAAGCTTTTGATGAACATAGATTTAATTATTTTGTATCAGCTTGGGATGATTAACTTTGAGTAGATTTTCTTAAAACTAACTCATATTATTTCTAAAACTTGTGTGTCCTAAGTTGTCTATTTGATCACCATAATAATCCCTTGTTTACTCTGGAAGAAAATTCTTTTGAAAGATACTTCATAGATTTTTTGAAAATTTTGATCATTTTATTTTTCGGAAGATATGTGTTTACCTTCGGAAGAAAATTATGTCCTTAAACAAATAACTACTTAAGAAAATTTACCTTCAGAAGAAATTTTCTAAATATCTTTCGAAGCTTAAAATCTTCTTACGTACTTATATATTTTTGAAGAACAATTTTCTTCCGAAAGCAATTTAAGTCTCAAAAGCTTTTAAAATAAAATCTTCAAGTCTAAATATCTTCCGAAGCATAATTCTCTAAAATCTTTGAAATTTCTTCCTAAGCCATTTTAGCTTTGGAAGTTTTTATCAAAACTTCCGAAGACAAGATACCTTCGGAAGATTTTCGACTTCCAAGAAAACTACCTTTTTGGGCACTTTTTCAGAGGTGGGACCGACATCCGGATTTCAAAGTTTATCCTCTTTCATTAACTTTGTCTCAGATCCAATTCATATAAATATACCCAACGGTTCCCTCCTCTTTCACTATCCTCTTCATCTGAACTCTCCAAAACCTAAATTCACCCACAACCGAATTTGTTCTTATTTTTCTTAATCTTTAAGCTTTCTCAAATGGCCAACCTTAACCGCAAAAACAACCCAGATTTCTCCATGCAACTCCACAGGCAGCACAATCGGGTTACTAGTTGGACTTTGAGAAAGATCCTAGTTTCTCAGACGTTTACCATTTTCTTGCTCTATCAAATTACTTCACCTCCCTTACCATTGATCCTCCTCTCTATGAAGATCGGCTGTTAGAATTCTAGAAGACCTGTCAAGAGGTCATTATGGATGGGGAGAAGGCACTGTCTGCCACAGTACAGGGGAGGACAATCTTCATCACTCCAGCCACTATCAACACATATCTTCAGCTGGATGATGTAGAAGGTGACTTGTCCTTTCCAAAAGAATAAGCTTTAAATCATTCCTTTGAGCAGATGGGCTATGAAGGAGATTTCTCTGTAAAAACCTTCTAAAAAGGGAAGGTCTTATCCCGATGGAAGTACCTACTTCATGTGGTCAACCACAGCTTATCCAACAAGCATGGAGGATGGGACTAGATTCTTGAAGATCTCTCCTTTATAGTTCATGAAATGGTCCAGGGGGTCAAGTTCAGGTACTCACAGTTTTTGTATACAAATTTGCATGCTAACTTAGACTCCTTAGAGTATTATATGTTCCCTAGATATGTTCAACACATTCTCAACTGTGAACTTGGCACATAGTTGAGGGGAACAGATAATATTCTTAAATTGGAACTGATGAAGCCCGACATCTTTAAGACCATAAAGAAGTCAACTGTTGGCTTCTCTGGGGTGGAAACAGCCATTGTCCCAAAAATATTAGAGCTCATTGCTCAAGGTGACAAGCTAGCAGCACAAGCTAGTGTTGAACCCACACCTTCTACTTCTCAACCACCTACACAGCCTAAAATACTCCTCACCTGTCACAAAAAATCCAAACGAACCCCTGCTCAAGCTATTGAGCTTGTGCAGGCCCCCATATCATAACCCATATAGGAAGAAGTGGACACTGGAGCTCCTACTTCTCCTGAGGAGCAAACCACTCTCATCTCATCAAGAATCAGTGCTGAGGTTCCTCATGCTCAGCCTGATGAGCTCATTAGCCCATCAACCTTAAGCCTTCACTCTAAGTCTCAATACTCTAGTGAACAACCTTCAGGGGAAAGTTACCATCCCAAGCTTCTTGATCTAAACCAACCTATTCCCAACCTAGAATTCTATGATGATGAAGACATGGGATTCAATGAGTACCATGAGTCTCTCTACTCCTCCCCTACTCAAAGAGAGATGAGTACTCCTGTTTCTCCCTTGTCTAGCCTACATCATTCACCCATCACAGAGGTGGATCCAGCTGAACCTGTTCAGGATATCCATATGGAAGATACTCTCACTTCTACAAGTGATTACATCATTAGGACCTCAACCATGGCAACTCAGCCCATTGACACTTCACTTGAAGTTGTCAGTGAGCATGGGAAATCCAGCAGCCAAGAACACCATGCTGATGGTGAGAGAGAAGACTTTGGTCCAATTCTCTCATCCCCCATGATTCTTTTGATGAAGATGATGGGAATATGAGACTAAAGGTGCAACAACTGTCAAACACACGCTCCTATTTAGTCTCTAAGGTTAGTTACCTGGAATCTCAGGTGACTACCTTATAAAACAGGGTCAATGATCAACAACTTGAGATATCTTATCTCAAGGAACTACTAGCTGAGAGACCTTTAAGAAGAGCTCATCCAGGAACACAAGAAACTGTGGATGTGATTGACCTAACTCCTAGCTCATCTATGCAAGTAGGTGATGCTACCAAAAAGGGGGAGAAAGTCATAGCAATCACAGAACCTGGGAGTTCTTCACAGAGTATGGATATTGAGGACTCATAATTTTCACTTGCACTGTTCCATACTCAGCAACCTCTTTAAGTTCACATTGATGTGAACTCACTCATTCAGAGTCTATTTGAGGAGGGAATTCTAAGGGCTATGTCAACCCCACCCCAAGATCATCAAACTATATTTTAGGGTGAAGGTATGATGTTGATAGAAGAGCCCTCATACTTCAAAGAGTTCAAGGGCAGCAAAAGATCTTTAACTTTCAGAGCTTGAACTACTATGAAGGTCTTGATCTGGTCAACATGCCACTTGCCAATCCAAGCCAATCTAGGCAAGCTGACAAGAAGGCCCAAATAATTCAAGATAGGATTGTTGAAGAGTTCAGCCAAAGAAGAAGACAAATGCAATCAGGTAATGTCATTGGTCAACTGGATGTTGAGGTGGACCCTAAGACTAGCTTCAAAGGGAAAACTTGACTCAAGGCCCAGTGATAGAGCCTGTGAGCACTGTCACAGAACATGCAACTTCATCATTCCAATCCCTCATTGACACACCTGCTAGTGAAGGTGTATCATAGCCTATCTTTGGCCAGAGCCTAGATGCTACTCCAAGCAATGAAGGCCAAAGCTCTCTCCACCCTGAGTCACAAAGGTCTGTGGGTGACAAAGGGAAAAGGATAATGACTCATGAGGAGATTGAGGAGGAGGAGAGAGAGAGGAAGAGGAGGCTAAGGGGAGAAAGTTCCTATGGGTCTTCAGGCTTCATGGAAGCTACAATCAGGGCTGCTCCCAGACCAAACACTCAGAATGATGAGTTAAGAGCAGTCAAGATTAACTACCTGCAGACCAAGAACTATGATATAGATGAGATCATCTCTCTCCCCTTAGATGAATTGAATGAACTAGCAGACAT